>JAGIQG010000018.1:54434718-55020570 GCA_024679065.1 Sphyrna mokarran
ATGTTCTATGTTCTAAATGGGGACTGACCAGAGCTTTATGCAGCCTCAGAAGTACATCCCTGCTCTTGTATTCTCAAGATGAATGCTAACATCGCATCTGCCTTCTTAACTGCCCACTGAATCTGCACATTAACCTGAAGAGAATCTTGAACAATGACTTGAAGTCTTTTTGTGCTTCTGATTTCCTAAGCATTTTCCCATTTAGAAAATTGTCTGTGCCTCCATTCCTCCTTCCAAAGTGCAAAGCTTCATTTCTCCACATTGTATTCCATCTGCCACTTCTTTCTCTACTCTCCTAGCCTGTCCAAGTCCATCTGCAGCTCCCCTGCTTCTTCATTACTACTGATCTTGTTCACAGTAAACTTTGATATAGCATCTTATCAAATACTGTTTAGAAATCCAAGTATACCACATCTACAGGTTCTCTTTTATCAATCTTATTTCCTTTAATCTGTCAATTACAAATACATGATGGAAATTTACTAATGTCTTCTTATATTTTGGCATTATTTTCCCCAACATAACATCTGCTTTTAATCTGGAGTCATCTTCAGAAAAACAGAAAAGTAACAAGAATTGTAATCAGTGTGGCACCTTTACTTAGCCACTTTGATTAAGGCAGCATACCTAAAGTTTCACAGTTTTAATTTCACTTCAATCCAACATTGAAATTAATTCAATAATGGTCAATCTGTTCTTTTGTGGCATAAAAGGAAACCTTACTATCAGCAGTGATTTGAGGTGATGTACAACAATGTTATTTACTACTTGCCTCTCCAAGGAGCTGTGGGAGTAGTGGCTAGGCCTTGTTCCAGACCTTCCCGAAGTTCACCGGCATGCTTCACCAACAATCTTAACAACCTTAAAGTAGCCATAACAATGACATCATCATTGCTTTGCTTGGTGGCTGTGTTATTAATTATCACCTTGGGATCTTCACCTTCCACATGAACCTGCAATGACAGCAATAGATAAAACCATTAAAATTCAACCTAATTTATTGTTCAAAACAAAAAGGTTAAAATTGTTAAAAAAGCCCATTAAAGGTCAATTGCATTAGATTTTGCAACATATTTCAAGAATAGATAAAATTCTTACAGTATTTAATATTGAAGGAGAAATTATACAAAAGAACAAAATTTTATGAAAGTTGATGCAATGCTAAATAAACAAGGAATAACTTTAAATCAAAGAAGAAATTTGATATAGCTTTTGGGGCTAAAGGGATCAAGGGATGTGGAAGGGGGGAAATCAGGACATTGAATTCAGTGATCAGCTGTGATCAAAGTAAATGGTGAAGCAGGTTCGAAGGGCTGAATGGCCTACTCCTGCTTCTAGTTTCTAACAGTAGGCCTTTACTTATTTAACTTTCACAATATCATCCCATCAACCTACCCAAAGTTAGCATGATCTTAAGGAAATACTACTTTGTTACCATTATAATCATAGAACATAGAACATAGAACATAGAACAATACAGCACAGAACAGGCCCTTCGGCCTTCGATGTTGTGCCGACCAAAATAAAAAGCAATGCCCCTCCTAACTAAACCATTCCCTTCTCTTCCATATACTTATCAACTAACCTCTTAAACGCCACCAAACTTGGCGCATCTACAACAGCTGCAGGCAGGGCATTCCACTCCCTAATCACTCTTTGAGTAAAGAACCTACCTCTGATATCCGTCCTATAACTCATACCCCTTAATTTAAAGCTGTGTCCCCTCGTGCTAGCTTTCTCCATCCTAGGAAAAAGGCTATCACTGTCCACCCTATCTAAACCTCTAATCATCTTATATGCTTCAATAAGATCCCCTCTTAGCCGCCTCCTTTCTAACGAAAACAACCTCAAATCCTTCAACCTCTCTTCATAGGACCTGCCCTCCATACCAGGCAACATCCTGGTAAACCTCCTCTGTACCCTCTCCAATGCCTCCACATCTTTCTTATAATGTGGCGACCAGAACTGCACACAATACTCCAAGTGCGGCCGCACTAGAGTTTTGTACAGCTAATCAGATGATCTTAATCCACGAAGACTCATTTTAAAATGCACTCGTACTTTTTTCTGTTGGCAACAATCACACCCTCAAGGGCAAGATTTAATACAATGTTATTTTGCTACAAAGGGATATAGGTTTGTAATAATAGTACTAATTTTGACAAAAACCTTCAAAACTATTCTTAAAGTTTATTCAATTTTGCTTGAACTAGTTAAGCAGAATTCCTTCTGCCTAAAGGACATTAAGCAATTTTGGCCCTCTTAATTGTACAGTTGACGACTTTCTAGATTTGCACACTGTTCAGGTCGATCCCATGTGTTACCAATATGCAATGATTCTAATTCTCCGACCAACTTAACACAAAAAAATTAACCATGATAGCTTTCAATTACTTTTGGAATGATCAATATCTTCCTTTCAGCCACTATGAGCTTCTCTGTACAAACAGAATCTTCTGAAAACTGGTTGTATAATATGTCAGTATAATAGCAGGTACAGATTCCTTCACCATTCCACTTCCAAGATGCTGTGTAGCACTCTGCTATCATTCTGTGGTACCAAGTGACTTGTTAGGGAACAGGGGGTTTTATCCTGAGCTACAGGTGGAACATTTTACACTTGAGATTGCCACCAACATGGGAATCAGTCTACCCTGCCTAATGTTCTACATCCTCTACGTGAATACTGCCTGGTTGGCTTTCTCAAAATCCAGATCCCAGTTTCCCAGGATTATTGGGAGCTGGCAAATGCATTAGAAAGGCAGACTATATGCCAACCTATGATTCTGATGTAGACGCAATAAAAGTTACTGCTGAGGAGTTAGTTCAAACTCTGAATTACTTGCTTTAATGGAGCTTTTGCAATAATCTGGAATCTTTGCTTACAAAGCACTTTGACATTTCATCAATTTTTAACAGAAATAAAGCAATCCATAATAAGACAATACTCTTATCTCTAAAACCAAACTGCACATCTGGAGATGCAATCGCACATACAACAGTAGAGTTCTGTCAAGATATATCAGGCAAAACTTATTCACCAATTGCTCTAATCATTTTGTTGACTTTCTTACAGCCTGAGCCCAGAAGAAAAGGAAGGAGCTTAAAACTTTACTCAATCAAGTTGCAGCTAAAGGTAATCTACTCCCAGGAGCATATTTTTGAAAGATACAAACTTGCCTGTGAATTTCCTACAACATCAGTAATTTCAAGTTATATAGAAATGTCTGATTTGATTTGTCAAATTCATATATAGTGAAAAGTATGGTTTCTTGCTTGCCATACAAAGCATACCGTACATAAGTGTGCAGAACGTTAAAAATGCCATTCCAACAAAAGTATTTAAAAGTACAAGAAACTGTGTAAAAGATTGGATTAGTGGCATACTTGACAAGCAAAAAAAACCTTCCTCTGGACTACGGAAGTACTCACGCAAAGGGGTTGTTGATTTGGATACAGTGACAACACACTCCACACCAGTTACCAACACACCTAACACTAACAGAGCCCTGTATGGAGAGAACGTGAGCAAATGGGATCCTGCCAAATACACTAGCAAGGGCCAGTATCTACGTTTTTCAACATCAACCCAAAATTCAGAGCATGTTTCCCATCAGTTGTCCAGCTTCTCACTGGCCCTTTCTCAGTGCTCCCAGCAGAAGACAATGGTATAACCAGTTAGACTTCATATGAAAGTGTAGGACAATATTATGCTGGCATGAAACTCCAGAGAATTTCATTGCTACAAGTTGATTGGGCAGGCTATCCAAATAAATCACCCAACCAAACACATCCCCAAAAACAATAATATGGACAAATAATTTGGTTACTAACCTGACCGGCATTCAGTTTAAGGAAAGTAAAGTATGCTTTGCAAGAAAGTTTGTAAAGGTTGAATATCCGGTCTACAACCTTTCTCCATACTTCAATTAATCCTTCAACAACATTCTCATCCTGATCAGCAAGCCACGGGCAATTCGTCATCAGCTGCCGCCAAATAACTTCCACCATGTCATCTTCTTCATCATCATTTATCTGCAGGGCCAAATCTTCATCCTGAATAACATTTTTTTTTAGAAACAAGGAAAGATAGACTATAGGTTTAATTCATGTCAACAGAAAAAGCAAATTAAACGTCTTACAAAGTCTCTGGAAAATACAATTGAATCAAAACACTTTTTCCTGTGACAGTTTATGTTTAGCTGTCAAATATAAAGTTTAGATCATTATTCTTCAATGCAGAAAATTTAATAAATCCTTCCCAAATGTTTACCTGAATTCCTGTTGGTCGGCACAGTGCTTGCCCCAGAATTCCATAAATAGCTTCTTTGTCTTCTTCAGATGTGTTTTCTGGGAGCAGATTATGAACTTCTGTCTTTTCTCTGGCCAGAAGTGGAACACCTTCACCCTGACTGTATTAAAGTGGACCCAAAAATAGATACTTATTTTTCACAAGAACCACATCATCTTTTCTTTCGTATAAATAGACTAATATACTGACAATCTTCAATCAATAACAAACTATTTTTGTGCACGTAGATTTCCTTCCACATAGGAGGCCATTCAGCTACTGCGCTTTTGCTGGCTCTGAGGTATCCAATTAGTCATTCCCTCCTCTTTTCTCCACAGCCCTGCATATCTTTCCCTTTCAAGTATTTAGCCAATTCTTTTAAAAATTATTTTCTCCCCCATCCTGTGTCTTCTGGTTACTGACTTGTTTGCCAATAGAAACTGTTCCTTTATAACATGATTTTGTGTCAGCTTTATGACAGAGAGGCAGGAGTATACCAGAGTTAAAGTTCCTCCAGCGCTTGGGGCACCAAAATCAATGCTGACATTTTAGTACAGTACTGAGGGAATACTGCACTGCTGGAGTTCTCAGATGAGGTTTTAAACTGAAGCCCCAAGGTCCTGCGCAGATGGATGCAAATAACCCTATGGCACTATTTTATAAATCAGCAGGGGAGTTATCTCCAGTTCCTGCCCAATACTTATTCTTCAATCAGCATCAGAAATAACAGATTATCTCATCATTGTTGCAGGATTTTGTTCAGCACATAATGGTTACCATGTTTCCCACATTATGACAATGATTACATTTCAAAAATATTTCATCAGTTGGAAAGAACATTGAGACATTGGGGATGTGTTTGGTTGGGTGATTTATTTGGATAGCCTGCCCAATCAACTTGTAGCAATGAAATTGTGAAAAGTACAATGTCAATGGAGGTTTTTCTTTATTATATTTTCCCTCAACCTTCTCTACTTAACCAGTTTCTTTAACTTAAGCCTAATATCTCTGACACCATTCTAATAAACCTCAATTCACCACCGCCTTCCTAAACTGCGGTACCCTGAATGGGACACCATAGATTTAGAATCAAGACATTTTATGCTGTATTTACACCAGCCTATTTTCAAACTTCCAGCTCCTTGGCTGGTACTGTAACCAACTCTACCTTCCTGCTTCCCAATCTTTCAGCAAGCTTCCCAATTAAAGCATAAATTACATCAAGTGTTACATAGATGCAAAGATTAAAATATATTAATTTAAAACAGGGATTGATTATATCTCAACGCTCTGGCAAATTATTCCTATTGCCTAACCAAACTGCACCAGAAGAATACATTTGATAAATCCCAAGCGCAGAACAATGGTGACTAGTTGAACAAAATGATACACACGCTTACCTAGCATTATCGACCACCTTCCTGCCCCACCTGTAAGCCCAACTGGCCAATGCTGCCCAAGACTTGGCTATTTCAGGTGCTTGAACCGCTGATAGATGGTACAGCTGCCCTAAAATGAAGTCAGGTTCTCCAACTCCAATATTCACTGAAAAGAGAACAATTTGAACATAATCTTAATAGCTCGCTAAAAGTGTCCACTATCTTGTACTCGTTGCTGAGAAATTGTCAGTACACTTACCTGTTGATTCAACTACCATTTTGGGGCAAGCCACTTCCTCCATTAAACTAGGAGGGGTCAGTTCAGCCAAAGTATGGATGTTTTTTGCCAATGTTGGCAGGCCGGTGATAGATTTTTGCTGTTGAGCTCTGAAAACTTGCTTTAGCTGGATTGACATTTCTTTCCATTCTGCCTGAATCCACTTAGTCAAGGTGAGTATCGACTTAGCAACAGCAGATTCTGCTTTGGAGAATTTGCAATATGATATGGCGCAGGAACTCAGCATTTCCATGGCATGTGTAGAATGACCTATTAACATGGATTAAATGTTTTAGGTATTAGTAATAAATGTTTCTCAGTATAGTTCTATTAGATTAAAAGGTGACAAAGTAATCTTTCAAAACAGCTTACTGGATAGAAGTTCAAAAGAACAGAGTTAATTATTGAAGTGCTATAAATGTTATCATAT
This sequence comes from Sphyrna mokarran, assembly GCA_024679065.1. NCBI lineage: Eukaryota > Metazoa > Chordata > Chondrichthyes > Carcharhiniformes > Carcharhinidae > Sphyrna > Sphyrna mokarran. The sequence goes on from JAGIQG010000018.1 coordinate 54,441,096, forward strand.
TGAAATATATAAATTGTTCTTTGTTTGTTCTTTGAAATATGGTGTTGGTTGTGCCCTAATATTACTGCTGCTATCTTTCCATTCCCACCAGACAGAAAACAACAGACATCTCCCAGCAGAAAGTATAACTGCCTTCGCAGTACTCTGAATCAGCAATGATAGTAAAGACAAAAGCTATTTCTCATAACTGTTGTTAAACAGTTCAGCAGCCACTAAGTAGCCCTTGTCCTTGCGTGGTTCTGTAAGAAAAGTAAAAGTACATCTCATACCTTCTTGAGGAAAAGGAAAAAGCAATTCTCCTGAGCAAAATGGAAAGGATCTGAAAGCAAATAACTCTGCAAACAGGAGCAAAGATAAAGGGAAGACAGGAGATACTAAGTTTTAATAAAAACATTAAATACAAATATCTCCTTTGGTTACCTGCCGTGTACAACAGCTTTGATTTCTCAATATCGAGTTCAGGTCCCCACTTTTCATTAACAGTGCCATGCAATGACATTTGTTTGAACAAATGGACTAAATCTTGCGTTGTGCTGGCATCGTTCAATGAAGTCTTACTACACTGCTCGAGAAGTTTGGTGGCCAGAAGTACATTTCCCTGTTTCCGAGCAAATTTAACTGCTGTGAGCCCAAGTTCCATCAGATGTCCATTAACTGAAGTGCTGGAACCTGGATTTTAAAAAAATTCAATGGTTCAGTTGAGTAATTTTGAATGGCATGCTAACCAAAAATAATGAAATTAATCTTTCAACTCGCCAACATATTATTTCAAGAAACATATCAGATATATTATTGGAAACACGAGGCATTATGACAGAAATTTCTTTAGCATCTTCTCCAATGAGCCTTAGAGTCAGAGGTTTACAGCACATAAACAGGCCCTTTAGTCCATGCTGCCCCTTTTTTAAAAAATTCCCAATTTCCCATTTTCGACTCTCATCACTCTATACAAATATTACCCACGTAACTGTTTAACTGCTTTTTAAAAAGACAAAATTCACCTCCTACTACTACTACATATGGCAGCTTGTTCCAGATACTCACCAACTTTTGTGAAAAAAATTGCCCCTCTGGACCCTTTTGTATCTCTCCCCTCTCACATTAAACCTATGTCCTCTAATTTTAGACTCCCCTACCTTTGGAAAAGATATTGACGATCTGGCTGATCTGGGGCCCTCATTATTTTGTAGACCTCTAAGATCATCCTGTTGTTGATTCAAATACCTCAGCTAGGGACCTGCAATTTCCTCCCTGGCTTCCCACAACATCCTGGGATACACTCCATCAGGTCCCAGGGATTTATCTATCTTAATATACCTTCAAGACTTTCAGACTTCCTTTTCTATAATATGTATACTCAAGTCATCATTATTTATTTCCCCAAGTTCCCTAACATTCATGCCTTTCTCTTGTACTAAATACTAGTGAGACATATTCATTTACGATCTCACTCATGTCTTGCGGATCTGTACATAATGACCTTGTTGATCCTTAAAAAGCCTTACTCTCTCCCTATTTACTCTTTTGCCCTTTATATATTTGTAGAAACTCTTTGGATTCTCCTTTGCCATATCTGCCAAACAATCTTGTGTCCTTTTTTTGCCTTCCTGATTTCCCTTTTAACTGTATACCCTCTTCACTCTTCAAATGATCCACTTGACCCCAGTTGCTTATGCATGTCACGTGTCTCTTCTTCTTCTTGACAAGGCCTCAATACCCAGAGTCATCCAGGGTTCCCTACATCTACCAGCCTTGCTCTTCACTCTGGAATGAGCTTACTCTGAATCCTGGTTAACACACTTTTGAAAGCGTAGCACTTACCAGATGTCCTTTTGCCTGCCAATGGAGACCCCAATTAACTTTTAAAAGTTCCTGTCTGATACCATCAAAATTGGCTTGCCCCAATTTAGAAATTTAACATTTGGACCAGACCTAACATTCTCCATAGTTATCTCAGAACTAGTGGAATTATGGTCACTGGTCCCAACACTTCTCACTAACACTGTCATCTGCCTTTCCCTATTTTCCAAGAGAAGGTCAAGTTTTGTCCCCTCTCTAGTTGGGCCATCAACATTCTGAATGACTTTCTCTCCTCTAAGCCTCTAACATTGTGGCTATCCTTGTCAATGTTGGGAATGTTAGAACCCCTATTACCATCATACTTATCTTGGAGTTGTTTGTAATCTCCTTACATATTTGCTCCTCACTTTCCCACTAACTATTTGGGGACCTACAGTACAACACTATCAAAATATAAAGTCTTGGGTAAAACATCACCTCAGTTATTTTCTTATTTGGTTTACACTTGGATTTCGTTTGTAAGAGCAAAAGGTAGGGACTCAATTATCTGACAATTATTTAGCCAGCAGGCAAGGAAGTGAGAGAGACAGACGAAGATCTCCTTCATTATAGCAGATAATGTTCACCCCGCTGTGCAGTGCTGAGGTCATTACCAACTAATGAAGACATCTAGTGATTAAGATGTTCTTATGATGCTACTTTTGTTCTGTTCACATTAATGAAATACATCCTCTTACCTTTCAATTTTTCAGCTAAACGAGCTTGGTACACTGTGTATCTTAAAGCCTGTAGCCATGGGCGGACATCATGCTGTTTACAGGATTGCAGAGCTTCACTATACAGTGGCAGCAGGCAATCCTAGACAAAATAAAATTAGCTATCATAAATGTCATCTTCCAAGTCTGCACAAAATGCATTCCCAATTATTAATACATTCACATTTTGAACCAACACTATAATGTAGAGGGGGTTAGGATTCAACTCGAGACCAGTGCAAAGTGGAGTGAAACTCCAGGAGAAAGCAGCCAAAAGCAAGGCACCATCACTTTTCCCACAATAAATTCCCATCTTAATGTGTGCTGCACAACTCAGAATCTTGGATCAGAACTAGATAGCTATCAGCTGGATAGTCAATATCTTTTCCCAAAGGCAGGGGAGTCTAGATAGCATAGGTTTAAGGCGAGAGGGGAGAGCTGCAAAAGAATCCAGAGGGGCAATTTTTCAGAGGGTGGTGAGTGTCTGGGACAAGCTGTTAGAGGTAGTAGCAGAGACGGGTACAATTTTGTCTTTTAAAAAGCATTTAGATAATTACATGGGTAAAATGGATATAGAGAAATATGGGCCAAATGTGGGCAATTGGCATTAGCTTAGTGTTAAAAAAGAGGCAGCATGGGCAAGTTGGACCAAAGGACAGATAAATTAATGACATTAAGTCTGGGAGTTATGCAATGAAATATTTGACAGAACTCTTTTATTGTACTTATTTAAATTTGCTCATAGGATGTGGGCATTTATTGCCCATACCTGATTGCGCTAGAGTGGAGTGATATACTAGGCCATTTCAGAGGACATTTAAGAGTCAATCAGATTGTTCTGGGACAGAGGCGGGGGGGAATCCCACGGCGAAGGTTCAACTGTAAGATCCTACTGGTGAGAACGGCCAGAAATTTCCAGCCAAAGTCTTTCAACAAGTCCTAGTCACTGAAACTTTAATAAGCTTACCTCTGTGGACAGCTTGTTGGTCACAGTATTCTCGAGTGCCGTCGAACAGTACAGCTGCAGAGTGCTGAGCATTGGCAGAGAACCTGCCATCGATAAGGTGGACAGTCTCAGTGGACCAACTGCAATCCGTGCCATCTGCTTCAGATACCTGACTGTGTTTCTAAACCACAAAAACTCGCATCAATAATTCAAATATACCCAACGTGTTCCTTACTTCAGCAAAACAAGTTCCAACAGTCCTTGGGTTTAACTGGTACAAAATAAAGTTATTTCTCCAAGTTCTTAATTTATTCTGGCTGTTTGGGCCTATATGAATTAACCTGTACCTAAAGCAGTTCCCAAGGGAACATTGGAAGTGTATAGAAAGACAACTGAGAATTTTTAAAAAGCAGTTAAAGTAATTACACAAAGTTAAATGTACATTGATAGTTTAAATCATGGAATGCTTGAGGGAAATCTAACAAAATGGCATTATCTAGCCTAGCTTCAGAATTCCCAAGGTGAAACATCAAAAACATTTCATTCAGCTACTAAAAGCTGACTGAAGGATGGGGAAGATCAGACGTACGCTCAGACTGGAAGTACACGGGTGTAACAAAAGTTTCAGTTAAATGTAGCCGACTAACTCCTCTCCAGAAATTAAAAAACTCTAATAACTGCAATTATTCTGGAGATGTTCAACTGCAGATATACAAAGAGAAAACCAACACGGGAGCATTTAATTTTAAAATTAGACAGCCAAAACTAATGAGCATTGGAAGAAAAGAATCAAACACCTTTTTAGCAGCCTTGCTGCTGACAGGGTTAACACACACACCATTTCCCCTGACGGGACAATCTAGAACACAGGGCACAACTGTAGGCTGGGTGGGGGCACAATGGAGGTGGTGAGAAATTTCTTCACTCAAAAGGTCAATAATTCTTTGGGATTCTCTAATCCAGAAGGTTACGGATGCCCCACTTCAATATATTTAAGGCTGAGATTTCTAGATTGTTGTTTTCTCCAGGAATCAAGGGATTATGGGGAGTAGATGGGAAGGTGGAGCTGAAGTCGAAGATGAGCTAAGATCATGTTGAACGACACAGCAGGACCCCAGCAGCAGCAGTGCTCAAATCCTGGACCACTACTATCTAGAAGGGCGACAAGGGCAGCAGGTGCCAGGGAACACTGCCATCTACAAGTTCCCATTCTGAATTGCCATCCCTTCAGTGCCGCTGGATTAAGATGTTGAACTACTTTTCAAACAACACTGAGTAGACCTGACAGAAGTCTACAAGATTGTGAGGGTATGGACAGAGTGGATAGTCTGAAGCTTTTTCCCAGGGTGGAAGAGTCAATTACTAAGGGCATAGGTTTAAGGCACGGGGAGGGGGGAACCAGGTTTAAAGGAGATGTATGAGGCAAGTTTTTTTTTTTTACACAGAGAGTAGTGGGTGCCAGGGAGATAATGGAAGCAGATACAATAGTGACTTTTTAAAGGGACATATGGATAAATATATGAACAGAATGGGAATGGAGAGATACGGTCCCTGGAAGGGTAGGGGTTTTAGTTAAGTCAGGCAGCATGCTTGCTGCAGGCTTGGAGGGCGAAAGGGCCTGTTCCTGTCCTGTAATTTTCTTTGTTCTTTTCCTACAACACCTTTTTTTTTTAAATTTGTTCCTGGCCAGTCAGCATTTATTGCCCATCACTAAACACCCTTGGACTGAGTGGCCTGCATGACCATTTAGGGGGGCAGTTGAGAGTCAACCATATTAGAACATAGAACAATACAGCACAGAACAGGCCCTTCGGCCTTCGATGTTGTGCCGACCAAAATAAAAAGCAATGCCCCTCCTAACTAAACCATTCCCTTCTCATCCATATACTTATCAACTAACCTCTTAAACGCCACCAAACTTGGCGCATCTACAACAGCTGCAGGCAGGGCATTCCACTCCCTAATCACTCTTTGAGTAAAGAACCTACCTCTGATATCCGTCCTATAACTCATACCCCTTAATTTAAAGCTGTGTCCCCTCGTGCTAGCTTTCTCCATCCTAGGAAAAAGGCTATCACTGTCCACCCTATCTAAACCTCTAATCATCTTATATGCTTCAATAAGATCCCCTCTTAGCCGCCTCCTTTCTAACGAAAACAACCTCAAATCCTTCAACCTCTCTTCATAGGACCTGCCCTCCATACCAGGCAACATCCTGGTAAACCTCCTCTGTACCCTCTCCAATGCCTCCACATCTTTCTTATAATGTGGCGACCAGAACTGCACACAATACTCCAAGTGCGGCCGCACTAGAGTTTTGTACAGTTGCAACATGATGCTGCGGCTCCTAAATTCAATCCCCCTACCAATAAAAGCTAAGACTCCATATGCCTTCTTAACAACTTTATCCACTTGACTGCCTACTTTCAGGGATCTATTGACACATACACCAAGATCCTTCTGTTCCTCAACACTATTAAGAGCCCTACCATTAGCCCTATACTCTACACATTTATTGTTCCTGCCAAAGTGCATTACCTCACACTTTTCCACATTATTACCATGGCTCTGAATTCACATGCTGGCCAGACCAGTTAGGGACAACACATCTCCTTCCCTGAAGGACATTAATGAATGAGATGGTTTTTCCCAATGATTCCATGGCCATGACCTGCAGCTATTCTGGGCGGTGACTCACCATCACCTTTTCCAGGGTAATCAAGGATGGTTAGTAACTGCTGGTCTAGCCAGCAATGCCCACATCCCACACATTAATATATATTTTTTAATAAGGTGCAATCATCTTCTCTTGCTCCTCTTTATGTCCTTTAAAAATGTCATGAAAATATTAACTGATTCACAATTCAAACCGACAGAATTAAAGGGTACAGGACAGCTTCCGGCACACTCACTCCGTGCTGCTCTGCAGCTTCTTTTCCTGATCTGTTTGTTCAATAGTAGAAGAAAAGCAAATCGCGCTCCTCATTAGTTGAACCTCAATGGCTTTTTGCAGCTCTCTTGGGTCAGGGCTCATCATACTTGGAAGCAGCTTTTTCATGTCTACAAACAAAAAAATTTGAAATATTTATTAAATATTTAACTCAAGAACTATTTGGAATGGCAGATAATCTGAATGCATCCAAGAACCAACTCTTAACTGGGAAATTATATAAAAAAAAGAATTTCTGAAAGCAACTTCTAGTAGTCCTAGTCTGACAAAGTATAATTATTGAGTATCCACTTCAATCCACTGCACAGTTAAAGGAGGAAGTGATGCTTCAATTAGAGGGAACCTGCTCAGACTTGTTCTGGAATATGATATTCAGTTTTGGACAGCAGGCCATCGAAGGTTAAGAATGAAACCAAGGCTAAAAGGATTAAATAACAAGGATATGTTACCTGGGTTTGTATTCCCTGAGTTCAAAGTGGGGATCTAATATTTTAAAGTTTATTTATTATTGTCAAGTAGGCTTATATTTATACTGCAATGAAGTTGCTATAAAAATCCCCTAATTGCCACATTCTGGTCCCTGCTTAAGTACATTGAGGTAGAATTTAGCATGGCCAATGCACCTAACCAGGACGTCTTTCAGACTGTGGGAGGAAACTGGAGCACCTAGAGGAAACCCACACTGACACGAGGAGAACATTATGAATAATGGATTATGAGGAAAGATTGAATAGGCTAGGTTTGTACTCTTTGGAGTTTAGAAGGCTGAGAGGGGATCTTATAGAGACGTACAAGATAATGAAGGGGATGGATAGGATAGAGGTTGAGAGACTCTTCCCGCTTAGCGAAGATAGCAGGACCAGAGGGGACAGCCTCAAGATTAGGAGGGCACGGTTCAGATTGGAGCTGTGGAGGAGTTTCTTCATGCAAAGGATGGTGAATCTTTGGAATTCTCTGCCTGATGAGGTGGTGGAGGCTTCCTCACTGAATATGTTCAAGTCAAGAGTGGATAGGTTTTTGATTGACAAGGAAATTAAGGGTTACGGGGAGAAAGCGGGAAAGTGGATCTGAACCACTACAGATCAGCCATGATCTTATTGAATGGTGAGGCAGGCTCGAGGGGCTGGATGGCCGACTCCTGCTCCTATTTCTTATGTTCTTATTAAACTCTGCACAGACAGTGCCCTAAGCCAAAGGTCCCTGGTGCTGTGAGGCATCAGTACTAACCACTGAGCCACACCATGCAGATGTTTAAAAACAAACTGACAGGCTTTGGTGTTGAGTATTTGGAATTTTCAAAATTAAATATTTTTGTTAGGAAATTGTAAAGGATATGTGAAAATGGAAGTGACATGTCAATCATGTTCTGATTGACCAAACCAGCTTAAGGAATGAATTAGTTATTCTTGTTTGTATAAGTACCTCTGATATTTAATCAGTAAAAAAATCTATGGGAAAAAGGCAGTTTGTATCAAGGCTCAGAGTTAACACTTTTACTTACCTAATTTCTCTTTAGCAGCTCCATTGATGAAGTTAATGTCTTCCCCAGGTAATAGCTCCAGTTGTTCCTGACACGCAGGGAAATCACCACACTCAAAACTCCCAAGGGCTCTACGAAAAAATTACCATCAAATGTTAACTAAGCTTGCAACTTACAGGACTTGCAGATCAACCTTCTGTTAAATCTACTAACAATCAATTGAAGAGAAAAATACTAAACCATACACTTAAAAAATTTCTGCAAATCCTGATTTGTAATATGATAATTACATGAGCAGATTTTGGCTATAGTGGTTAGTATTTAAGAAAGGGGAGAGGGGGAGGAAAATAGAAAATTATAAGACTAGTTAGCTTGAAAATCAGTTTTCAGTAAAGTGTGACTGAATACCTTAAAAATTTTCACAGCGTGCCAGTGTATTTTTGTAAAGGGCAGGTCATATCTAACAACACAACTGATTCTTTTTAGAGGTACAATAGTGGCCAGGTAACACACACATTAGTTATATAGACTTTCAGAAGGCATTTAATAAAATCAATCCAAAGAATTTCTTTGGTAACTTGGAAGATTTGATTTTAACTTGATTATAGTCACACTCATTGGTATATAGTGAAAAGTATTGTTTCTTGCACACTATACAAAGTGCATCATTCATAGAGAAGGAAAGGAAAGAAGGTGCAGAGTAGTATCCAGTCATTGCTAAGGTGCAGAGAAAGATCAATCTTAATGTGAGATAGGTCCATTCAAAAGTCAGATGGCAGCAGCAAAGAAGCTGTCCTTGAGTCGGTTGGTATGTGACCTCAGACTTTTGTATCGTTTCCCCCAACGGAAGGTGGTGGAAGAGAATGTCCGAGGTGTGTGGGGTCCTTGATTATGTCAGCTGCTTTTCTGTTGCAGCAGAAACTGTAGACTAAGTCAACGGGTGGGAGGCTGGTTTGAGTGATGGCCTGGGTTTCATTCATGACCCTTTGTAGTTTCTGGCACATTTCTGCTCTGCCCATATTAAGCTGTGATACAATCAGACAGAACGCTTTCTATGGTGTCTCTGTAAAAGTTGGAGAGTCCTAGTGGACTCTAATTTCCTTTGTCTTCTGTGAAAGTAGAGAATGGAATTGGAAACAAATCATTGATCCTGTTCAGAAGTTGAACGAGCAGCAGGAACAAAGAATAGAATAACAGGTAGGTACACACATCGACAGATTCAAATTGATGATATCCTCAGGAATCTGTATTGGGCCTCAACTTTACATCATAATTATCAATGGTTTTAGGATTTTCAGAAATATTTTGCTTTTGTATTAAGATGGAAGATATGTTACATTTATGTAAAAGATACACTTGCAACTACAGAGAGAAGCTCTGGCCATCACACCATAGGAAGGATATCCTAGCCTTGGAGGAAGTGCAGCATCAATTCATCAGAATTATACCAGGACTCCAAGGTTAAATAAGAGGAAAGATTGCTCAAGGCAGGGCTGCATTCTCTGGAATTTGGACAGTAAAGAAGTGACTTGATTTAAGTTTAAGATGTTGAGAGCAAAAAGAGTAGATTGGGAGAAACTGTTTTCATCACTTGGGGAATCTACAACTATGGTCAAAAACAAACAGACAGATCCTTCAACAGTGAAACCAGGAAACACTGACAAATAGTGAAGTTTTCTACTCTTCTACAAACATCAAATAGTCATAGAGATGTTTATTTCAAATTGGAGGGAAACAGGAATGTGTTTACAAAGGAACTTTTATAAAGTATAACATAAATGGAGAATGATGGTATTCTCATGCATGAGTCACAAAACATTGGTAAGTAGGTGCAGTGGGTGACCAAGGCAGCTAATGGATGCAGAAAGGATGTTTGCTCCTGTGGGAAGAGCACCATTTAAACGTTAAGGGGGTTGCCCTTATAGGAGAGAGGCGAGATAATTTTTTTCTGGGGGCTGTGCGACTTTACCTGAGGCAGTAGTGCAGAGTGTAAGGTGGTGGTGATGGTGGCAACCATCATTTCATTCAATGGTGGAATAGGGTATTAATAGTTTAAACTAGTTCTGCAAAGCAGCTCCTTTAGAAGCTCTTCCCAAAGGTGTTTGATGGCGTGTAGTTAATAGGCAGCAGCTGAGGCTCTACTATCTCACCCAATAAAGGTACTCCTCAGATTTCTCATAACTTCTATTTTCAAATCAGGCCTCAATACAAGCAAACCATATCGCATCTTCGGACAATTTAAAGTTTCTTTCAGTGTCACAAGTAAGGCTTACATTATGTTGAAATTACTGCGAAAATCCCCAAGCCGCCACACTGTGGCACTTGTTCGGGCATACAGAGAGAATTTAGCATGGCCAAAGCACCCTAACCAGCATGTCTTCTAGATGTGGGAGGAAATTGGAGTGTGCAGAGGAAACCAATGCCGACACAAGGTGAACGTGCAGACTCTGCACAGATAGTGATCCCAGACAGGAATTGAGCCTGGGTCCCTGGCACTAAGGCAGCAGTGCTCACTACTGTGCCACCCAGGATTATTGAATACAAGAAAAGCAGACCTCTACACGTGCTTCAATACTGAAGCAGTCCCTCTCCCGAGTGTACATATGTTAATTGTCCCACTATAATTATAAATTTTTTTCCCTCATGGTAAGGAGGTAAGAAAAAATAACTTGGAGCTGTTGAAAAGCAGGAATATAGAGAAAAATATTTTCTGACCCAGAAGTTTCTTCAATTAGTCATCTGACAATACGGAACTTAAGCATGGCAGAAAAAAGGCTTTTCATCTTGCTATTCACAAGGATACCAACATAAGGGGAAAACACTATATCTATGAGAAGACAGTGTAATTAGTTGGCAGGTGGACTGTGATTAGTATTGGTGATGGTGACTGAAAGATAGCTGCCAAGCATTGCTTGAATGTTAAACCAAACAGCTGAATTAAGGTATTGCCCTGTGGAATGGATCAGTGAATGGTACCATTTGTTTTGTTTAGCTGAAACAGGTGCAGTGTGTGTACATGTTCTATCTGCAACAAACATGGCCTGTGTATTAATATATAGGCCTTCCAGTATACACATTATTCCATCATTTCTTTAATCTCAGTTTCCAGATCCGGCCACCAAAAATAACCACATGCTAATTCCTTCATTTTGACTACATCAGTATGTCCTTCACGTATTAGTTCCAAGAAGTCTTCCATGCAGACTGGAAGGAACAAATGCTCAGATTCTACACAATAGATGGTCAAATCAAGCTTTCTTCACAAATATGGTTTCAAATCAGGATGCGGCCAGTTGTCATTCTTTTCAATATCATCTCTCTAATCATACCTGGCAAGGAAGACAACTGCAGTTGAGGCCTATTATCTCGTTTGTTTGTAAGGATTCATGTTACACTGCAGCAATTAATAAAGACAAACCTCTCAAATCTACTACCTCTCCCACTTAAAAACAAGAGCAGCAACTGCATGAAAATCTCACTACCTCCAAGTCACTTTTATCTTAACTTGGAAGGATATCACCATTCCTTTCTTACTACTGGGTCAACAGGAACTATAGAGGGCTACCCAGGGTTATAACATTGCAGCGTCAGTGTTGCCACTTGGACTGCAATGGTATAATTTAACAAATTCACCAATTTCTCAGATAACCAAGGATGGATAAATTTTGGCCTTATCAGTGACATCCACATCCTGCAACTGAATCAAAAATATAGTCCAAAACATTCCAGAACTGGGGGAAAGAACAGGAAAGTGGGATTAATTTGATAACTTTATTGAAAAGCACACACAAGCGCAATGAGCCAATGGCTGTTTGCGCTATTTCATTCTGTATTATTTGGCTGCCTCAACGACCTTCTCAAGATCAAAAATGGGCTGTTGTACTGATTCACAATTTCGCAGATAAAGAAGGTCTCAAAAGCAAAAACTGCAAAAGGCAATAACTGGATATTCTATTCCTTGAAATGCTGATTGTTAGGTATTGCCCAGGATACAAAGTACAATTCTTTGATTGGTCCATGGAACTTTAATGTCCACTTGAGGGACAAACAGGGCCAAAATTAATATCTCATCCGAAAGACAACCCTCAAAGTGTAGCATTCCATCAGTGCTGCACTGGAATGTCAGTCGGGATTTGTATTCAAATCCTGGAAGAGTGGGGGGAAGGTGTAGTCATCACCATTGACCAGAAACCAAACTATATCAGCCGCAAAAATGCCACGGCTACTACAGAAGGCCAGAGATGCTGTGTTATATAGCTCACTTGCACACTTGACTAGGTGGATAAGTTCGCAAACCTCAAGATGCACAATACGATCCATAAAAGCTGGCCATTAGCCCCTTCCAGGTGTACTAGCTACAGGATACACTGCAGAAACTTGCCAGTTTCTTTGGAATCATCCCATCAAGTCCATGACTTTCAACACCTCAAAGATCAAGGACAGCAGATACATGGAAACAAGTTTCTTTCTGAAACACCTGCCTGATTTAAGTTACTGGAAGTTGCCAGTAACATCTGTATCACAATGGCCTTAGCGGTTAAAACTGGTGAGCTGCCACTACCTCCTCAAAAGGAACCCAGCATTGATAATAACTGCTTATCAGCAACACAGACAGACACAGTAAATGACTGAGCTTTTAACTATATATTCAACAATCAAAACATTCCCAAAGCAGGACAGACAAAGGCAGCTTAAAATGGATATGTCTATCAGGTAGCAGATGTTAAGCTTTTTAATAAATCAATCTTTTTTTTGATTCTTTTTCCATTTAATAAAAGGGGGGCACTGAAGTGGAAAAAAAACCCATCCATTTCCAAATGTCTTCAGTAAACATTACCAGCAATTCATTCTGTACTTTGTGCAAGATATATATCATTGCTTCAAGTTTCTAACCTGATGTAGTTAAAATCAGCTTTCAGATGGATGGATGATCCGTTTGTACTTTTCTTCAAAGCTAAGATAGCATTCTGCCATTCTTCCACAGCTGGCCAGTCAGATAATGAAATGTAACATTCACAAGCTTTATTCGCCAAATAATTCACAACTTCAGGAGAAGTATCACTTTGTTTAGTAAGAACAGTTTTCTTGCCTTCAGCTGTACAAAACAAAGTTCAATTAGTGAGTTAAAAAAGTTGACTCTAGCTTTGCATAAAGAGCATAGAAAATTACAGCTCAGAAACAGGCCTTTTGGCCCTTGTCTGTGCTGAACCATTTTTTGCTTAGTACCACTGACCTGGACTTGAACCATATCCCTCTACACCCCTCTCATCCATGAACCCATCCAAATTTTTCTTAAAGGTTAAAAGTGACCCCACATTTACCACTTTATCCGGCAGCTCATTCCACACTCCCACACTCTCTGCTCAAAGAAACCCTCCCCCAATATTCCCTTTAAACTTTTCTCCTTTCACCCATAACTCACGCCCTCTGGTTTTTCTCTCTTCTAAATTCAGTGGAAAAAGCCTGCTTGCATTCACTATCTATACGCATCAAAATCTTGTACACCTCTATCAAATCTCCTCTCATTCTTCTACGCTCCAGGGAATAAAGTCCTAACCTATTCAATCTTCTCTGTAACTCAGCTTCTCAAGTCCTGGCAAGACAGTAAAGTCAGGTGGCTCACCTAAAGCAACCTGCATGTACGCTACCAGGAAAATTGGGCACGAATCACCTTCCGTGAAAAGGGCTTATTTGACCACTACACGTGTCCAAAAAGTACAAGACAGTATTAAACAAAATTTAACTGTTTTATTGCCACTTTCAGCTGAAGATGTACACAGCTCAAGATAATTAACGATTGGACTGCTGCATGGAGTCCTGATTTATATGATGCAAGGGGACCAAAGTTACAAAAACAGCATAAAGGGAAGGAATAATGCTGAACCTGAAGTTAAAAAATGATTAATGAACAATGAGATCAGAGAATCCCTTCAGTGCAGCAAGAGGCCATTCAGCCTATTAAGTCTGAACAAACTAACACAGCCAGTTACCCAGGCCCTCTCCCCATCTTATCCCACAACCCTACACATTCACCGTGGCTAATTCACCTACCCTGCAAATCTTGGAACAATTTAGCATGCCCATTCTATGTAACCTACACATCTTTGGACTGTGGGATGAAACCCACACAGACATGGGGTGAATGTCTAAACTCCACATGGACAGTCACCTGAGGCTTCCACCTCGGGGGAAATGGTGGGGAGCAGAAAGCTCAGTATGACCTTACAGATAGTGCCAATTTCTACATCATAAAGTTGATAATAAAGAAGATACCACCAGAAAGTATACTTCTGCACATTTGAAGACCTGCAAAAACGGATGTTGGGGTAAAGTGTGAATATTTAACTCACTTAAGAAACAAACAGACAAATTATGGAAAGGCAATGGTGTTTACATTCAAATATTAAGTTTAAATTGGCTGCAGAGCCTTCTGTGTGGCAAACCACCTTTGATCCAATGGACAATATTTTCAACTGAAAATGACAAATCACAACCTGCCTCAAGTGTCACCTTTATTTTCCAGTAATACAAAAAGTCTTCCACCCAAGTTCTTTTCTCAGAACTGCAGAAGGCTCGCTAACCACACAACAAACTATACTGTGGTGATTAAAAGGGACAGAATTGACAAACTGGGAGACAGTAGTACATGCTTTCACTAATGTGGGTGCTCTGATATTTGAGGTTTTAGCTTGAAATATTCTGGTTCAACAAAGGGCAGAATGAGCCTCAGTGAGAACTGCTTCCATCTGTCTAGGTAAAATAGATTGGGATGGAAACTGTCCCATTGGGAAGATGCAGCATGGGTTCATGAAAGGCGAGTCATGTTTGATTAACTTGGTGGAATCCCTTGAGAACAGTGGGCAATGGGGAACCTACGGATGTGATATATCTGGATTTTATGATGTGGAGAAGCCGCACTGGACTGGGGTAAGCACAGAATGAAGTCTCAATACCAGATTAAAGTTCAACAGGTTTATTTGACATGAGCTTTCAGAGAGCTGCCCCTTCCTCAGGTAAACCACTAAACTTTGATATCTCTATGACTCATCTGATGAAGGAACAGCACTCCAAAAGCTAGTGCTACCAAATAAGCCTGTTGGATTTTAACTTCTTACTGTATCTGGGTTTCCAGAAGTACCGCACTAAAGGCTGCTGTACAAGGTAAAGGTGCACAATATTCTAGGTAACATATTAGCATACTTAAAGGATTGGTTAACTAACAGAAAGCAAAGAGCGAGGGTAAATGATTTTTTTTTCTGGTTGGCGATCACAACGACTAGTATGTGCCTCAAGGATCAGTGTTGGGACCGCAATTGTTTACAATTAACATAGATGATTTGGAATTGGGAAACAAATGTAGTGTGCCAAAATTCACATGACATTAAGATGAGTAGTCATGATGCAGAGATGCCAGAGTTGGACTGGAGTAAACACAGTAACCTGGCACTGTGAGACTTCCCAAAGTCCAATAGGTTTATTTGGTAGCAAAAACCGCTAGCTTTTGGGACACTGCTCCTTCATCAGGTAAATATACTTATTTTATTTACACTTATTTGACGAAGAAGGAGCCTTCCAAAAGCTAGTACTTTTGCTACCAAATAAACCTGTTGGACTTTAACCTGGTGTAGTGAGACTTCTTACTAAGATGAGTGATTCTCACAGGCTATTTTCCAGAGCTGAAATGGTCGCTACGAGAGGACACAGGTTCAAGGTGCTGGGGGGCAAGTACAGAGGTGACGTTAGGAGTAAGTTTTTCACTCAGAGGGTGGTGAGTGAATGGAATCGGCTGCCGTCAGTGGTGGTAGAGGTGAACTCGCTGGGGTCTTTTAAGAGACTTCTGGATGAGTACATGGGATTGGGAGTTACAAATAGTTCTATGGCCTGGTAGTTACTGATATGATCGGCACAACTTGTAGGCTGAAGGACCTGTTTGTGCTGTAGTGTTCTGAGAGTGGCAGGGCAACGTGTGCATAGGAAGCTGAAAGCTTACAAAGGGATGTAGATAGTCTATGTGAATAGACGAGGGTCTGGCAGATGAAATACAATGTTGATAAATGTGAGATCATCCATTTTGGTAGGAATGACACAAAATGTACTGTTATTTAAATGATAAAAAATTGCAGCATGCTGCTGTACAGAGGGACCTGGATGGCCTTGTGCAAGAATCACAAGGAGTTGGGGGTTTGCCAGTGCAACAAGTAATTAAGATGGCAAATGGAATTCTGTTTAAGAACAGCATGGTTATTGTTGCAGCTGCAAGATATTGGTGAGTTCATACGTGGAGTACTGTGTACAGTTTTGGTCTCCTTATTTGAGAAAGGATATACTGGCACTGGAAGGGGTGCAGAGGAGATTCACTCGGTTGATTCTGGAGTTGAGGGGGTTGGCTTATGAGAAGAAACTGAATAGACTGGGATTATACTTATTGGAATTCAGAAGAATGAGGGGAGATCTTTTAGAAACCTACAAGATTTTGAAGGGAATAAATAAGATAGAAGCAGGTAGGTTATTTCCATTGGCAAATAGCACTAGAACTAGGGGGCATTGCCTCAAAATACAGGGGGAACAGATTTCAGATCGAGTTGAGAAGGAATTTCTTCACTCAAAGGGTTGTGAAATCTGTGGAATTTCCTGCCCAGTGAAGCTTATGAGGCTACCTCATTGAATGTTTTTAAGGCAAAGATAGATAAATTTTTGAACAGTAAAGGAATTAAGAGTTATGGTGAGCAGGTGGTAAGTGGAGCTGAGTTTATGTAAAGATCAGCCGTGATCTTATTGAATGGTGGAGCAGGCTCAAGGGGCCAAATGGCCAATTCCTGCTCCTAGTTCTTATTCAAATTGGATTAAAAGGTCTGTTTAGAAATGAGCACAGTGAGTGACAAACTGAAGTTATCTGGTCTTTCTAATAGGTTTTCTTTCTCATACAGAAAGCTGAATCACTTTCTGTCCACATAGCAAAAACAGAAGAAATCGTGCCCTCAATTCACCAGATTTATGGAAGAAATATCAAGACATTGCTGTCAGACATGACTTCAGGACATCCCAAAGCGCTTTATAAAAAATGAAGTGTTTTGAAATATTGTCACTGTTGCAATGTGAGATTCCATGGTCAAATAATAGAGCTCATCTCTGCTACTATACAATAATAAGAGGCTAGGCAATCTGCCCAAAGCTTATGCCACTCAAGCTAGTCTCAAGAGGATGACTAAGGTTGCACTAATTCATCCATCAAATTATTCTTTTTTTTTTAAAAAGAGAAAGGACCATACACAAGTCTTACTGTTCATACTTTGTGAACATCAGAGTATACTCACCATTCCCTACGTGTTTAGGGCTGGAAAGGTTACTACCACCACTGGCATTCGACACTTTGAGGAGGGACTTGTCAAGGCCTTTGATGCAGCAATCTACGCCAGTCATGGCACATAGCTGTTCCTGGTATTCATTTGCTGCTTTTTCAAATCTGACAGAAGAATGCAGAGCCATGAAGAAAATTGCATTTTTAAATAAATCCAAGTATAGCATAATGCAAAAAACTGAATTTCATTAATAGCATGACAGCAAATAGAAGAAAATGGAAAAAGTTAAAGCCAAATTGTATATAACCTGCCTTTACCATAAAGTAACCATCTTTAGTTCTGTCAAAGCAGGCAACGAAACCAACAGTTTAGTTTTACCTCAGCGTCCTAATCAAAGGGTAATGCGCAAGTCAAAATACAATGTCCTGGAGTATTGAGGGAAAATCCCTTTCCAATATTCTGATTGCCAAACATTACACTGCAACGGTTAAAAATCTAAAAATTGTGCCAAATGTTTCAAATGCATGAGAAATATTAAGCAAAACATCAAAAATTTGACCATGGCCACAAAGTCTTAAAACCACTCTAAAAAAATTCAAAGACCATGACCACTGGCGACTACAACAAGAAAATAAAGTTGTGTGTACACCACAATCCCATTTGAAATGAAACAAGGAAAATGGTCAATGCAAAGTTAGAGATTAGACTCAGAGAGCCAATATGTTGTGCCATGATTTGACAGACAAAATGTAGCGCCAAATGCTACAACTTCGTTTGAAAGCAATTAATCACCTCTTCTATGTTCAGTTTATTTCAGGAATCCATCAAAACCAAGTGACTTACTATCATATAATGATAATCTTTTTAGTTTGTCATTTACATCACTATCCTGTCTATAACTTCCATTTTTTTATGTAACTCTCACATCATGATTTTAGCTATGTCCTCTAAACCTATCGCTTTAAATATTTAGGGCAAGTGAATGGGCAAAAACCTGCCAAATAAAATATGATATGGGCAAATATGAGTTCAACTTTGGCAGGAAGAATTTTTTTTTTTTAAATCTAAATGCTGAGAAATTTCAAAGCCCAAGTGCAGATGAATCTAGGTGCCCTTGTGCATAAATCACAAATAAGGCTAGTATACAGGTACAGCAAGTAATTAGGAAAGTTAATGGAATGATACCATTTATTGTGAGGGGAATGATTACAAAAGTAGAGAGGCTGTGTTCCATGTGGACAGTAAGAAGTCTCACAATACCAGGTTAAAGTTTAATAGGTTTATTTGGAATCATAAGTTTTCGGAGCACTGCTCCTTCATCAGGTCAGTAGAAAGATAGGTTCACAGACATAATTACAAGAAAATGTCTGGAATTCAAGTCCTTATAGGTACAACTGTACAGGATATTAGTTTCACCACATCTGGATGTATTGTATACAGTATTGGTCTCATTTTAAGATCAGAATATGTTAGAAACAGTTCAGAGAAAGTTTACTAGACCAATACCAGCAATGACCAGGTTGGCATATGAGAAAAGGTTAGACAGGTTAGGTATGTAGTTACTACAGTTTAGAAGAGTAAGAGGCAACATTTGCCATCTAAGAGATATCGACAGGGTGGATGCGGAAAGGACGTTTTTTCTCAGAGAATGTAGAACTAGGGGCATTATTTAAAAACAAGAGGTCACTCATTTAAGATAAACGAGCACAGTCTTTTGAGGGTCGAGTGTCTCTAGAATTCTCTTCCTCAAAAGGCACAGAAAGCAGAGTCTTTGAATATTTTTAAGGCAGATCAAAATAGATTCTTGATTAACAAGGGGTTGAGAAGTTATCAGGGGTTAGGCAGGAATGTGGGATTGAGATTACAATTAGATCAGCCATGACCTCATTCATTGGTGAACCAGGCTTGAGGGGCTGAACGGCCTTCTCCTGCTCCTAATTTGTGTGTTCCTTTCTTTCAACATTCCATATATTCAGAAATTCAGGGTTCAATTTAATTTTGCCTGCTCATATTTTCTCATCACTGATCTGTGATTCATGTATTATCTATTTCTTTTCCTTTCAGTCTTTCCTGGTAATTAACTAAAGATGCTCTTGACATCTAACAGGCATCTCTTTTTCTGAGGTCCACGGAACATTACCTTTGGATTCTCTGCCTTTTCCCTTCAAAGTGCGATGCCTAATTTGTACATCAGTTTGTATGCAATTCTACTGTCCCCATTTCCCATTCCTGCTTTTTGCTTCTTTCTTTGCTCCCATTACTGCTGCAACAGCCTTTCGCAACCTACCCACATCAATTACCTCCTAAAATAAGTGAAATTATCTTTTTCCGAATTGATCACTTTTACAGTAGATATTTTCTGGTTCCTCTCCATTAGCATTACAAAGTGAATTACATGAAGGTTGTGTTTAAGTGAGAAGATACTGCTACATAAATGCGAGGTCAGGCATTTTGGGAAGGCTATTTTTGCAGGTACAGCAGATAATAAAGAAAGCGAATGGAATGTTGACATTTATAGCTAAAGGAATAGAATATAAAAGGTAACTATGTAAGGCATTGATGAGGCTGCACTGTAAAGCTTCGGTCCCCTTATTTGAGGAAAGATGTTGCGGCACTGGAATTCAGAGGAGGTTCACTTGATTGATTCCAGAGATGATGGGTTTGTCGTATGAAGAGAGATTGAACAGTTTAAGCTTATACTCTCTGGAATTTAGCAGAATGAGGGGAGATCAAATTGAGGCATGCAAGATGATAAAAGATATGGATAAAGTAGATGTGGAGTGGATGTTTCCACTTGTGGGACATTCTACACTGAGAGGTCATAATCTTAGGATTAGGAGTAACAAATTTAAAACAGAGTTGAGGAGAAACTACTTCTCTCAAAGGGTTATGAATCTGTGGAATTCACTTCCCCAAAGTGTGGTGGATGCTGCAACAGTGAAAAAATTTAAGGAGGAGTGAGACCGATTCTTCATTGATAATTAAAGAAGAGTTATGGGGAGAAGGTAGGAAAATGGGATGAGTAGCATATCAGTCATGATCAAATGGCAGAGTAGACTTGATGGGCCAAATGATCTATTCTGCTCCTGTAGCTTATGAACTTAACTTACCAGAATCAACCTTGCTTCCTTCTTAAGTTCGTAGATGGACTGACACATTCACTGAAAACGTTTTCCTAGCAGAAATTCTTCTCTTCCTTTATGCTTAGCAAATTGCTCCTCGCCGTTTATATTAGGATAAGTTCTACACGTTACTCTATTTTATTACATTTTTGAAATTTGTCAAATCATTTGTTCACGTGCATATAGATTGATGCACGTGATTCAGTTTGAAAGCAAATTGAATCTTCAATTTTACCTATACAATTTTTGATGAGCAGTTGACAAGTTGCAGCTTGCAGCATCTGGCCTGCAGATTATGATCAAGTTAATGAAGAACAATCTAGGTTATATTCTGTACATTTAAAACATACTTTAAAAACAGAACTTGTACCTTCCTTCGGCTTGCTGTGCCACAGAATTTATCCACAAAAGACTCTTTGCGAGGACTGCAGAAGACCACACAGCCATTCCTTGTATAGCTTCAGGGCAATTCAATTCACACAGTGCTTCAACAATCATCATAACCGTCACCTCAATTTCATTTCCCTAATAAAGACATTCAAAATGGTTATTTCTTTCAATTAGACAAGAGATCATTAAGAGTAAAAATTAATACGCCGAGAAAACATGATACATTCAGCAAAAATCTAAATACACTACAAAAATTCAGCAAGTTTAACATTTTTAGAAGAATCATTTCAACTGAACGAAAACAAAGGGTGCAATTCTCCCATGCTGCATGCCACTGGAATTGTACTTTTGGGGGAGTTGGGGGAGCAGGTGATTTCTGGCCTTGAGGGCAAGCATGGACAGAAAACCCCATCCAAAACATCTCACACTAATGAGAACATACTCCAAACAATTGAATCATGAAGTTCTCAGAATAACAACTTTCAAGTAGCCAAAATTTTTATGTAAATTTACTATTAGTCACTAGTAGAGTTGCATTAATACTGTGAAAATCCCCTAATCGCCACAATCTAGTGCCTGTTTGAGTACACTGAGGGAGAATTTAGCATGGCCAATGCACCTAACAAGCATGTCTTTCGGACTATGGGAGGAAACCACAGCACCTGGAGGAAACCCACGCAGACACAGGAAGAACATGCAGACTCTGCACACCCAACAACCCAAACTAGGAATCAAACCTGGGTCCTGAGCACTGTGAGGCAGGAGTAATTCTCAGCCTGGTGCCACCTCTGGGAGGATCTGCCTCCACAGACTCAAAGAATCAACACCTTACTATGATAGTCATTTCCATTTTTCTTCACAGCACTGATTCATTTCTGTTTGCAGGTCACAGCTTATCAAAGCAGAAGACAAATATGTTTCTCCATGCCTGCCCCACCCCACTCAGGAAGCCAAAAAAACCCGCCTTTACCATCATTAGCACAACAGATGATTTGCAGAAACCAGGAAGTCTGAGAAACAAAATAACCAAAAACAAATCTGACAGCATAAAAGCAAAACATCACAGATGCTGGGAATCTGAAACAGAAAATGCTGGAAAATCTCAGCGTCTTGGAAAGAAATTAACAATTCAGGCATATCTCCTCTAAGATCTGATGAAGGATTACGACAAATGTAAACTTGTTATTTTTCTCCACAGGTTTTTATGGTTTGCAAGGAAACCATTAGTCCATTAATCGGGACAAAATAGTTGGTGGACAAAGGATGGAAGATTAGGGACATTGTTATTTATTTGACTTCTTCTCTTCAGCCAAATACTCAGTTGATAGTTACAGTTGTGCTAAGTGGCTATGGTACTCTCTGTATACTGTAGTTCCATGGAAACAAGGTGACTATAACTTTGTCATTGATAGCTCTATATACAGTTATACAGTAGTCAGTTTTTGTCTAGTGCACGTCTTGAAATGAGATGACCACTTTTGATGTGTGATGGTAAGTTTTAAGGTGCGTAATAGATGTATATTCCAGGGTCTACCTAGTTTGTGATGCTTAGACATTTTCTTGGTCTGTCCCCTAAAGTATTCCAATCCCAAACTTGAAGAATAATAAATTCCTCATAGGAATAGTTCTGTGACTTCCCATTTTGGCTGCTACACTGAATCCATCATGATGGAGAAAAAAGAAAGAAATTGGCACAGTTGAAGTGACACTTTGAGGCACCCAGAAACTGCATCATAAAATGCACATCTTAATGGCAGAACGTTATAGGTAATGGGTAGCTTCCTGGTAGTTTTAGCATACCTGAGTTGCACTGCTGTTCTTCATCTCTGCAAGTAAATCAAACCCGTGTCTAACTGTCACTGCTGGCTGCCCAGCCAACAAGCCAACCCGCATTATGGCGACTCGAATCCTTGTTAACCAGTCGTGACATGTCTGGCGATTTGTGTAGAAAAAAGTCCTAATAACCTGCAATGTATGAAGATCATAAGTAGTTTAAACCTCAGCAATGCAAATCAATGTTACATTATAAAAACATACTAAGTATTGCCTGTGTTTTCCATATCTGAGTGACTCAGTCCGTACAAAGACACGTGAACTTAGACCAAATAATTTGATGCTAACCTTTGGTGGTGCCATAAGTGCATTCGCACACCCTTCATATGCATTGTACATCAACTTTTCAAGGTTTTCCAAAAACTGAAGTAGAAGAATAAGTCTCAGCTGGTTGCTAGTGTGGCCATCATCATTGTCAGCAGTGGTCCACTGGCTTATGTCATGATCAGGATTCAAAGTATGAGCAGCCAGACTCCTAATAATACCTATAATTTTAAAAGTTAAAATACAATGAATGTTAATAATATCCAACCAGTAGGTATTTCCTAAAAAAGCAGCTAAAAAGAGAGAACTCCACTTATCAATGCAATGGCGATGGAAGGGTTTACTGGAACCCTTCTGAGAGACTGCCCCCTCATAAACAGAACTAAAGATGAGAATGGGGTAATTATTCTCAAGAGTGGGAAGATGAAATATCCTGGCTCTTTGGCAACCCCCCATTTTCTCAGTACTAACTACTTGGTCCAAAGGCAATACCCAGGGCAGACAAACTGTGAGAAAATATCATTCTCATATGGCAAAGGGGTCACCCAAGAGGTCCGAGTTGAGTACAGGAACACTGTGGCAGTGGAAGGGGGGGAGCTCAACAGCAAGAATGGTTGTTTTTATAAGGCAACATCTGTCCCAAATGGTTTTGTCCTCATCAGTAGCAGGATAAGGGAATGCTGAAATTGTTGAATGGTGAGGAGGAATGCAAGAATGTTTACACTGGAATCAACACCGTAGATCAATATATGAATTATAGAACATAAAACATTACAGCGCAGAACAGGCCCTTCGGCCCTCAATGTTGTGCTGACCAATTAAGAAAAAGTAATGACCCTCTAACCTAAACCATTCCCTCTTCATCCATAAACCTATCCACGGGCCTCTTAAACGCCCCCAAACTTGGCGCATCTACAACTGCAGCAGGAAGGGCATTCCATACCCTTACCACCCTCTGGGTAAAGAACTTACCTCTGAAATCCGTCCTATAACTACCACCCCTTAATTTAAAGCCATGTCCCCTCGTGCTAGCTTTCTCCATCCGAGGAAAAAGGCTATCACTGTCCACCCTATCTAAACCTCCAATCATCTTGTATGTGCCTGTTACAGAAGCTGGGACTATTACCTTTTGTTAAATCCAATCAGATGAACAACAAAGGGGAGGACACTGATATTGATCAAATATCAGAGTTGGCGGACAGGCTCGGAAAAACGTATTACAAGCAGATCTCAATTCTGGTTGCTCGATCGAAAAAATTCACAGCAAGTTGTAGAAAAGATTGTTTTTTTGAGGAGGAAAGTTAATGTCAGCTCGAAAAGGAGGCTGGCAGTCTCCAAATGAAAGGAACCATTTACAATACCATCTGGCATACAAACTAGAAGAAATGTTAGGTGGTCAGCACTTCAGTGGGAAAGAGGTTTCAAGGAAGGGTACTGCCAACGATATTGAGGGAAGATGAATCAGCAATTTTGAAAAACCCAAGGATCGATAAGTCACCTGAGCCAGATGGGATATATCCTAGGATTCTTTGGCAGGCAAGTGATGAGATTACAGAGCCTTTGGCTTTGATCTTTGATCCATGGGAATAGTGCCAGAGGACTGGAGAGTGAATGTTGTTCCCCTGCTCAAGACAGGAAATAGGAATGACCTTGGTAATTACAGGCCTGTTAGTCTTACTTTGGTGGTCAGTATGTTAATAGAAAAGCTCCTAAACAACAGGATTTATAACCATTTGGAAAGATGCAGCTTAATCCGGGATAGTCAGCATTCGTGAAGGGTAAGTCTTACTCACGAATCTGATTGAATTCTTTGAGGTAACTGTGTAGATGAAGGTAAAGCAGTTGATATTGTATTCATGGATTTTAGTAAGGTGTTTGGTAAGTTTCCCAACAGTAGGCTCAAAGAAAGTAAGAAGGTGTGGGAGGGAGAGAAATTTGGCCAATTGGATAAGTGACTGGCTCTCTTATAGAAGGCAGAAGGGTGGTGGTGGAGGGAATATTTTCAGACTAGAGACCAGTTACCAGCAGGGATTAGTGCTGGGTTCTGTACTATTTGTGACTTTTATCAATGACTTGGAGGAGAATATGTCAGTAAATTTGCTGATGATGCCAAGAATGGTGGAGTAATGAACGAGGTAGAGGGCTGTTGTAGGCTGCAAAGGGACATTGATAGAGTGAAGAGCTGGGCCAAAAAGTGGCAGATGGAGTTTAACTCTGATAAATGCGAGGTGATTCATTTTGGAAGGACAAACTTGAATGCGGATTACAAGATCAACGGCAGGGTTCTGAGGAATGTGGAGGAATTAGGGGTCACATCTACAAATCTCTGAAGGTTGCCACTCAAGTGGATAGAGCCGTGAAGGAGGCATATAGTGTGTTAGCATTTATTAACAGGGGATTTGAGTTTAAGAGCCATGGAGTTATGCTGCAACTATACAGGACCTAATGAGACCACATTTGGAATATTGTGTTCAGTTCTAGTCACCTCACCTGCAAGGATGATGTGGAAGCATTGGAGAGAATCCAGAGGAGATTTATCATGACGCTGCTAGGTTGGGGAAAGGTTAAGGGAGCTGGGGATTTTCCCTTTAGAAAAGAGGAGGATGAGAGGCAGCTTAATTGAGGTTCATAAGATGATGAGGGGGGATAGATAGAGTGGACGTTCAGAGACTATTTCCTCAGATGGATGTAGCCGTACTAGGGAGCATGACTATAAGGTTCATGGTGGGACTCACAGGAGGGATGTCCAAGGTAAGTTCTTCGCTCTGAGTGGTTGGGGTGTGGAATGAACTGTCTGTTGTGATAGTGGAGTCAAACACTTTAGGAACTTTCAAGCAGCTACTGGATAGACACATGGAGCACATCAGAACAACAGGGAGTGAGATAGCTTGATCTTGGGGCCGGATATAGCTTGGCACAACATCGAGGGCCAAAGGGCCTGTACTGTGCTGTACTACTCTATGTATGAAGGAGGTGGATTTCATGGAGAAGAGTTTGAAAAGACTATGCAATTGGGAGCTGAACTGGAGAGAGGGGCGGCTGGTGCGTGTGCGTGTCTGTGTGAGTGAATGTGAGGGGGGAGGGGGAGGAAATAGGTACTATCGTGACAATGAATTTCCCATAAAAGATTTGCATTGCAATAGTGTAAAATACCATCATACTCAACACATTCATCCAGTTACCTTCAATTGTCTGGAATGTATCTTGTGCCCTGCCCAGTGGTGTCCGCAGCTTTGAAAGCACTGTAAATTGTGCTGCTTCCCACACAGCCCATTGCCACAACACAGCCTCTGTTTTTAACAAGTTTCGAGGAATAGCTGATTGGTCACATTTGTCTAATCTCTGACAGCTGTGAAATAGTCTCTCCAGCCAATGATCTTTGCTGCAAGCACACAAAAGGATTACACCAGCTTGTTTAGTTATTAACTCAATACATTTTTGGGACAGTCATGAGCATTTTAATGAAATCATTTTTTTTTACAAAAATTCATTTAAGGGATGTGGGCATTGCTGACTAGGCCAGCATTTATTGCCAGTCCCTAGTTACCCCTGAGGTGCTGGTGGTGAGCTGCCTTCTTTTAATTTGATTTATTTATTACTACAAAGCTGAGATGGATCATCCATTCAGCACTTCTGGCTGAAGATTGTTGCAAATGCTTCAACCTTATTTTTTTCACTGATGTGCTGGGCTCCTCCATCATTGAAGATTGGGATATTTGTGGAGACTCCTCCTCCAGTGGCTTGTTTAATTATCCATCACCATTCAAAACTGGATGTGGCAAGATCACAGAACGTAGATGTGATCCATTGATTGTGAGATCGCTTAGCTCTATTACCTGATGCTGTTTGGCACAGAGCAGTCCAGTTTGTAGCTTCACCAATTAATACCTCATTTTTAGGTATGCCTGGGTTGCTCCTGGCATGCCCTTCTGCTCTCAGCATTGAACCAGATTTGATCCCTTGGCTTGGTGGTAATGGCAGAGTGGGAGATATGCTGGGCCATAAGGTTACAGACTGTGGTTGAATACAA
This sequence comes from Sphyrna mokarran, assembly GCA_024679065.1. Taxonomy (NCBI): domain Eukaryota; kingdom Metazoa; phylum Chordata; class Chondrichthyes; order Carcharhiniformes; family Carcharhinidae; genus Sphyrna; species Sphyrna mokarran. Next base: position 54,467,965 of record JAGIQG010000018.1, read on the forward strand.
TTCTGCTGCTGCTGATGGCCCACAGTACCTCATGGATGCCCAGTTTGAGCTTCTAGAACTGTTGGAAGTCTATCCCATTTAGTATGGTTGGCAGTGGCTAACCACTTGATGGAAGATATCCTCAACATGAAGGTAGGACTTTACCTCCACAAGGACTGTGGGATGGTCATTCTTCCCGATACTGTCACGGAGTAACGCATCTGTGGATTAGCAGATTGGTGAGGATGAGGTCAGGTATGTTTTTCCTCTTGTTGGTTCTCTCACCACTTGCCGCAGTCCCACCTAGCAGCGATGTCCTTTAGGACTCTGTCAGTTCAGTCTGTGGTGGTGCTACCAAGCCACTCTTGGTGATGGACATTGAAATCCCCACCCAGAGTACATTCTATGCCACTGTCAGTGCTTCCCTCAAGTGGTGTCCAGTATGAAGGAGTGCTGATTCATCAACTGAGGGGGAACAGCATGTGGTAATCAGCAGGGAGATTTCTTTGCCTATATTTGACCTGGTGCCATAAGACTTCATGGAATACAGGGTTGATGTTCTGGTCACACAGAGCAACTCATTCCTGAGAATATACCACTGTGCTATCGTTTCTGCTGGGTCGACCCTGCTGATGGGAAAGGACATATCTAGGAATAGTAATGGTGATATAGGGGACATTATTTGTAGAGTATGACTCTGTGAGAATGACCATCTGAGACTGTTGCTTGACTAGTCTGTGAGACAGTTCTCACAAATTTGGCACTGGCGCTCAGCTGTTTGAGGATTTGCTGAGTCAACAAGACTGGGTTTGCCATATTCATTTCTAGCGCGTAGGCCGAGACGGGATGGTTCATCTGATTTCATTCTGATGCATGAATTACTGGCACGTAACAACTGATATAATAGGAGGACATTAGAAACAAAATTAAAACCTTACCCAATTCTGTGACAACTTCCATACAGAATGAAACTGATAAGATCTGAGAAATCCTGAGGATGAAATGTGTTACTTGGAGCTTTACTCATATGACAACTTATGGCCAATGAGATCCCTTGCACCTCTGTGTGGTTGTTGTTGCTGTGAAGAAAAATTACATTAAATGTTACAAACAGCATCCTGTCATTTATTTAAAACAATTTTCATTAAGCATGAAGTTCATCTTTCTCAAAATTAACTGTTCCTATATTTAATATCTTCAAGATTCTCTTTTCCGTATTATATATCCAGAACCATATTATACATCCAATACATTAGGGTGGATTCTCGGAGGCTATTTCCCAGAACTGAAATGGTCGCTACGAGAGGACACAGGTTTAAGGTGCTGGGCAGCAAGTACAGAGATGTTAAGGGCAAGGTTTTCACAGAGTGGTGAGTGAGTGGAATCGGCTGCCATCAGTAGTGGTAGAGGCAAACTCGCTGGGGTCTTTAAAAAGACTTCTAGATGAGTACTTGGGATTAAACGGGATTGGGACTTGCAGATCGTTCTATGGCCTAGTAGGTATGGGTATGATCAGTGCAACTTGTGGGCCAAAGGGCCTGTTTGTGCTGTAGTGTTCTATGTTCTAACCTTCACTAATGAGTTTGAAAAGTGAACAATCTCATTCTCAATGTCAGTTTAAGTTGTCTCAAATCACCTTCAACTTTATGATTGGAGATGATGCAAACTAAAATGTTTTTAATCAGTTTGAAAATACATGAACAGTCTTAAGCAATCTTCAGGGAATGAAAAATTGAATTCAGATCTGGCCAGCACAGCAACTTAGAACTCAACAAATACAAAAAAGATTTGGAAATCAGAAATAAGTAACAGATTGATTATTAGCTGATTTTTAGATAGAAAGCTAAGAATGGAAAGGAAGGGAGGTTGGCAGAAGGTGGGAAGTGGTGCTCTGTGAGGGTCAGTACTGGGACTATCGTTGTTCACCATTTACACTAATAACCTAGTCCTCTGAATCAAAAACAATTGCTAAATTTGCATGACACCTAATTGGTGTGAGTAGATAGTCAATACTGAGGAGCATGTAAAAAATTACAAGATGACATTAATAAATGTGTAGAATGGTCAAATAATTGGCAAATGAAGTCCAACACAAATAAACGTGAAGCAGTAGATTTTGGTAGGAAAAGTAGTGAGACCACATTACCAGGATCATAGAGATTTCAACAGAATAGAGCAAAGAGATCTCTAAGTACAAATATATCAATCAGTAAAAGTCACACCACAGGTCAGCAAGGCCAGAAAAAAAACACAGCTTAGTGTTTGTTAAAGGGATAGAATTGAAAAGTATGAAGCTATGCTAAACCGTACTGATCTTCATTAGACTATACACAAGAGTGCTGTATGTTGAACCAATGGCCATATTATAAAGAGAGATGAAAGGCACCAGAGAAGGTACGGAGAATATTTACGGGAATGATATTAGAAATGCACGGGTATAAACTTCAGGAAAGGATACGGAGGCTGATGGGTTCGGGAGATGTGGAAAAAAAAAAAAGGCCGAGTGACTAATAGACCTGGTTATGGAAGGTTTTGACAGATTAGATGCAGATACGTTTTCCCCTTATGGAGAAAAAGCTTAACGAGACCAGAGACCATCAATATAAAAAGATAAGATAGACACCAAGAAATGCAATACAGAATGTGGAACAAGCTTCTTCACTTAAAGTGTGGTATGAATGTAGAACTCACCACCACAAGGTGCAGTTGAAGCAAATGCTATCGATGCATTTAAGGGGAAGCTAGACAAGCATTTGAAGGAAAAGCAATGGAGTGTGAGATGAGAAAAGACAGGAAGAGGTTTGAGTGGAACACAGGCACTGGCATGGACTGTTTGGGCTGAACAGCCTGTTTCTGTGCTGTATATCCTATTCATTCCATAGTTTTTATTAGTTTATAAATATCACCCAGGTGAGGATGAGTTGCTAGCAACAATGCACATATCAGTTAATACTTTTTTTTAAAGCAACTAGAAAGTTAAGGGGAGTTTTTTTGCCCTTTTCTTCTACTTGTTGGTTGGACTTTACTTTAAAATTTTGTTAAGACCGCAATTCAGGCTCGTAGCTGTAATGTTTGGAAGGTATAAACAGCTAAGTGGTATGAGTAGCAAAGAATGCCAATTTGCCGATGCAGTCGGAAAACAACATTTCTGGATTATCCAATTCATACACAAGTGCATTTATTTACTTTAACACCTTGCGAATCAACCAGCTTAGTCACCTTCAGATCAATAAATAGAAATTCTGTTCAAATCATTCATTAAAAGAAATGTTCAAAAGATCTTTTAAAGTCATGCACACCTTAGAGCAACATCCAAAGGAATAGTCTTCAGAAGTTTTCCAAAAGCCTGCCTAACACGAACTCCACAGTGGACCAGCTGCACACGGCACACATCAACACACCTACATAACAAAACCAATACTAACGTTAATGAAGTCACACGTTTTAGTTACAGGTCTTAAGGATTAGTGCTGAAAATATTCAAAGTGTAACTAATTGTAAGATTGTTCTGAAATTTCAAAACATATACCTTTGCAGGAGGTCATTTGGCAAAGAAGCAGAAACAATTTGTAGACTGCTGCATGCTTGCAAGCAGATAGAAGCATCTTCATAAACAGCTGTTCAAAGGAAAGCAGGGTATGAGTTTCAACATCACTTGGAATGAAGAATAAGTCACTCAATATCAGAAATCTTACCATTTGATAGCAGCCCTTTGCAGAACTTGTGAAACGATGGGATAGCAAACAAGGGAGCATAAGTTTCTGATTTCTTCATTAAAATGGTTACTTCTAATGACCAGGTTAGTAATAATTTCCTGATGAGATATTCAAAATTGATTTTCAAAGAATTTAGCCAGGCACACAATTCTTCAATAACAAGTTAGAATTTACAATGAAAAAAATTCAGGTCAAAATTATTTGTTCAATTGGCAAAACGCAGTCAGCAAAGCTGGTTTACCTTGCATCGTGGTTCAAAATATCCTTACTGAGCAACGTTCCTAAAAGGTTCAGTATGATGGAGAAGTGTTTTTTTGTTGCCATTGTGACAGTACTGATAACAGCACCATCAAACAGAGAAGGCGACGATGAACTAAGGCTGCTGGATATGAAATGGTCATGCCTGTAAACATAAAACCAATTGAACAATTTCCCCACTATTTGGAACCTGTATGCATATGTATCATAAAAGTGACAAATTCTTTCCAAATACAATCAAATAATGAATGAACTCTTTTAATAAGCTACACAAAATTGCTAAAATTTCAAAGAAAAATGGATAGTTCAACTAAAACTGTTAAATACAAATGTTTAGCATTTTTAATATAGAAAAATGGTCACATTATTACATGAATTTTGTTAATAAAATATAAAACAGATGTATATCAAGGCATCCATGTGAAGTTGACAATCTTCTGGAGCACTCGAGATACTAGTCCAAATGAACAAGCTGCTTCTACTCTGATCTAAAAAATCTCTGCTGCATGCCCACAATATGTCATCAACTCTTAGTTCTTATAATTCACTGATCTAAAGCTTTCCCAACCTTTTTCATTAATTAAAAATGTTGTTTGTGTGGAGTGACAATACACCAGTTTCAGAGTTAAATGAAGGTCAAGCTGTACCCTACCTCCCAAGAGTATTTGCTGAAACAAATTCTCAGATAACACAACACACTTACATTAATCAGGTAAGCATTGATGACTAGATAAATTGAGTCAACATTAATCTTTTTTCATGATTAAATGGAAAAAAAATTCAAACCCTCCCTTTGGTTACTGTGCCATCACAAAGTAATTTCCAAATGGAAAATAGTTCCAGCAGTGAAATGTCACTTAATTTCAATGAATATGAGGGTCAGCGACTTTACAGACCGATCGAAAGGTTTTATATCCATTTGGCAAGGACAGCCACCCAAAGTTCAACATACCTTGTACAATGGGAATATAAAGTGTACAGAACCCCATACTGGATGGCAGGATAATGAACTGCAAGATTGGCATGTACAATTGTAAGGTTATCACTGAGGAGGGCAAACACAGTGGGGGAGAGTGCCCACATCTGTGAAAGATAAGACATAAAAACCATGATTAAAAACAATTCACATGCAACTCAAAAGTATGACTGTCCCCCCCCCCCCCCCTAATAAACTGAAAATTTAAAATTAAAACATGCTTTTGGAATTTCATAATCTATTCAGTATTGCATGTTCCAAATGTATTCTGCCACAATGCTCTTATTATATAAAACCCCTGGAATGGCAGTGTATATAGGGCCTGAAGCAGCTCTCAAGCTTATCCTTTATCAGAAAGAGGCTTCCGAGTTGATGTGAAGGATGTGAGAAAAGATTCAGCTACGCTAAGGGATGATTTGCCAAAACGGTCACCTGAGCCAGCTAACCAATCAAGAACCCTTCCAACAAGCTTTTGTGAAGTGGCCAACCTTGCCATGATTCTAGCATTGGCTCCAACAATCAGACAGCGAATAGCCTGTTCTGCTACATCAGTTGCATGCTGCAAATGGATAGGCTTCCTCTGGGTGGGCTCACGTGACGGTTCCCAACTACGAAGCGTCTCAAGCTGCAAACTCCATCGAGATTGCAACTTCCAGAGCTGCTGTTAAGCTTAAGGTGCACTCAGAGCAAATGCTGCTGCATTGCCTCATTTCTTAACCCAGACCAAACGATCAGAGTGTCTTCCAATGATTCACCAAACTCCATATTCAGCAAGCCGCTTTAAGGCTATTATTAACTATAGCTATTGTAAATTATCCTCTAATTGGTTTCATTGATAAAACCTGAACCATTCCATGATCACTAATCGCTTTAGCAAATAATGTTCCCCAAAGGCTATCGCCAATTGCTCAAGGGTTTGATACTGGGTCTCTCTGGCCAACCAAACTGCAAAGCTAAAAATTTTACTTGTAATGCTACTGAGAAAGATTGAGACCTTGAGTTCCAGGGGAATTTTATTTTCCTGAAGGTAATATTGGGCCTTCTCTGCACAGGAGATTTAACATTCAATTTACTCATCAATAAAGATTATGGCCCTTCCTACTGACTCTTCATTTTCCTCGCAGGCTTGGGGAGCCAGCACTCCTGAGTGGCTACCCTTTTCTTCTTAGGATACATCTCAAGAACCTCCTGAAGCTGAAAAAAGCTACTCTCAGATTGAAAAAAGGTGGCTGTCATGTGTATATGGGGGTAAAGGACCACCAGTACATCTTTGGGGGACACTTTACCATTGTTATGGACTTTTTTTTAAAAAAAAAGACAAGGCTAGAATTCAGCCTTGGGCACCAATCTGTCACCTACAAATGTATATTCAAGCACTGGCCTGGAATGCATTGAGAATGCCAATGTGTTTAGTCACTTGCCTTTACCAGAGAGTGTGGCATCTTACATGTTAGATGGATTGGTGCTGCTAAATTGTCTCTTAGTGTCCCAAGACATTTAAGTTAAGGGGATTAGCATGATAAAATATATGGCCTTACAGGGATAGGGCACGCTCTGTTACAAATTCGAGCAGACTCAAAGGTTGAATGGCCTCATTCTGCTCTGTAGGGATTCTACAATTTCCCAATACTGCAGGAAATTGTTAAGGCATTGAATTTCTTGGACATGTTTCCAGTTTTGGTGCAGCAAATCAAGTATTGGATCAGCAGAGATCTGGTTGCTGTTGAGACACGGGATAATAGGTTGGGCAAGTGAACCAGTTTCTCAAGAGACAAAAATATATTTTATACAAAAAAATGAAATAAGTTGTGAAGATGGCAACATACTTTGGGGAGCCAGAGTGGTCATCCCTAAAACAAGAAAGAATTGCTCCTAGCTGCATTGTACATTGTCCATCCGGATATATCTAAGATGAAGATGCTAGCCAGGAATTAGGTATAGTGGCCGGGCATCAATGCTAGGTCTAGTGGAGCACCGAACAGTGCTAATTGCAATAAAGGTTGTTTGCAATAGCCCCAATATGTCTTTGGGAATGGCCGAGCTGACAATGGGTTGAATTCATGTTGAATGTGTGGGATCAACACAGATGTAAATGTTTGAAGTGGAATCTGTGATTTTGCACAATCCAATTGAGAAACTGTGTCTGGGTTTTTTGAACTATAGAGTTCTTGAAGATTCCTGAAATGTCAGATTATGAAATAGCCTTCACAAGTGCTGAATTTCAAAATTTCACCTCCTTAAATGGTACCAAGCACATCAGGACTGTGCCATACCTCCCAGCATCCAACAGATTGGCTGAATGAGTTGAAACTTTCAAGGTAGGCTTTACTTAAGCAGACAGGAGCAATCTAAAGACCAGAATCTCATTATTTTTTTTTGGGCCGTAGAACCATTCTGCACTCTACTATTGGAGTGCAACCAGCAGAGCTGTTAATGGGCCAGTGTCGGGGAAGGTAGAAAACGATCAGCGCAGTCAGAAGAAAAAAATAAAAATCACGATTCAGACAAATCGGCAAGGCCATTTTCAGTGGAGGAAGATGTATGTCAGAGATTTTGGAAGCAGCTCGAGTTGGTCCCTGAAGCAAAAAAAAAGAGGACCTTTGTCTTATGAAGTAGACACATGAGGAAGAATCATCTGGAAGCATGCAGACCATCTATGAGGATGAGAGTCGCCTCAGCAACTAACATTGCCAGCAAGAAATGGAGTTGACTATCCAAGCAGTGAAGTACTGAGTGAACCTATCGTGCCCTGGATAAAGCTGAGTTATCAGCACCTGAGGAGATGCATGGGATAGTGGTTTCACCAGAAAGCACCCCCGAAAGGAACTGCACTGCTCCACTAGAAATCAGAAATCCGCCTGAAAATTTCAATTTATGATGGACTGAATACAGGTGTTTAATGTTCTAATTGAGGACTTAGTAATTATTAATGTATAAAAGAGAGGAAGGAATTATCCTGTGCCTCAACAGCAACCAGATCCCCGTTTGTCCCCTTTAATATGGCAGTCTGTTAAGTAAATCAGGTGGGCCCTGGTAAGAAATCAGGGACTAGGGTAAGCACAGATTTCTGTATCAATCCAATCCCAGAAGCTGACTACAGCCATGTGGCTGCCAGCCTCTACATTATCGTTCTATTTAAATAAATACTGCAGCTATTGACCCAACTTGTGAACAGGAATCACTACAAGGAGCCATGCAAGTACATAATTACTTTTTCACATTAGCACAATACTTACACCAATCAAGGAATTTTTTGCATTTCCAATTGTAGTAAGGGCACTTAAGTCAAATAGTATTACAAACTCTGCGTTTTCCTCTTTGAATGTTCTGTCCCTGAAAGCTTCATGCTGTATCTCTGAACAGACCAGAGGAAGAGCCAGGCCTTGAAGGAGACTGTTAAGTGCACAGGTCATTTCCCCCAAGATAAGTTTGTAGGCAGTCTCTAATACAGGAATATTCTTCAAGCTTAGCACAGCTTGATATACAAATTGTGCTGCTGAAACAACCTGGGTAGGAAAGAAAAGACAGAATTGTATAAAATACAACTGCCATACAATGATAATCCAATTTATTTTTCAACATTAGACCTTTAGTTGCAAATACTATCTGGGTAAAAAAAAATCAAACTGAACATCTCACCAAAAACTTTGAATAAAAAATATCCAAGAGTAACTATTAATAAAAAAGGGGTTCTGATTGGTAGTACTTTGGAACAGAAATTTATTCTGCCAGGGTCTAATCTGTGCTGCAGTAATTTAGTTTGCAGCAGCACAAGGCTGGCTGAGTCAACGAGGATTAATTTGTTCAGAGTTTCTCACCACGCAACCACAACTTGACTGGAACTCCCCAGTTACACAATAGGAATCTGCCAAATTTACAGCAGTACAGTGAGACAAATGGGAACATTGACTCTTACTTTAACAGTCAACATAAATTTGACTGCTTTTTCTCAGTAGATTAGAAATTGCGTTACAGCTTCAAGCCAGAGGAAGATCTAAATCATATTCAGAACAAACAGGATCCTGCTTTCCTTTCAATTGCAGCTCCTAACAAAGCAATGATACCAACACAGATGAAGCTCGTCTACCTCTATATTAGAATAGAGATTTGTCTCACGTGGAAACATATCATAAAAAAATTTAAATTGGTGTTTTGTAGTGCAGTGGTTACAATGTTTAACAATATAATGGCTCATACTTTCATGGTTTTAACATTAACTTCAAAGCAGTCAGTTACCTAAGCATCGAAGGATACTTAATTAATTCATACAAGTCAAAAATAAACAGAATGTATTAGCATTTCAAGTTTTTAAGAAGATATTCTTCCATGGGATGAGAGCGTCATTGGCTATGCCATCATTTATTGCCCATCCCCAATTGCCCTTGAGGTGGTGTTGGTGAACCACCTCCAGCTGCAGCAGCCCTTGTAGCATGGGTACAGCCAGTGCTATTTGTTCAGGAAGGCAGGCAGCTGGGCAAGATTAGGAACTGAAACTTATGTCCATTACTCAATGATTTTGCTGTACAAGATAACCAGATCATGATGCAAACCATTTAAAAATAGTTGGTAGCGTATTTCCAAATTACACACACTAATCCCATCTCACAACACTGATCTTTATTCTAGCTTTTAGTTTTAAAGTTTAGCTTAGTTTATTTATTAGTCACAAGTAGGCTTACATTCACACTACAATGAAGTTACTGTGAAATTCCCCCTAGTTGCCACACTCTGCTGCCTGTTCGGGTATACCGAGGGAGAATTTAGCATGGCCAATCCATCTAACCAGCATGACTCAGTTTACTACTGAAGGAAACTCTTGGATACCAAGCATCTTCTCTCAATAATGACATTAACCAGTTATGGTCCCAGCTTCATGGTTTCATTGTAAAGCCCAACAGCAAAAGATGTTTTGCCTCATGTACTGTATTCCATTTTATTTAAACACAATATATTTTTCTTCCTCCGTTTCACATCTTTTGAAATTCAAGATAACCTTAAAAAAATGTTCAGCTTTGAGTAATTTACTCTTGATGCATTCCTATTTAAAATTAATTTTGAAACTTTCAGTAGAAGCTAACTTCAAAATTACAAGCAAAATAGGAAAGTATTAATCACAGATATGCAATGATTAATGTTCATAACATTCCAACTTACTGTAAGAAGTTTCTACCAGGTTAATTGAAGGGCACATTCAGACCTGTCTTTGGGTCTTACCTCTTTCTCTCTGTGAAAGCGAAGCTGAAGTAACTTAGAATGTGGTGAAAACAATTTTTCAACAAATGATGCTGGCAATTTTGTATTTATCTGTTCCACAATCTGGAAAATAAAATTTTTTTAAAAAATTACGACAGCATATAAGATGGGAAACTTAAACGGTTGGAATTTAATGTCATTATACAGGTCAACTTTAGCTTAATGGCAACACTCATGTCTGAGTCAGAAGGTTGTGGATTCAAGATCTCATTCACAAATTTGAGCCCAAAATCTAGGTTGACACTTCGAGATAACACAAACTAACTGGGACATCTTGGTGCCACCTTCCCAGTGAGGTGTGAAACTGAGGCACCTTCTGCTCCCTCAAGTGGACGCAAAAGATCTCGTACATATTTGCATTTGAAAACAAGGGCTATCTCCCAACATTCATTATAATCAGATTATTTTGCATATTCTGGATCCCAGCTGTGGGCAATCTGGCTGTGTGTGCTTTCCTGCAACAGTGTCTACATCTCCAAAGTTCTTCATTGGCTATGCAGTACTTTGGGATGTCTTGAACTTATATAAATGTAAATTCTCTTTATTGATATGGAATCTTAGTGCACTGATCTAGAAGAAATCTTTTGAACATAACATAATTAGCACAAAATGCACAGGCAGACTCACCAGAGTCAACAAGTTTAAGACAGAGATGATGTACTCAGCTCCGAACATCTGACAACTGTCCAGCTGATCCAACCCATAGGTAATGGTAATCTCACAATGTTGGGCTATATCAGAGTCCATACTCCCCAGAAGAACACAGACACATTCATTTGCAGCTGTCAATACTGCCTCAGAAAAGAAAACTTGTTTTGCTGTGGTTACACAATTCACAACTCTTAGAAGGACCTGGATTGAAACAGAAACCTAGTTTAAGCAAAATCCTCAAAATATTATAATCCAGTATGAATTTTCATTAATATGGAGATGGGTAAAGTAATAAATGTAATGTAGATTTTGTAAACTTATACAATAAAAACTTGTTTGTCATGCTTTTTTTTTGAATCCTTCAAAATTTAATGATTTCGACGGGGGACGATTTTGGGTTAGCAACCATAGTTTGGTAAAGATTTCAGCTAGTCATGGATAAGGACAAGAGTGGTCCTCGAAAGAAGGTGCTTAATTCTTAAAGGCAATGGCCTTTACATCCAATTAGACAGGGAGCTGGGGAATGTGGATTGGGAGTAGCTATTTGAAGGCAAATCCAGGTCTGGCAAGAGGGAGACTTTCAAAAGCCAATTTACAAAAGTGCTGGATAGGAATATCCCTGCAAAAACAAAACATAGGAATGGCAGGCTTCGGGAACCATGGACATCAAGGGAAATTGTAAGCTTGATCAAAAGGAAAAGGAAGCATATGATAGGTTTAGGCAGCTAAAAACTGACAAAACCCTTGGAGTACAGTCAAAATAGGAAGGAATTTAAACATGGAATTAGAAGAGTTAAAGGGTCATAAGAGATCTTTAGCAAACAGGGTCACAGAGAATTCCAAGGCTTTTTATGCATACATCAGAACAAGAGAAAGAGTAGACCCACTTAAGGACAGTAGAGGGAAGTAATGCAAGAACCACGGGAAGTGGGTGAAGTCTTTAATTAATATGTTGTATTGATATTCACTAAGGAGGACATGATGAACACTCTAGAGAATGTCAATATATCAAAGGAGGAAGTGTTGAATATCTTAAATTACATTAAGGTAGACAAGTCCCCAGGGCTGGATGGGATCTATCCCAGGTTACTGTGGGAGGCAAGAGACAAAATAGCTGAGTCCTTAACAGATGTCTTTGACCAAAGGTAAGATTCTAAAGGACTGGAAAATAGTCAATGTTGTTCCCTTCTTTACGAAAGGAAGCAGAGATAATCCTGCAAATTATAGGCCAGTGAGCCTGACATGTGCGATGGGGAAGCTTTTGGAGAAGATACTGGAGACAGGATATATGCACATTTGGTGAAAAATGCACTAGTTAGTGACAGGCAGCATGGTTTTGTACTGTGTGCCATTCTGGCAGTCACATTAGCAAAAGGATGTGGAAGCTTTGGAGAGAGTGCAAAGAAGGTTCATTAGGGTGTTAGCTATCAGGAGAGGTTGAATAAACTAGATTGTTTTCCCTGGAAAGACAGAGGCTGAGGGGGAGACCGATAGAAGTCTACAAAATTATGAGAGGCATAGACAGGGTGAATAGTCAGAAGCTTTTTCCCAGGTTGGAAGTGTCAATTACAAGGGGGCATAGGTTCAAGGTGAGAAGGGAAAAGTTTAAGAGAGATGTGTGGGGGAAGTTTTTCACGCACAGAGTGGTGCCTGGAGCGTGCTGCCAGAGTTGGTGGTGGAAGCAGGCACATTAGCGACATTTAAGAGGTATCTGGATGGGTACATGAATAGGGAGGAATACAGGGATACAGACTAACTAAGGATAAAAGGTTTTTTTTAATTTGAGACATCATAATTGGCACAGGCTTGCAGGGCCACAGGGCCTGTTCCTGTGCTATACTTCGCTTTGTTCCTTGTTCAAAAAACAGAATTTTTACAGAAAATCACATTTTCCATAGTAAGGGGAATTGTTAAGATTTCGGTACAAAAGTGATCGAAATGTATTTTCTTACATCTGTCACGTAAGCCTCTGTGATTGGAGGTCCTCTAATTGGGCTGAAACGTTCTCCAATGCTTCTCACTACAGTGCTGAACACTCTTAACAATGCTGCTAATTTTGGTAAGGAGACTGAAGGGGGTGGAATGTCCTCATCAACTGACTCTCCAGAGGCCACGTGGCTAAGATCCTGTAAATGCAAATAATCAGTCAATTAATTCACCAGTTCGGAGCAGTAAAGAAAATAATTTTCTACAGTCCCATTCATCATTTAATGAGCACAGCACACTAGCTGGAAATTTGCAGCAACTGAGTTATTGGCAACTATTCCCAAAGACCAGTGTTTAATTCACACTAATCCAACAAGTGTTTTAATTACTTTTCCTACTTCATTTGGCATCATCACTCAACACCCAAGATTGACAGACATCACTCTGGTAATTAGAACTTGAATTGGTTTGAACAACATTGTTTCAATGCACTAAATGGCCAGCACGCTTACTTTGAGGACTAATTTTGAAACTGACAACTATAAAGAAGGAAAACCATTAGGAAATTCTGGCAGTTACTGTTGCTGATGAGTGCAGATGGTGGCAAATGGTGGGATCTATTACTCTGCAAACAAGAAAATTTGTCCTGGTATCCTGGCCAACATTTATCCCTCAATTCGACATTACAAAGAAACATTAAAAATAGAAACAAGAAGCAGTCGGAGACCATTTGGCCCTTTGCACCTGCTCCGCCATTCATTTTGATCATCAAATTCAATATCTTGATTTCCCCCTTCCTTCCTCAAATCCCTTTAGCTCCTAGAGTGATATCTAATTTCTTCTTGAAATCAGACAATATTTTAGCCTCAACTACATTCTGTGGTGGTGAATTCCACACATTCACCACTCTCAATTATCTGGTCAATCACCACCTTGCGGTTTGTAGTTTAGTTCCTGGGTTTCCTCCATTACACTAGTAATTACAGTTCCTAACACAAGTGCTTCATTGGCTGTGAAGCACTTCAAGATGTGAAAAAAGCTACATTTGAGTTTCTCTTTGATTGGGCTGTGCTATTGTTAGTTTCTGAAATGTTTCTGACATTCACACAGCATTACAGAGGGTCAAGCAAACTAACAGACACTGAATTCTCTGGACAATTACCTCGCCCTCAAGAAAAGCTGTTTTAAACATTTGAAACGAGTAATTTTGAAAGCGTGTGAATATAGTGGTCAACACAGATCTAAATCATCAGTTTAAAATTAGAAAATTATCCATTTCACATCGGATTTAAAATATGAATCAATTTAATGCAATTAAAATCTTTGGATGTTATTTCTCTGCAGAAAAATAAGTGGTAAACACCAAACAAATGGGAAGTGGTGTGTTGTACAATGTAGGCAATCTTTTGTTTGGGAGCACTTTCTTGTTTTCACACTTGTCAAGACTATACCATACCTCAGCATAAGCCTCCATATCTTCTAAAAACTGTCCCAAAAGGGTTGTGGAAAATCCAAGATCTGCAACCCAGAACTGTTCCAAACACTGCAACCAACCTTTGGAATGAACAGCAGAATATTATATTTTAATAAAAACCAAATGCTAGAATCTAGAAAAAAAGAACAGAAAATGCTGGAAAATCTCAGCAGGTCCGGCAGCATCGGTGGAGAGAAAATAAAGTTAAATGTCAGAATTCTCCAGTCTCATCCCTGGGGAGTACCATTGCCAGCGAGAATGGAAAAGTTAGTGTCAGTGGCAGCTGACAATGAGGGCAGAGGACTCTGGTCAATGTATTAAATCTGTATAACTCTTCTTCAGCTCTGAAGAACCCCAGGGACTCGAAACATTAACTCTATTTCCTATCTCCACAGTATCTGCAAGCCCATTACATTTTAGCTTCTTTTCTACAAGGACCCTTGAAATTAAAAAAATTCAGAACAAAGGGAAAAAGAAAAATGAATATGAACAAAGCTAATAAAATTAAGCAAAAAACATTACTAAAGCAGCAAGAGACTTATTTCACAAGCACAGTATTATGCAATTAGAAACAAATACACAAGTTGTTAAAACCCTCATCATGAATACCAGGTGGGTAATAGATCTCTCAAATTAGTTCAATTAATTCTCTTCAGTTAAAAAGTCAACAGCAATATTTGTATTTATACAGATTCTTCATAGGAACATTCACAGAATTTGATGTGAAGGACAGATGATGAAAAGTCTGGTCATAGGCAAGTTATAAAGAATGTCTTTAAAAAAAGTAAGATAGAAAGGGCCTTGACAGTGGAAGGTTCCAACTATATTGGAAACAATTAAAATCAAGAGTACTCAAATTCAAAATTAGAGAGATAGAGTCCCTACATTGCAGAAGGAGACCATTCAGCCCATCGAGTCTACAACAACTACAATTCCACCTAGGACCTGTCCTCATAACCCTATATATTTGCCCTGCTAATCCCCTGACACTAGGGTCAACTTAACATGGCCAATCAAACTAACCTGCACATCTTTGGAGTGAGGAGCACAGATATCTGAGGAATGTAGGGAGATTAGAGATCGGGGAAGGGCTATAATCATGAAGGGATATGAAAATAAGGATGAGAATTTCAAAAATCAATTTGCTTAACCAAGTACCTATGAAAGTCAGGTAAACCAGACTATTCTGCGCAAATATCAAATATTCATAAATAGTAACATAGATAATCTTCTAAGGAGTTACAGCAATAAAACAATCTTACCTGATACCTGTTGTGTAAGGGATTGTTTCTGGGTGTGGTCTATATGCCATCCAACAAGTATATCTACAGTGTCCTTTAGAATCAAAAGCAGATATTAATTTGCAGCTAAAATGCTAAAAAGATTGGAGAATGGAATTTCTCTCAATATCCTTACCCTAAAGTTGGTGCTGAATATATGGGGGTAACATCGAGCCACCAATAAAATGCACTTCACACACTGGCATAGCAGCTCTGGAGTGTCCACATTTTCCAATACAGACTGGAGGCTGACCATTACCAGCTGGAGAAAAAAAAGAATTAGATTAATTCCAACAGAGTCAACGTTGCATTGTTATACTGGTGTCTGAATTCCCATGTTTTCTGGAAGTTTTAAAGTACTTCAAACAGGCATCGTGGTTACACCCAGACTTGTGGAAAGTTATGATTGTTGCAGGGGCATAGGTCAGCTAGTTAGTCGATATCTCTTCCCAAGGTACAGGAGTCTAAAACTAAAGGCCATAGATTTAAGGTGAGAGAGGGGAAGATGCAAAAGGGCAATTTTTTTAAAACACAGAGGATGGTGAGTGTCTGGAACAAGCTGCCAGAGTAGTAGTAGAGGCAATTTTGTCTTTTAAAAAGCATTTAAATGGGTTACATGGGTAAGGTGGATATGGAGGGATATGGGCCAAATACAGGCAATTAGCTTATGGATTTAAAAAGGAGTGGCATGGGCAAGTTGGGCCAAAAGACCTGTTTTCATGCTGTAAACCTCTATTACTCCAAATGCTGTAATGATCAAAATTTTAACCTGCCTTGCAGCTATTCACAAAATTTTCAAAATTATCAAGGTTTAAATTTGTTAATACGTGATCATCAAATGAGATCTTACAAGATGATCAAAAAATTGAACATGGGACAAAACATTTTCAATTTGAAACGTTCGGACCAACCTGCATCACAGATGAAAATGCCTTCTTCTCTCCTGCAGTTTCCAGTGCTTTGTAGGTGGCACATAAGTACAGAAGTTTTACCTCATCTTTGGTGGAAGAGCTAAACTTGCTAAAAATCCACTTAAAGATTTTCTCAGCCTCATAACTTAATGATACACACAGCAAGCCAAGGCAGCAAGCCCCTTCTTGTCGTAGTTCGTGAAGTAGTTTACTGCTGTTGGTAGCAAATTAAAAATGTTAGTACCTTCTACTAACTGGATACATTTATACCATATACAATTTTTAAAAAAAAGTGCATCTGCTTAAGTTCTGAACTTGCTAGTCCTAGTTATTAATATTACTATTTAAACAAATGAAGCAAGTTACAAGCTAGAATAGAGAGTCTCTGATTTGTCATAAAATTAGCAATGTTTTTCTAACAGTACAAGCTAAAGATACAACAGACGCTTTCCTTAAGAATCTTTTAGTACTTCTAAAATCAGAGTATAAATGAAGTTTTTGGCAAGCACCCAGAGTTTTGTTTGCATCTGTAACTCTTTATAATCTATAAAGACAAGAGTTCAAACAAGGATTACTTAATACCCAAAGCAAACCTTACCTAATGTCCCATTCAGGTCCCAGAATGAGAACTGATAAAACAAATCAGGCCGACTACTCAAAGATTAGGATCAGTGGTACAGCAATCCCCCTCATGCTACTCTATAAATTACAAAGGCTGAAAGAGCATGTTGGAGCATCAACATACCATATCACATAGTGACATGCCAATCTGAAATCCCCCATTTCAGGTGGAATTTTCTGAACAAATCCATGATTAGTGAAAAATATAAAAATCAAGGAACATTTTAATCTTCCAGCTGCACCAAAAGATGGCAAAATTAAAATGATTGAATAGGATTGAAATATTCCTTGAGCAATTGCAAACAAGTGATCTTTACGTTATTTAAATGTAGAAGACTAAACTTCATTTGTTTCAATTTACTGTCTTCTCCCTTCCACAAAAGAAAATGAGGTCCAAAGATACTATTGGCTGAACTTAAACCAAACTGAGAAATATACAAAGCAACACCAGGATACTTTTCAGTGAGAACTATATCCAGAAAGGTTCTGTCGTCTTTTTAAAAAGCCGAAGTTTTTTTTTGCAAGAATTACAAATTCTGTCAAAACTGAGTGCATCACACATACCTCTCATTAAGCACATCCTGTATTGCAGTCAGGGCATTATCTAGTTGCTTAATCAGAACCTGCAAAAGAATTAAGTTACAATTAAACAAGAAATAACATTTAAATGAGAAATTTTTCTTCCCAAAGTTAATATCTAAGTGTAAAGAGTTCAATTTGAACAAAGAACAAAGAAAATTACATCACAAGAACAGGCACTTTGGTCCTCCAAGTTTGTGCTACCCAACTTAACTACTCTTAAAACCTCATACACTTCCGGAGACCATATCCTTCTATTCCCATCCTATTCATGTATTTGACAAGATGCCCCTTAAAACTCACTATTGTATCTGCTTCCACTACCTCCCCCAGCAGCAAGTTCCAGGCACCCATCCCCTTCTGTGTAGAAAAATCTACCTCATATTTGAAAGGATAGAAAATACCAGAAATATATCACATGCACAGACACACAAGGGTTTAACAGGTCAACCTGTCATTGAGGAAATGTTAACCTGCCCCTTCAGATGCTAACAAATGATTCTAATTGCTCTTTTTTTAATAAAACAAACTCACCACTTTGTTTTCTGGCTGCTGAATAAACTCTTTCAGTTGCTTTATTGTAGCCAGCCGACGCTCCCTGTCATCTTCACGGGAAATCCTCCGCAGAAGATTGGACAGTCGAGACTCATCAGAATAAGATAAAGATCGCTCTATAAATAGAGTACATTCAATAATTTGACAAAATTGACCAAAATCCTGTTGAACATAGCTATAGGAGTAGGGCAATTAACACCTTGAACTTGCTTCAACATTCCTTTAGATCAATTCTGATAAATATCTTGACTCCATCAACTCACCCCCGTTCCATAACCCTCAATACCGTCACCTGACTGAAATTCAACTTCAGTTTTGAAACTTGTAATTGACATACTCTCTGAGGAAATAGCATTCCAGATCTCCATTAACCTTGGTGTGAGGCCGGTTTTTTGACACCAACATTTAATGGCCAAGTTTGAATTTCAAGGTTACCCACACCCCCCTCCCTCAATCTGGAGACTCAGAGAGGAAATAGAAACTATTTTACTCATCAATTCCTTTGATCACCTTGAGCACTTTAATTAAAACATTCCTTAAAATACACAGGGAATAAGATAGTCCATACAAACTACTCATTTCCTTACTTTTAGTCCTGGTATCACGCTAATGGACTGATGCTGAATCCCTTCCAAGGTCTGTACATTATTCCCAAGATCCAATGCCCAGAATTGAATGCAATGCTGTAGATGGGATCTAACACATCTTTATAATTGCAAAATAACTTGCACTGCTTTGTATTCCAGCTCTCAAAATAAAGGCCAACACTTCATCAGTTTTTTAAATTATTTTTTGCACCCAATTTTTCCTACCAGCTTTCAGTGACTTGTGTATTTGAGAAGGCTAAATTACTCTGCGTAGGCATGGCTCCTAGACTCCTGCCATTTAGAAAATATTGATTTTGTTTGAGGCTTCCATGTACAATCTCGCACTTCTCTATACCATATTTTATGGTTTTGCCCACACACAATTTATCAACAATTCCCTGCAACTTCATACTCCCAACTATACTATTAATAGTATATTAATAGTCTCTCAGAGACTATTTCCCAGGGCTGAAATGGTTGCGACGAGAGGGCACAGATTTAAGGTGCAGGGAAGCAAGTAGAGAGGGGATGCTAGGGGAAAGTTTTTCACTCAGAGGGTGGTGAGTGAATGGAATTGGCTGCAGTCGGTGGTGGTCGAGGCGAACTCGCTGGGGTCTTTTAAAAGACTTCTGGATGAGTATATGGGATCCAATGGGATTGGGGGTTATAGATAAGTTTATGGCTGGGTAGGTTTTGATGTATTCGGCACAACTTGTGGGCCGAAGGGCCTGTTTGTGCTGTAGTGTTCTATGTTCTAATTGTCACCAAACTTCACTCCAACTTCTCCATTCCTTCACTCACATCATTTATAAATAGTGACTAGCTCAGGCCCCAGCATCCTGGGAGATATGACTAGCCACATCCTGCCTAGTTGAATGCACATTTGTTCTCTTTTCTACTTCCAAACTAATTCTCATCCAAGTCAATAGAATGCTCCAATTCCATGTACTTTCATCTTTGTTGACAATTTACCATTTAAGTACTTTACAGTACAAATTTAAGTACAAATACAGTCTATAAACACTCCATCAGTCATGTTACCTACCTCAAAAAATTGAGCTAGGTTTATTAGGCATGACTTCTCCGTTACAAATTCATGCCAACTCTCTCTGATCAGTATCTGAATGTTCAGTCACTCTGTCCCTAACAGACTCGAATACCTTCCTCAAAACAATTACCTAGTTTCTCAACAAATGGACTTACACCGTCAATCCCAGGGGACAATTTTGGAATCAAGAGAACTTTGAAAGATCATGAGGATTCCATCATCCTCACCAATTTTATTTTAAATCCCAGGGTGGAAACAATTGGATCTTGGATACTTCTTGATTTTTAATCTCATGTTTTTCCACTTTTTTTTTAAGTTTATATTGAATCTAATCATTTCCTTCCCTAGATATATTTTTAATTTTCCAAGCATCTCTGGTACAAAGAAACATTAGATTTGATTCATTCAAGTTTGCAATATTTAAATGGAATTTAATTAGATGAAAAATTATTTATTTACAAAGATTGAAATTACTAAGTACAAAATGGTGTGTGGTGGAATCAGATTCACATTTTCAGAATACAGGCCTCTTTGCAAAACTCTCACATTTCAACAGGCAACTCAGTGGATTCTGATTCCATCTAGCTCTGTGGCAAGAAAACTGATTGGTGACTGCAGGGCTCCTGATAGCAACAATTAAGTGACAGAATGTATTTACTCAGAGATTGGGGAGGCTTAAAGCAAAAACAGTTGCTTTAATTTAAATATTGATTGGCAAGAATAGAGTAGCTCAACTCAAAACTGGGTGAACTTGTTGCCTATATTCAAGATATCTCAAATTACATTCTGCATCCAGCTGGGTTTAGTTAATCTTAACAGCAAGTGAACATTTGATTAAATATCAAATTTGTTAGGTTATTAAAAGGAGAAATGTTAATATTTACTAAAATTCTAGACACTTGGTATGGTTAACTTTAATGGAATGAGCGACACATAACAACAAACTAATCAAAACTGTAATACCAGACAAGTATAGACAGAAATGCTGGGAGTACTCTGCAGGTTTGTGGAGAAAGAAAGGAGTTAATGTTTCATCAGTAAAGTTTATTAGCCACAAGTAAGGCTTACATTAACACTGCAATGAAGTTACTGTGAAATTCCTAGTTGCCACACTCTGACACCTGTTCGGGTTAATGCACCTAAACCAGTACATCTTTCAGACTGTGGGAGTAAACCCATACTGGCATGGGAAAAAGCGCAAACTCCAAAGTCAGAGAGACAAGCCGGGAATCTAACCTGGCTCCTTGGCACTGAGGCAGTAGTGCCGCCCCAGAAGTTGGAAAAGTTAGAAATGTAACAGATTTTGAACAACGGATGGGTGGGGAAAAAAATAGATCAGTATATAGTAATACACTTGATAAGTAGAGCTCTTAACTCCTTATAGCAGCACACAGTGGAGAGAAACGTGAAATAATAAAAGCATACAACAGTGTAAAGAGTGTGCAGACCAATGTGACTGAGATCTGAAGAGCAGCAAAGGAAAGCAAATAGCAGTAGGCGACAGAGGAAAAACAAAAGAAACAAGATATCATGATTAAAACAAATTTTTTACAACTGTATTATAAAAAAGGGTAGTGGACATGTGTAATGTGGACTCTTTTCAAGTAGATATGTAATATTGCAAATGAAAATGATGCAATAGCAGACTTGCTGAATAATTACTTTGTGCCAATCTTCATAGCAGAGGCAAAGGATAATATATCTGACATCCTAGGGAAAGCAAGAATGCTTCAAGGAGTGAAACCCTGACCAGTGTTCTAAAGAAATGTAAAGAAATTGCACATTTTAGCCATAATCTTCCAAAGGCTCTCAATTCCAAATTGTTCCTCTACATTGGGAAAAAATTGTAAATGTAGCTCCATTATTCAAGGAGAGAAACCAAGAAATGTGATATTTATTAGTTTAACATCTGCTGTGGGGATCTTACTGAATCCTATAATTAAAACCAGAGTGATTGAGCACGTGGAGAAATTTAAACTGAATAGAGAGCGCCAACGTAGACTTGGAAAGAGCAAGTCATGTCTTACACATCTAACCGAATGTTGAGGTATTAAATATAGCAGATGACAGGATGTAGTTTTTATCTTCTTCCACAAGGTATTTGATAAGGTTCCCAGGTTGATAAGGATGTTAAGAAGGCATACGGTGTGTTAGCTTTTATTGGTAGAAGGATTGAATTTCGGAGCCTTCACACAACATGAGTGAGGTCATGTTGCAACGGTACAAAACTCTGGTGCGGCCGCGCTTGGAGTATAGCGTGCAGTTCTGGTTGCCGCATTATAAGAAAGATGTGGAGGCATTGGAAAGAGTGCAGAGGAGGTTTACCAGGATGTTGCCTGCTATGGTGGGAAGGTCTTATGAGGAAAGGCTGAGGGACTTAACCTTCATCTCTCTAATGAAAATAACCTTAAGTGACCTAACTGAGGCATAAAAGATGATCAGAGGGTTAAATAGGGTGGACAGTGAGAGCCTTTTTCCTCGGGTGGTGATGGCTAACACGAGGGGACGTAGCTTTAAATTAAGGGGCGGTAGTTATAGGACAGATGTCAGAGGTTGGTTCTTTACTCAGAGGGTAGTAAGGACGTGGAATGCCCTACCTGCAGCAGTTGCAGACTCGCCAACTGTAAGGGCGTTCACATGGTCAGTGGATAAGCATATGGATAACATTGGAATAGTTTAGGGTTAGAGGGTGATTAGATTGTTGCACTGACCAGTGGAACCATCGAGAGCCGAAGGGTCTGTACTGCGCTGTTATGTTCTATAAGGTTCCACACAAGGGATTATTAGCTAAAATTAAAAATTGAAGACAAATTATTTATCTGGTAAGGACATTGGTTAGGAGCTAGAAGATAAAATGTAGGGATGGTGGATCTAAATTTTGCAGTGATAATGAAAGTAAAACTTGCGTGTTCACTGTTATCACCAGAATGATGAGGCAATCCAGAAGTTGCTGTCACTGATTTTACTTCAAGGGTGCACTATTAAAGAACCTCCCCACAAATCCCTAAGCAATTAGCAAATTGTGGCAGAAGTGTCCCATGTAAGATGGAGGAGGAGGAAGAATTATTTTCTATCAGAAGGTGGTTACACTTTGCAACTCTCCTCCCCAGGGACCAGTGGAGGCTAGGTCACTGAATAAGTTCAAGGTCGAATTAGACAGATTTCAGATGGACATGGAAGTCAAGGGTCATACAGTGAAGTTGAGTTAAGGTCACAATTCAAATCAACCATCTGAATGCTGGAGCAGGCTCAAGGGGCCAAATGGTCCTTCATTTCCTCATGGTCTTACAATCTCATTTAATTTCCTGCTTTGTTGCAGAATACTGCAACATGATTGGCTGCTTACTATGGTCTGGAGATCCACTTGACTTGGCTCAAACGTAACTTACCATCAGGAAAGAAGAAACCCACATTAGAGCTTGCTTTTTCAAGGACAATGGTGAGCATCATTACTCCATCACTGACTGCAAAATCCAGCTCAGTGATAACTCAGTGGAAGAAGGTGACTAATATATACTGTGAGATGATGCTGGTGGTGCAACTATACTTATTAATGCCCTAGGTAATAGAATACTACAGCACAAACACTTCAGCCCACAAATTGCACCGATCGTATCCATACCTACCAGGCCTACCTATACGTTTCAGTCTCATCTTACCTGGATATATCCAAGAATTTTTTTTTTTTTTAAAAAGAGGTGGTGGGTCAGGCCTGTACTGATTAAGATCTTCATAGATTTCCTGCAGTGCTGAAGACGACCATTCGGCCCATCGATCCTGCACCGGCCACAATCCCAGCCAGACCCTATTCTCAGGTATTTACCCTGCTAAATCCTCATGACACCAAGCAGCAATTTAGTGCAGCCAATCAACCTAACCTGCACATCTTTGGATTGTGGGAGGAAACCAAAGCACCCGGAAGAAACCCATGCAGACATGGGGAGAATGCGCAAACTCCACATGGCCAGTTATCCGAGGCCGGAATTGAACCTGGGTTCCAGGCACTGTGAGGCAGCTGTGCTTAATGGTTCAGATTACAGTGAAATGTCTGCAATGGTCAAGATTCTAAACGTCAAGCTTCTTTTTTTATTCATTCATGGGACATGGGTGTTACTGGTTGGCCAGCATTAACTAATATAACAGTCACCTATCTAAGTTTGCCAATAAAACAAAGACCGGTGATAAGTGTTGCAGGCTGGAGCATCAAATTATGATGGATGAAGCAAATTGGTAGAACCATATCAGATGGATTTCAAGCACAGGTGAGTGAAGCCATGGATCATAAAAGAACAGATTCAAGTATTTTGTTTGAATAACGCTAGTAACAGTGGATGTCAAATAAGGTTTAGATTCACATATACATGGCAAAATGTCATGGTCAGAACATTAAAAATAGCTAAGGATTTCACACAAGAAAGAATACATTAGTCTCAAGAGTAGTGCAGTGGAATGTTACTATAGTTCCAAGCACTAAATGATGAAATTATAGGGAGAGATTACAATAATTGGGTGTGTGTCCTGGGCAGTTAAGAATTAATTTGATTGAGTGTTCTGAATTTTGAAAAAAATTGATAGAAAAACCTTTTATTGCCAGTGGAACAGAGAATCAACATGGATACATAACCTTAAAAGCAGAGCCGAGCCATTCAGGAGAGAATTAAGGAAGAAATTCCAGTATCATCTTTTTCTCATAATTAGTTTCTCAGGTCTGCTAATACACTGGCACAACTATGCACAGTGCTTTCGATACCTTTACATACCCCTTTAAAGTGCACAAAAGTCAACGTATGGTCTAACCATTATTTGGCATAAATGGACCTTTCATTTGGACTCCATATCTTTTATTTATAAAACTCCAAATACTGTTGGCCTTTTTAATGGCTTTAATTACTTGCATTTGTATTTTCAAGGCAGAAAGTTACTTGAAAAAAAATGCCAGTAAGTAGATAATTAATTTAAAGATTAACACATGCAATCCTACAAAAAGTGAAGTCAGAGCCATTAATATCTCTTGAAAAGCTTTCTAGGCATTTGTGATTAAGTTTTCGAGCCAAAGTTAAAGCCACTAGTAAGTGGCTATGATTGTAGGAATAACGGTCTTTTTAGTACCTGGACAAACAAGTTAGTTCTATGACTATTTTTAATCCCTTACTCAACGAAATTGCACTGAAACTCATCTTAGCGTGGAGAAATATCCCAGCATAAATCTACTGCAAATGAAACAAAAAAAGCTTACAACACCTAAGTCCTAAGGAGTATATACACTTGAACAGATATTTTGAATTGTATAAGTGCAATAAAGCAAAACCCCTTGAAGGGTCATGTAATTTTTCTGCTAGTCATGTGAAATGTTACCACTAAAAGTAGCCGAATATCCAAACACTGGGTTGTTAAAATACCTACCCTGTGATTTCCTCATCTCCTTTGTGGCTAAAGCACGACTCCCATGCTGAATGTTGCTTACATCCGTGGTCACATTATTAACCCTCAGCTCTTGCCCCAACGACTTCCGACCATAGGCATTTTCACCAAGTCCTCCATTGACGTCGTATCTGCCTGTAAAGAAAATCAATTTTTTTCAGGGGATCAAACTCAATTTCAGTAAACTCCAGTTATTTTTACGAAAATTTATAAGCTAAATTGTAAGACACACAATCCAACACTTCTAAAGTGCTACTCTATTAAAACCCAAAGTTACTACAAGTTAATAGGGGCGGCACAGTGGCAGTGATTAGCACTACAGCCTCACCAGGAACTGGGTTTGATTCCCGGCTTGGGTCACTGTCTACGTGGAGTTTGCATGTTCTCCCTGCGTCTGTGTAGGTTTTCTCCGGGTGCTCTAATTTTTCTCCCACAGTCTGAAAGACGTGCTGGTTAGGTACACTGACCCCGAACAGGTGCCAGACTGTAGCAACTAGGGGAATTTCGTGATAACTTCATTGCAGTGTTAATACAAGCCTCACTTGTGATGAATAAATAAACTTTAACTTAATAGGACCAATATGTTCAGAACAAAAGGGAGCCAAATCAACATACTCATAGCTTGCACCAGTCATCATAGACAAAATATCTTAAAATTTATTTCCTAAAGAAATTATGTTCTCTAACCAGAGTAATTCATTTTAAATGTACAAATTTCAGCTCAAAAGAAAAATTCTAGATAATTAGGGCTGGATTTTGAGGAGATTGGTGAATGGTGCTTGCTCCTAACTGTGAAGAAATTTGCCAATAAAGATCTACACCTAGCTACAGCACACATTTCCCCTCTAAAGGCAGTTTAAAGTTGGCACTATGTCAAGGAGATTCCAGGCACCTGGTATCAGTGATATCAGGCGATGATATTTAAGTGTTCTGAGACAGAAAACCAGGAAGTTAAAAGGGCTAACTACTCTCCCCTTTTCATTTAAATTTTCAAATAGTTGAATAAATGATTGGATTCAGACATCTAGAATAACATTAAAGTATCTCAAATACTTTGAATTTATAAAAGATAAGACATTCTTCAAAAATAAAATTAACCTTCAGGATCCATAGCAATGTTTAGCAATAGTTATGAACTGAACATAACAGTAAAAATCAAGCTATGCATTTCATAACGTGCAACCTTTTCAAGGACTTTTACAGCAAGGCTAACAGCATGAAAGTGGAAGTCTGTGTCAATTCACTGATTGTTTAGGGATTATACTTGAGGACCTGGACTGCACATCTGCTGAAGAAGCAGAATCTCAGTTGCAACTTCTGCATTTCCACATTATTCTGCAAAGTAACTGGGAGTTTCAATGGAGTAACAATGGCAAATGCTGCTGACATTATCCCCACTAATTGCAGGTCTTTATATATTCTATTTAATCCATTAACTGCTAAGGCAATTCACCATTTCTGATCCGTCACTTGGCATCTAGGAACGAAAACTGTGCTGTAAGGACACATTTGCTGGTGAGACTGATGTTTGTCGCGTCAGAATAAGTGGTAAAATGTCAAACTGCAGAATGGTCTTGCACTAAATGAGACTTACAGGAGTTAATTAATACAGGAGAAATGGAGGTACTCCTTGCACTTATCAAGTCCAAAATCTAAAAGTTATAACCAATATCAGATTTCATTAAAATAGAAATGCAATAACTCTTGGGAGGGATGAATGGGAAAGTTGAAATGGAAAGAAGGGCCCTGATATTCAAAATCAATCCGACACAGAGAAAGAGATGTTTTTCAATTTTGACACATAGGTTCAAATCCACCCTAATCAGATGATCGCAAGTCACTTTCAACTGCTGTATGCAAGGTGGGTTTAATTAGCCTGAAACCAGGCTCTGGGGAACATGGCCAACGTACTAATATGCTTCTCACAAGCAATGCCACTCTCATAAACCAAAGAATCAAGGTGTCACATGGTGGGAGCAATAATAGGTGCTCTTCAGGTATTGGGCTTCAAGTATATTTCTGTGACAGAGTGGAAGAAGCATCTGGCTATACCATACTAATCTTAGAACATAGAATCTTGGGAGTCCTTGGCCTGAAAAAGGACTTCTGATCAGCACACAAATAGATGAAAAGTGATAAAATAAAAATAACCCAAGTATATTATAGTACCGTGCAGCAGTATTTTCTTTCTAAGATTATCTGGGGGAACACAAAGGTCAAAGCTGAGGAAGGAATTGCAGCATGTTTTCCACATTTCACTGGGATTGGAACTGTGTTCGCACCACTAGGATGAAAACTGTTCTGTTTGTCAAGTTGAGTTTGGGTGGTTTCAATCAATTTTCTAAAAGACGTGCTCCTACACTATTCAGTATTTTTAAAGATTTTAAAGCTTTAAAAAAAAGACATTAAAAAAATTCCAAAAATATTCAGCAACAGCTGATCTTAAAACAACATTAATGTACTGTGGTTTTCACTTTCCCTTAAAAGGAACCAAAAGTTAATAATCATCATGTGATAAGCACAATGGAATTCTTAGTGATGTGGCTCTGAACATGTTTTCTTGCATCTCTCCTCATAACTAGAACGAGTGCGAGAGGTTGTGGCACTCCTATCCTGGGATCAGAAGCTCCAGGTTTGAGCCCAATGACAGGACTTGCTGGTCACAGAAGGATGATTCAATGCAGTTTAACAGGCTGATAATCAGCTTGCAAGTCCTTCCACCACTTCCCCTCTATTCCCCAAATGGCAAAAAAAAACCATTTTGTTGTGAAGATATACGAAACAACTAGAATGACTATACAAAATAAATGGATGTGAACATTCATAAAAACAGGATGGATTCGAGAATTGTAAAAACAAAGCTAGTCATAACCAGCAATAGTTACAAGAATTATGAAAAAAGCCCTTTAAGGAGGGGAAATAAAAATCACATCTCATCACGTACGGCTACTTTTAACTCCCAACTGATGGGGGAAACAGTTAAAACAAAGCAGTTGCTCATCCCCTCTAAACTTGCTATTTCCTAGATATTAACTTGTTCCTTTGAGCAATGCCCATTGCTGCTTTTTTTACAAGGTCTCCTTTCAAAATGCAGATCAGGATCCAAAAATTGGGCCATGAGCTGCAATTTTACTTGCAGGCATGATGAAGGAAGCAGTGAAGGTGGGATACAAAAACAAAGCATTTGAAAATAGAGTCCACAAAATGGGAAAAACAAACAACTTGGACTGTGGGATCCATCACTCAGGATATGCTTCAGTTGTTCTTGGGTTACAGACTATAAATACACCACAATATAAAAATCTGCTTTTGAAATATATGTTAAACTCCATCATCACCGAAAGTATAATTCACAGAAAAATTAATATTAACTTGCATTTTAACCACTTGTGAATTATAACATTGTTTAAATGACTGCAGCTCTATGCAAGATTGACAGTGTTGTTCTGGTCCTTTCCTGTATCTGGTCTTATGTTCCATCTTATTGATACTTTAGCATAAGCCAATGTACTGCTGCCTCTAACATTCCCAGTGCTTAGTTCAGCTTTTTATATAATACTAACCTAGTCCCATACCTGACATAAGGAAGGCTCTTACGGCACACTGTCCATTGCTCATTCTCTCCCTTTATAGCAGAATCTCTGCTTTCATTCCCACTTTTACTCTTTCTGACCTCCTTTCTACAGGAAAAGAGAGAAAGGGGCAGAATTTAAAAGCCCCAAGCAATTTCTTCAAACAATTATAACTGTAAGGATAATTAGACTTTAAAGATACAAACAAATGCCCCATTACCCAGCACATTTGGGACTAGTTATCACACAGAGTCATCATGCTAGTTTGGTATGGCATGGCATCTGCAGTTCCCTAGGCTAGTACTCAGTCTGTCTCTCTCTACATGGTGGTCTTGTGTCACTATTCCTTTGTACTTGCTAGTTTAAACTATGACTAATATAATCTTGTACTGTTTTCAGTTATTCACTTCTATTCTTAGTTACCATTGCAGTTTTGGAAAAGTAAACAACCATAGAAGTGGTTTTAAGTTCCACCTGTGAAAGCAAGCATGCCCAATGGGATTAGCAATTTCTATTTGTTTAATAGACAAAACCATTTCTGTATATTAGGTTTAACAATGAAACTTGGAAGTGATTATGTTTATTAGAGAGCAGTATTTGATAAAGTACATCACCAAATCTACACAACACAGCTAGGAATGATAGTACCCAAGCAGAGTAACATTAAAATTTAGCCAGGCCATGCAATACAACATCATGCTGTTCATTGAAGAGTTATATAAATGACGTTAACACTGACAGCTAGCTATGTGAAATCAGAGTTGAGCCATTAAGAACCTCTAGTTAATTGGTGTAATTCAACAAGTTCTGTCCTTCCAGCCTAACTAGCAAATATTGCCAACTTCCTTCATTGCACAAATACAGCTTAGAGAAAAAGCACTCAAACAGCAACTGATTTAATACTGGAATAATCAAAATAAATCACAAATGCACATAGAGTCCTGGAACTGCATATCTCACCTCTTTCTTCCTTTACTTTCCCCATCCATAGAAAGTTGTAACAAGATATTCATCGAATTATAATGTTTCAACATTCCCTCTCCCCCCACCTCTGCAGTGCCTTCCAATCCCAAACTAACCAAATGTTTTCTTTAACCAAAAATCCTCCCATGCAACTCAGCATCATTGATAGAAAAACCAAAGCACAAATTTTCCATTAATGGGTATTAGAGTAGCAAAGAATGAATCACCATGTTGGTGAAAGCCAATATCAAACCAGGTCAATTCTGCAGGAGCTTTCAATTTCAGCCTCATTTATTACTCATTATGAACTTGCACAATGGATTGGCTGGCCTGGGATAGCTTGCTATCAACTTCTTTTGCTATCAAACAGCAAAAGAGGACTGCCAGCCAAGAGCAGACTCCAACAAGAGATGTGCAAGTTGCTTGGCAAGTGGTGGCTAACAAAGACAATAGTGGCAAATATCCACAGGATATGATAGCAAAAGTTAACAGACTGTCATGGTAGAGTTGGTCAGCCTATCAAGTGAAGTATTCAGGCCATGTTTAGTTACATGCACACCCTGCAGAATAGCGTTGTGATCATGGTCAATTCAAACTGAAGGACTGACATGACCAAGAATAACTTGTATTAATACAGCACTTTTAATAGCCAAATATCTGGAGATTTGTCACAGGAAGATGTTGAAACAAAATTTGACATCAAGGCATGAGGAGACATCGAGGCTGACAAACAGAAGCTTCAGCCAATTTAGTGAGAGAAAATAAAATAAGCACCAAAAATGCGTAAGAAGGGAATTCAAGAGCTTTGGATCTTGGCAACTACAGGCAAGGCAACCAATGATGGCGTGACTGAAGTGTCCAAGAAGCCAGAACTGGAATGCAGTATACGAGGAGTTGCTCAGTGTGTTTTGGGGGAGGAAACCTGCCATCCTTAGTCGGTATGGCTATAACTGTCCAGTCCCATACAATATCTAGCTTTCCTCTGAAGAGGCCTAGTAAGTCACTCAGTTGGCTCACTACTTTCTTCAGGGCAATGAATGATGGACAATAATTGAGCCCAAATCCCGAAATACTTTTCAAATAAATTAATACACTTTTGGGACTTGAAGTTTTGCACAAAATTATTTAATGAAGGTTATAACAACATGGTGTAAATGTCAAGTTCAGTGAATTCCATGCTCATAAAATTATGTAAACACTAAATAGCTAACTTCTCAGTAGTACCTGACCCAGAAGCATTTAACCATAGCATGCAAAATGCTCAAGAGCCATAAAGCAACAGCCAAGCAGATTTCAAAAAAGATTTGTATTTATATGGTGCTTTTCAAAAATCACATGATGTCCCAAAGTACTTTACATCAACTTATTCACCGCTAGAATGTTGTAAGTTGACAAAGAAAACTCCCACAAACAACAAGGTGATAATGATAAATTAACCTGCTTTAACAACAATAATTTAGGCATATATATTAATCAGGACATCAGGGATAAATCTTCTTCGAGATCCCAAGAGGACTATCAGAACTTCAAGTTAATGTCTCAGTGGAAAGACGATACTCTTGACGTGCAGCACTCCTTCAGTACTGCATTAGAGTTCAGCTTTGATCGTTGTGCTCAAGCCATGGAGTGGGACTTGAACCCAAGATTCAGAGTGGTACCTACTGAGCCACAGCTGCCACTAAACAATAAAACAGTATTTCCACGTTCAAAACCCTAATGAGACTCTCAATTAATCTATTTACTCATTGTGGAACTAATTACATGTTCACTCACTAGAACAATCATGGTGTATTGGGAATAAAACACTCAATCTTAGTCTACATTAGAAGGAAGTATTGAAAATCAAATTAATTAATGATGCAATGTCAGAACTTGGTGTTGAAGATAATTAAGGTTTTAAGCTAGTCTTACCCCCTTCTTCATTTTGAAATCCAGTGAGGATTCGAATATCATCGTGTCTATACCGAGACACACTGGCGGAACTGGCAGAATGCAATCCGAAAGAGGCAGAATTGCCCCGGTCCCTGGCCAAAGGATACTTTAAACTGTCTTGATCGCCTGTTGCACTGTCAATCCTAAAAAGTGAAACATCATACAATAAAGAACATAAAGGTAGTGTAGTGATATTGAACATACAACCACAAGGCGGTGAGTTCAAATCCCATCACAGTAAACACTGAATCCAAGTTCAATAAAACTGGCAACTTCTGAGCTAAAAGACCCACGAAGGCTAAGAGGTTGTTGTAAAACCTAACTGCTTCAGTAATGCCCTTAGGGAAGGGCTGTGCCATCCTGCTGGCTGCATGACTGCAGCTCCATACTATGCATTTGACCCTAGAGAGAATTTTTCTCAGTCTAGGGCTGTTGTGGTATGCACTTTATCTGCTTCACAGGTATGGTCAACTATGCTAAGCAACCAGTGCTGAAGTGTTTAAAACATCTCAACCTCACGTTTATCTGCAATTCTTTATTGTGTTGCAATCTTTATATGGAGTTCTTAAACACAGCCCGCATTTATAATTTCTGAGGGAATTTGTTTCATGTGATATTTGAAAAACATTGCCTTTGGCAGTTGTAGAAAGAGGAAAAAAATTCTCCCAAAAAGGTTAGTTAAGCATCTGAAAAGACAACACACATGGGCACTTTCATTGACCTTCTCCTAAGCTTTAGAAATATCCACTTAAGTAAAGGTGGAGTCAACACTCAACCATCTCAACTTATAGCACAGTAGCTTTCTCTCCAAATTGAGCCCACAAAAACAGTGCTCAATCTCAAAACAGAGAAATTGTTTTAAGGACACTTGAGGTTTGAGTGAACAGGAAACAAGTTGACAGTGGTGAGTGAAAAAAAACTTGTCAATATCTGTAGCATGTGGCAGCACCATAACCAACAAGCCACAACAGTCACAAAGTGACCACAAACTCTGCTGAGAAATGACAAAAGCAGAGAGAGAGAACGCAGAACCCTGGGCTTAAGAACCCTCTTCCTTGGGGCAATGCTCGTCTTCTCCAAACAAAGACGTGTGACTCCAGTATTGGTGTGCTGGGTCAACTGAGAACACAAATCATGATGCCATCATCTTGGTTTTCAAGGACCTGATGACAACAATGATGGCAACCCATTGAAGACCAACTAATCACAACTGAGTAGATAGGAAATTCAATTTCCTATATACTCAGATAGGTTGGTAGTGTTGTGGATAGTCTGGAGGGATGTCTGAAGTTACAGTGAGACATAGATAGGATGCAAGACTGAGCAGAGAAGTGGCAGATGGACTTCAATGCGGATAAATGCATGGTGGTCCATTTTGGTAGGACCAATGGGATGAAGGAGTATAATATCAAGAGTAGGAGACCTGGCAGTGTTGAGGAGCAAAAGGATCTTGGGGTCCAGGTCCATAGGACTCTTAAATCTGCCCCGCAAGTGGAGGATGTGGTCAGGAAGGCATATGGTGTACTGGCCTTCATTAGTAGAAGGACTGAGTTTAAGAGAAGGGAGGTAATGCTGCAACTTTACAAAACCCTTGTCAGACCCCACTTGGAGTACTGTGTGCAGTTCTGGTCGCCTCACTATAGGAAGGATGTGGAAGCTATTGAGAGGTTGCAGAGGAGATTTACAAGGATGTTGCCTGGATTGGGGGCATGCCTTATGAAGATAAGATTGAGAGAGCTAGGTCTCTTCTTCCTGGAGAGACGAAGGTTGAGAGGTGACCCTATAGATTATAAGATATTGAGAGGAATAGATAGAGTGGATTAGAACATAGAACATTACAGCACAGAACACGCCCTTCGGCTTTCGATATTGCGCCGACCAATTAGGAAAAAGCAATGACCCTCTAACCTAAACCATTCCCTTTTCATCCATAAACTTATCTACTAACCTCTTAAACGCCACCAAACTTGGCGCATCTACAACTGACGAAGGCAAGGCATTCCATACCCTTACCACCCTCTGGGTAAAGAACCTACCTCTGACATCTGTCCTAAAACCACCACCCCTTAATTTAAAGCTATGTCCCCTCGTGCTAGCTTTCTCCATCCTAGGAAAAAGGCTATTACTGTCCACCCTATCTAAACCTCTAATCATCTTATATGTTTCAATAAGGTCTCCTCTTAGCCGCCTTCTTTCTAACGAAAACAACCTCAAATCTCTCAGCCTCTCTTCATAAGACCTGCCTTCCATACCAGGCAACATCTGGTAAACCTCCTCTGTACCCTCTCCAATGCCTCCACATCTTTCTTATAATGTGGGGACCAGAACTGCACACAATACTCCAAGTGCGGCCGCACTAGAGTTTTGTACAGTTGCAACATGACGTTGTGGCTCCGAAATTCAATCCCCCTACCAATTAAAGCTAAGACTCCGTATGCCTTCTTAACAACCTTATCGACTTGATTGCCAACTTTCAGGATCTATGCACATATACACCAAGATCCCTCTGTTCTTCAACACTATTAAGAGTCCTACCATTAGCCCTATACTCTACACATTTGTTATTCCTGCCAAAGTGAATTCCCTCACACTTTTCCACATTAACCTCCATTTGCCACCTCTCGGCCCAGCTCTGCAACTTGTCCAAGTCTCTCTGCAAACTATAACACCCCTCTCCACTATCTACCACTCCTCCGACTTTGGTGTCATCCGCAAATTTACTAATCCATCCCTCAATACCCTCATCCAGATCATTTATAAAAATTACAAACAGCAAAGCCCCAAAACAGACCCCTGAGGTACTCCACTTGTAACCGAACTCCACGATGAATATCTTCCATCAACCACTACCCTCTGTCTTCTATCTGCTAGCCAATTCCTAATCCAATTAGCTAAATCACCCTCAATCCCATACATCTGCATTTTCTGCAGAAGCCTTCCATGGGGCACCTTATTGAACGCCTTACTAAAGTCCATATATACCACATCAACTGCCTTACCCCCATCCACCTCTTTGGTCACTTTTTCAAAAAACTCAATAAGATGAATAAGATTCTCGGAGGCTATTTCCTAGGGCTGAAATGGTTGCTACAAGAGCACACAGGTTTAAGGTGCTGAGGGGACAAGTACAGAGGAGATGTTAGAGGTAAGATGTTAGAGGTGAGTGAATGGAATCGGCTGCCGTCAATGGTGGTAGACGCGAACTTGCTGGGGTCTTTTAAGAGACTTCTAGATGAGTACATGGGAGTTAATGGGATTGCGAGTTATAGATAGTTCTATGGCCTGGGAGGCACTGATATGATCGGCACAACTTGTGGGCCGAAGAGCCTGTTTGTGCTGTAAAACTATGTTCTATCACAAGTGGGATTAAAAACTATCAATTGAGCAAGTAGTCAACATCAAGGAGCAGGAGCCAAAACAATTAATTCTCTTTAAAAACACCAAGATTCCTTTCAGCTACCATTTTATTTTCCGACAAAGTTGAAAGACCTGGATTGAAAATAAGATAGCCAAAAAATATTTGATTTGATAGAAAACATTTTTTCTAGTTGCATCACAGCTTGGTATGACTCCTGCTCTGCATAGTTCCATAAGGAATTACAAACGGTTGTGAATGTAGCCCATTGACACAAACCAGCCTCCCATCCACTGACTCTGTCTACACTTCCTGCTGCCTTGCAAAATAATCAGCATAATTAAGAACCCCACACATCCCAGACACTCTCTCTTCCACCTTCTTCCTTCAGGTGAAAGAAAAAATCTGAGGTCACACATCAACCAAGAACAGCTTCTTCCCTGCTGCTGTCAGAGTTTTGAATGGACCTACCTTGCATTAAGTTGATCTTTTTCTATACCGTAGCTATGACTGTAACACTATATCCCACACCCTCTCCTTTCCTTCTCTGAACAGTATGTTTTGTCTGTATAGAGTGCAAGAAACAATACTTTTCACTGTATGTTAATACGTGACAATAAATCAAATAAAGCCAGAAATGCCATCTATATTTCCCATAATAATATTTCAAACAAACTCTGGCCATTCACCACATGTGCCCAAGGATTTCTATTTGCAGGAACATAGGAAATAGTAGTAGGCCATTTGGCACCTTGAGCTTAGTCTACCATCCAACTAGATCATAGCTGATCTACCTCAATATCAATTTTCTGCACCATCCCCATATTCCGACAACTTTAATATCTAGAAATCTACCAATCTTTGTCGTGAACACAATGACTGAGCCACCACAGCCCTCTACAATAGAGAATTCCAAAAATTCACCAACTTCACCAACTTTGCCCATGGAAGACTTCTACAGAAAATGCAGATGTGTGGAATAGAGGGTGATTTAGCAAATTGGATTAGAAATTGGCTGGCAGATAGAAGACAGAGGGTGGTGGTTGATGGGAGATTTTCATCGTGGAGTTCGGTGACGAGTGGTGTGCCTCGGGGGTCTGTTTTGGGGCCCCTGCTGTTTGTAATTTTTATAAATGATCTGGATGAGGGTATTGAGGGATGGATCAGTAAATTTGCAGATGATACTAAAGTTGGTGGTGTGGTAGATAGTGAAGAGGGGTGTTTTAGTTTACAGAGTGACTTTGACAAGTTGCAGAGCTGGGCCGAGAGGTGGCAAATGGAGTTTAATGTGGAAAAGTGTGAGGTAATGCACTTTGGCAGGAACAATAAATGTGTAGAGTATAAGGCTAATGGTAGGGCTCTTAATAGTGTTGAGGAACAGAAAGATCTTGGTGTATGTGTCAATAGATCCCTGAAAGTAGGCAGTCAAGTGGATAAAGTTGTTAAGAAGGCATATGGAGTCTTAGCTTTTATTGGTAGGGGAATTGAATTTAGGAGCCGCAGCATCATGTTGCAGCTGTACAAAACTCTAGTGCGGCCGCACTTGGAGTATTGTGTGCAGTTCTGGTCGCCACATTATAAGAAAGATGTGGAGGCATTGGAGAGGGTACACAGGAGGTTTACTAGGATGTTGCCTGGTATGGAGGGCAGGTCCTATGAAGAGAGGTTGAAGGATTTGAGGTTGTTTTCGTTAGACAGGAGGCGGCTAAGGGGGGATCTTATTGAAGCATATAAGATGATTAGAGGTTTGGATAGGGTGGACAGTGATAGCCTTTTTCCTAGGATGGAGAAAGCTAGCACGAGGGGACACAGCTTTAAATTAAGGGGTATGAGTTATAGGACGGATATCAGAGTAGGTTCTTTACTCAAAGAGTGATTAGGGAGTGGAATGCCCTGCCTGCAGCTGTTGTAGATGCGCCAAGTTTGGTGGCGTTTAAGAGGTTAGTTGATAAGTATATGGATGAGAAGGGAATGGGTTAGTTAGGGGGGGCATTGCTTTTTATTTTGGTCGGCACAACATCGAAGGCCGAAGGGCCTGTTCTGTGCTGTATTGTTCTATGTTCTATGTTCTATGTTCAGTGAAGAAATTCCTCCTCTGCTCAGTCCCAGAATGAGACCATTTCAGTGTGTCATGACTAACAAGCCAGGGAAAACATCTTTCCTGCACCTAACCTGTTGAACCTGGAAGAATTTTATATGCTTCAACGTTTGATCATTTTCGTATGATTACCTCTAATCCTTCCAAACTCTAAGGAATATAGGCACAATTCTTTCCTCGCTATTCGCCGAGTACTGAAAATTCATAACTGATTCTAGTGAGCTATTAATGGAGACTGGTATTTTGTGTGACAAAAATATCAAGATAATGTGAAGCAAAAAGAGGGATGGCAAAATGAATCACAGAATGGGAGAAAGGGTGCCCAGATCTATATAGGGATTTTTATTCCAGCAGGGTCAGCAAAATGAACAGGTCAAGATGGAGAAAGGTTTCCTGCATTTCTTTTACATACCCAACAAGTAAATTAACGCAAATTATCTTAGGGACAAAATAAAAGGGGCAGCTCCCCCCAAGAAGGAAGGGGGAGGGGGTGCGGCCCAAACAGAAACCAAAGTCCAAAGGAAACTTAAAACATTAAATCAGAAAGGTTTCCTACCCCTTGTGGTGTGGCAGTTATTTCAAACACTGCCTTGACATACTCATTACTCATTCTAGGCCTTGCCCTTGGTAATTAAAGTTCTGATTGTGAGAAACATGAAGCAACCACCTTCTCACCACCCCACCCCCCCTTTCAGCCAATCCCAGGCTGAAATTATTTGCTATCCTATTATCTTTCAAAACCTAGACTGCCTCCCTATGTGTGTGCATGGAACTCCAAGAAGAAAAAAACTTCCAACTGACTTATTAAGCCCAATGCTTGACTTTGAATACAAAACTTACCACGTAGTCCTGAGAATCAAAATGCTTTGAAATTTCACATCAAAACGATATCTTGGCACTACTTGGGGCAGTAGAGAGGCCAATCACTGCTGCCTTACAGCTCCAGGGACCAGGGTTTGATTCCTGGCTTGGGTCACTGTCTGTTCAGAGTCTGTGTGGGTTCTCTCGGAGTGCTTTAATTTCCTCCCATGGGAGCATTACGTGCACTGGCCATGCTAAATTGCTTCTTGGCGTCTCTGGAGGCTAGGTTAGGGGGCAAATGTGTGGGATTACGGAGACAGGACCTGGTGGGATTGTGCAGATTCAATGGGACGATAATGCACTGTAGGGATTCTTTGATTCAATATTCATTTCAGTTTTTCCTCAGAATTGTTGGTTAGAAAGTTGTGAAGCAGAACAACCAGCCAAATGAAAACTGTTTACAGCAACTGGGCAACCTAAATAGGCAAACAGAGGCTTCCACAGTAGTATTAGAAAATTTAAATAGAAAATACCAAGTCCAGCAGCACTCAATTGTAAAATGTTGCAGTCCACCTTGTGCATTTATGTGCTACATCCGCTCACATTTCCTGTTGTTTTCTTTAGTCAACTTTAAACTTCTTGTGTCCACAATCAATGTGTTTGAACTGTTTAAATTTGTGACGCTATAATTACACTTTTCAGCTTCTGGTGGCTTGGTACCCAGTAAAATCAGCAGTTTCTTGGAAAAATTTCAGAATCCCCAGTTATCATATTGCTTTTTCTCCCTATTGGTTTCTTTTCAGTTTCTTGGCATAATTTGCTTACTGCTCATTCATTTCACTGTCTTTTAACCTAAAGTTTGACTCTTTTCCATAAGCATTAAAAATTGTTTTTTTCCTTTTATACCAGCCTATTCCCTACTTTCTTACCATCAGAATTTCTGAAAACACATACCTAAATGCCCACCAAACAAAAGCTGACATTCAAGAATGAACAATAATTTATTTAGCACCTTTCATAACATAAGGATCCATCCCAAGGTGTTTCACAGCAACACTATAAAACAAAGTCTGACACCAAAACCACAAAGATATTAGATCAGATGACCAAGAACTTAAGAAACGTTTTAAAGGAGGAAAGCACGTTAAAGAGATGGAAAAAGAGATTTTCAGAACTTGCAGTCGAGGGAACAGAAGGCATGGCCACAAATGGTGGGGCAATTATAACTAGCAATGTACAAAAGGCCTGAATTAGAGGAATGCAGAAATCGGAGAGTTGTGGGGTTGGAGGTGATTACAGAACAAGGAAGGGGCAAGGACATGGGGAGATTTGAAAACAAGGATGAGAATTTTCAAGTTGCTGACCTTGGAGCCAATGCAAGTGAGCCAGAGCAATGGCGATAGGAGAACAGGATTTGTTGTGAGTTAAGACATGGGCAGCAAAGCTTTGGATGCCCTCAAGTTTAGAGGGTAGAATGTGGGCGAGCAACCAAGAATGTTTTGGAATAGTCGAGTCAACACATAATGAGGGCAGAGACGAGGGTTTCAGCAGCAGATGAGCAAAGATGGGGTGAAGTTAGACAGTGTGAAAGTAGGTCGGAAGCTCATCAAGGTCAAACGTGAGACCGACACTGCCAACAGACCAGTTCAAATCTGGACTTTTACCAGGGAGAGGGACGGAGTAGGTAGCCGTGGAACAAAGTCTGGAACTGGGACTGAAAATAATGGCATCAATTTCCCGATATTCAATTGGAGGACTTTTGTTAATCTAATATTAGACATCAGATAAGCAATCTAACAATGGATCTAACAATATGAATTTTAATGCCACTTCTTTTAGCCTGCAGCAAAGTCATTCTGTGACAAGCCTGCAAAGCACAGCTTCCTCCCCCACAAATGCCGTATTGTTCAATCTGCTCACCTCACTCTGCACCCATTTTAATCATCCTTAAATGCATCCAACAACATGAACAACAAATCTATATCACAAACCCATGAATGTACATGTACTGATTCTTGTTCCCTGTTCAATTATTTTATCCAGCTACACCGCTCCATTTCTCAGTCTAGAAAATCATGAGCCCTCAGAGCCATTTCCACACAGCAATCAGGCCCCTCCTCTATTGCAATATTATCCTCATCCACATTTCAAGTTTATATCAATCATCCAGAATCACAAAGCTACATATTCACCATCCCCACCACCAAGCACATCATCCACTTCATGAAACAATACAGAAAATGCTGGAAAATCTCAGCAGGTCTGACAGCACCTATGGGGAGAGAATAGACCAATGTTTTGAATCGAGATGATCTTTCGTCAGCGTTAACAGCAAAGAGAATCAGTAGGTATTTATACTAGGAGAGTGAGGCTAGAATGGTTTAAAGGGAATGTAAATGAGGATACAGAAAGGTGCTAAAGGTATCCATTTAGCAATCAGAACATGTAAATGGCAGAACAGAGATACAGGTAGGTAAGGGACTGCCTGGCAATTATGGCAGTTACCCTGAAAGTGAGGTGGGGAGGGAGCAAGGAGAGCTGGAATGGAAAAGTGGAAATGAGAAAGAAAGATGATAAAATGGATGAATGAAATGAAATGAAATAAAATGGAATTGGGGTGAAGGTGGAGGAGAGAGTTCATCTTCTGAAGTTTTTGAATTCAATGTTTTTGAACTCAAGGTTGTAAAATACCCAACTGGAAGATGAGGTGTTGTTCCTCCAGTTTGCAATGGAGTTTGCTAGAACATTGCAAAAGACCAAGGATGAATATGTGGACAAGAGAGCAGGGTGGTGTATCGAAACGGCAAGCAACATTACTTTTATCAATATCATGAAGTCTCACTCTACAAGATCACTTCCATGCATCACCATCCTGAGAAAACTATCCTGCATGCGCATGTGTACGGAAGTAGAAAAACGAGAAGCCTAAAAAGTCAGTCATGGAAATTTAAGAGCATCCAGATGGAAGGTCTGCTGCGTAGTTTCATTGTGACACAGATTTTACATATGTTATTGCATGTCAATGGAACAAAATCACTTA
This sequence comes from Sphyrna mokarran, assembly GCA_024679065.1. NCBI lineage: Eukaryota > Metazoa > Chordata > Chondrichthyes > Carcharhiniformes > Carcharhinidae > Sphyrna > Sphyrna mokarran. The sequence continues at coordinate 54,508,961 of JAGIQG010000018.1, forward strand.
CATTTGGCAACTGCTTCTCAGATTGCTAAAATATTTAAACGGGGCAATGCTCAACTCAGCTTTTGCAGCACTGTGAACACAGAGTACCGCCAGAATCTCTGTCTCGTGCGCATTTCCTGTAAACTTCCTGTCAATACCAATCGACCCACCTTGAGCAATACCATGGCAGATGTGTTAACAGCGCATCTGTAGCCTGAAAAAAGTAGTTAAGTAAACTGGGTGAGGACGAAGTTTAAAATAAATTGGACATTGTGACTTTAAAAGAGACTTTGATTTGCCATAATCATAACTCATTCTGTACTCCATGACGTCTACAAAACTCAAATGCAACAAATTTATTAGTATTGTTTCTACAATAGGACAGGACTCATTTTAACCTGTGCAAAAAGTCCAACTGGGGAAGATTTACAGTTGGATCTGGTAATGAGAAATGAGCCTTGAGATAAGAAAAGTAAGAACATATCTAAACCATAGTGGTCAAAATATAAAATATTTTATGATAGCAAAGGACATACGAATGATGAAAACCAGACTAACACTGGAAAAAAATTGATTCTGAGGGGCTGAAAATATAAATTGGGAAAATAAAATGGGCAACAATATTGGCAAACAACAACGCAAAACATTTAAACGTGTTCAGCTTGCCGATAGATTCCGCTAAAGCGGAGTTCTCCAAACTATGGTCCGGGGGCCACATCCAGCTTGCAGTGAGCCGCATCTGGATTGGAGTTTAGAGACAACTGATCTAAAGAAGAATTAAACACAACTGGGTCTCCACAGAAACAGAAGGGAACAACCAAAGGTTAGGAAAGAGACATTAAGTATGTACACAGCAGAGAAGTGTAGGATATGAAATTAGGAAAAGTCAAAAAAACTATTAAGAATTCAAGGAACATTAAAACAAAATAGTTAAATATTTTTCAGGCACATGGAAATAGGACCATAAGAGAAAAGACAAGATAATAACAGGGTGATGAAAGTTGGCAGAAATGTTAAACCATTATCACACTATGGACAAATGGTACTGAATGAGGAATTTATAATATGTTGAGCATATTTAAAATAAAAAGAGGGCTGTAGTGAATAAACAAAGTGGATAAAGCCACTGGTCTGGAAAGATTGTATTTTAAAAGAATCTTGGAAAGAGACAGCAAAGATATTACAAAACTTGGAAACAATGCAAGTGGAGAAGCTATTGGGAGATTGAAAACAGTGAGTGGAGAAGCAGTTGGAAGTCTCATTAGAGTTTGAGGAGTGAGCATTATTAAACAACAGAACCCCTAAGGTTATAATCTCTGCATTATTATTGACACCACATACAAACTGGTACAGGATATGTAAAGTTAGATAAATGAATACATAGCTCCAAGGCTGGTGTGGGAGAAGTGGATTTCAGTTTGTTGAGCACTGGCATCAGTACTGGGGAAAGTGGGGGTTGTACATTGCAATGGTCTACACTGAATCGTACTGGGACTAGTGTTCTTGCAAATCACATAACTAGGGAAGTAGAGACAGTTTTAAACTAAATAGAGGGGGAATGGTTCTGGAGAGTAAATAGGTAGGTTAACAAAGCAAAAGGATATAGCATTTTGCTAAGATAATGATGCCCAGAGTGTGACGCCCAGAGAGCGACAGGTACAGAGTGTACAAACACAAAAAAAACAGCAGCAAATAGAACCAAAACGGGAAATAATGTAAAAGGCAAAATTAAATATTTGACACAAATTAAATGAATTAGAGAATTTGGTCAACTGATGTGACAACAATAATCCCTCCCTCAATGTCAACAAAACAAAGGAGATAGTCATCAACTTCAGGAAGTGAAGAGGAGAACATGCCTCTCTCTACATCAATGGGGATAAAATAGAAATATCGAGAGCTTCAAGTTTTTAAACGTCCAGATCACTAACAACCCTGTCTTTGCACCCCATGCCAATGCTATAGTTAAGAAGCCCAACACCTCTACTTTCACAGGAGATTCAGGAAATTTGGCATGTCAGTTACATCTCTCAACTTCTACTGGTTCTTTCTGGTTGTATCACAACTTGGTATGGCTACTGCTTTGTCCAAGAGAGCCAGAAACTGCATAGGATCATGAATGAAGCCTAGCCTATCACTTAAACCAGCCTCCTACCCATTGACACTATCTATACTTTCCACTGCCTCAGAAAAGCAATCAGCATAATTAATAACCTACACACTCCAGACATTCTCTCTTCCACCTTTTTCAACTGACTCAAGAACAGCTTCTTCCCTGCTGCCATCAGACTTTTGAATGGACCTACTTCACAGTCCTAGCTATGACCGTAACATTACATTCTTCACTTTCTTTTCCTTCTCTATGAATGATATGCGTTGTCTCTTTAGGACACAAGAAACAATACTTTTTACTGGATACTAATACATATGACAATAATAAATCAAATAAATTGAGGTTAATGAGTAGGATTTCATTATAAAGATGTAATTGCAAGGAGTTCTAAGCTGGCAGCGGAATATTCAGTGATGTGACTTTTTGTAAAGACAGGCAGGAAGGAGAAGTAATTTACTATGAGATGGAATTAGAATGATAGCAAGAAATGATCTTGGATCAGAAGATGTAGAATCTACAAGGGTGGAGATAAGAAATAGCAAGGAGAAGACAGCATTGGCGGAACTAAGTCCATAGACCCCCGAGAGGTAACCTATACTGCAGGTCGAAGAACAAATTTGGAGATAATGAAGGCACGTGAAAGTAAGAAAGTCAGTACATCAATCATGGTGAGATTAATTTTCATATGGATTGGGAAAGTTCAGTTATCATGAGGAAGAATTCAGAGTGCAATCAGGACAGTTTCTGAGAACAATATATTATGGATGCAACCGTGGATCAGGCTAATTTGGATCTGGTAATGTTTAATACTCAAGAGTAAAAGATTCCTGAGAAAACTGATCATAATAAGGTAAAATTTAGCATTTAATTTGAGGGTGAGAAACTGGGTCAGAAGCCTCAGGAAGGGTACTTGCTAAAAAATGAAGACAGAGTTGGCTGGAACAGACAGCTGATCAACAATGGCAAATGTTTATGCAAATAATTCATGACTCAACAAAAATATGTCCCACTGAGGAAGAAAGGTTCTAGGAAGGGGATAAATCAAGCATGGTTAACCAAGTTATTTTTTTTTTCTTATAGTTTAATAGAGAACTTCTTGCTGGATGGTGAGTCTGGGAAAGATGTGTAGATAGTTTGAGTCAAGATGACCAAAAAGGCTGCGGCATTGGGATTCTTGAAAAACATTAAGGTACACAAGTCCCCAGAACCTAATGGGATATACTCCAGAATACTGAGAGACAAGGAAGGAAAGTGTTGGGACCTTGAGAGAAATCTTTGTATCCTCACTGGCTCCTTTGTTTAAGAAGGGTAGCAATTATAATCCAGGTAATTACAGGCTGGTGAGCCTTATATCTGTGGTAGGGAAATTATTGAAGAGGATTCTTCACAACAGAATTTACTCCCACTTGATATAAATGGACATATTAGTGAGAGGCAACATGGTTTTGTGAAGGGGAGGTTGTGTCTCACAAACTTGATCAAGTTTTTTGAGGAAATGATGAAGATGATTGATGATGGTAAAGCAGTGGATGTTGTCTACATGGACTTCAGCAAATAGCAAAGTCCCAGTGCTGATCCCCGAGAAACACCGCTTGTCACAGCCCTCCATTCAAAAACACACTCTTCCACTGCTACCCTCTGTCTTCTTTGACTGAGCCAGTTTTGTATTCACCTTGCCAGCTCACTTCTGATCTCATGCAACTTCAACTTCTGCACCAGCCTACCATGAGGGACCTTGTCAAAGGCCATACTGAAGTCCATGTAGACAACATCAACTGCCTTATCCTTAATCATCTTCGCCACTTCTTCGAAAAATTTGATCAAGCTTGTGAGGCACGACCTTCCCTTCTCAAAACCATGCTGCCTCTCGCTATTACATCCACTTATTTCCAACTCTGTAAACCCTGTCTCAAAGAATTCTCTCCAATAATTTCCCTACCACTGATGTAAGGGTCACCAGCCTGTAATTACCTGGATTACTCTTGCTACCCTTTTTAAGCAAAAAGAACAACACTGGCTATTCTCCAATTCTCTGGGACCTCCCTTGCATGACGTCAACAGATTTATGAACAGAACTTCCACTCACCTGATAAAGGAGCAGCGCTCTGAAAGCTTGTGGGTTGTGCCAACAAATAAATCTGTTGGCCTTTAACTTGCTGTTATGAGACTTCTTACTGCTCCTTCCTTGCAGCCAGTGAGGATACAAAGATTTCTCTCAAGGCCCTAATAATTTCCTTCCTTACCTCTCTCGAGACAGCACGGTAGCACAGTGCTTAGCACTGCTGCCTCACAGCGCCAGGGATCCAGGTTCAATTCCTGCCTTTGGTCACTGTGGAGTTTGCACATTTTCCCCGTGCCTGCGTGGGTTTCCTCCGGGTGCTCTGGTTTCCTCCCACAGTCCAAAGATGTGCAGGTCAGCTTAATTGGCCATGCTAAATTTCTACTTAGTGTCAAGGGGATTAGCAGGGTAAATATGTTGGGTTACAGGGATAGGACCTGGCTGGGATTGTGGTCAGTACTGACTCAATGGGCCGAATGGCCTCCTATACTGTAGGAATCCTATGATTTTCTCAGTATTCTGGGAAATATCCAATCACACCCTGGGAACTTGTCTACCTTAATGTTTCTCAAGAACGCCAATACTTCTACTCTTTGATCTCAAACTGTCTACACAACCTTTCCCAGATTCATCATCTACCAAGTCCTTCTCTTTGGTAAATACTGACGCAAAGTACTCATTTAATACCTTGCCCATTTCCTCTGGCTCCACACAGATTTCTTCCCTTGTCCTTGAATGGGCCAATCCTCTTCCTGGCTACCCTTTTGCTCTTTATAGGTGTTAAAAAAAGCCTTGGGATGTTCCTTAATACTGCTGGCCGATGCTTTGTTGTGATCCCTTTTAGCCCTCCTTACTCCTTAAGTTGTTTTCTACTTTCCTTATATTTCACACTGGCTTCGTGTGTTCCAGCCTCCTAGCCTTGGCAAATGCTTCTTTTTCTCTTTGACAAAGTTCACAATAGCTCACGTTATCCAAGGTTCCCAAAACTTGCCTTATTTCCCTTCTTGCTTTCTGGAATGTACAAGGACTGAATCCCTATCAACTTATACTTGAAAGCCTCCCCAATGCCAGATATTGATTTGCCCTCAAACATCTGCCCCCAGTCTACATTCTTCAATTCCTGCCTAATTTTGTTGTAATTAGCCTTTCCCCAATTTAGCACCTTAACTTGATGACTAAAGTTATCTTCATCCATCAGAAACTTAAAGCTTACTGAATTGTGGTCACTGTTCTTGAACTGCTCCCCTACTGAACATCAATCACCTGAGCTTATTCCCCAATACCAGGTCCAGTAGGCCCCTTCCTTCGTTGGACTATCTACGGACTGTTTCAAGAAGCCCTCCTGGATGCTCTACAAACTCTGCCCCATCCATGCCCCTAACACTACGCAAGTCCAGTCAATTTAGGGGAAGTTAAAATCTCCCACCACAACAACCCTGTTATTTTAACATCTTGCCAAAATCTACCTACATACCTGCTCCACTACCTTCAGCTGGGCGGCCTATTGCAAACCCCCAACATCGTGACTCCACAATGACGACAAAGAAACTTGGGATTGAAGAAATTGGTCATACTTTACCTTGTGAGCGAGTGACACATGGAACTTTCACATATAATATCTTAACATTAAAGTGAAATATTGTTAACTTTACAAGAACTGCGACAGATTTACTGTTCACTGCTATGCTTCAGTATTATTGGAAAATGTCCTTGCCCTAAGGAAATTAATAACCAGTTCACATATTTACCATTCGACAATCGGACAGCTTCATGGTCACATTTACTGACGTCAGATTTATCGAAAAAACCAAAATCAAATTCTCAAACTGGGATTTGAACTCATTTTCTAAATTGCCATTCTAGCAACATAATCACTACAGTACAATATCTGTGTTTTTGAATACCTCTTCTCCCCAGGAACAGTTGAGGACTCTGGGTCTGTACTCGAAGTTTACAAGGGGGGATCTTATTGAAACTCACAGAATATTGCTAAGCCAGCATAGGAAGGACGTGAAAAGGATGTTTCCACTAATAAGAAAAACTAGAACCAGAGAGCACAACCTCAGGCTAAAGGAATCCTTAAGGACTCTTTAAAATAAGAGTGAGGAGGAATTTTTTCAGGCAGTGTCTGGTGAATCTTAGAGAGTTAGGGGTCATGGGGAAAAGGAAGGAGAATGAGGATGATGAAAAAAATCAGTTATGATTGAATGGCAAAGCAGACACAATGGACCAAGTAGCCTAATTCTGTTCTTATATGCCTACCCAACCCTGTCCTTGAGTTGAATAGTTGCTCACTGGAAGCACATTACCTCGAGATAGGCGAATTCATCAAAGTCACAATCTTCAAAGCATTATTCCACAAAAAAAATGAACCTGGGGCAGCATGGTGCCACAGTGGTTAGAAATGTTACCTCACCGCGCCAGAGGTCTGAGTTTGATTCCCAGTTTGGGTCACTGCCTGTGCTGAGTCTGCAAATTCACCACTTGTCTGTATGGGTTTTCTCTGGTTTCCTCCCCCAGTCCAAAAGAAATGCTGGTTAGATGCATTTGCCATGCTGAATTTTCTGTCAGTGTACCCAAACTGGCACCAGAGTGTGGTGACCAGGGAATTTTCACTAACTTCATTGCAGTATTAATGTAAGCCTACTTGTGACACTAACAAATTTTAACCTTTATATCAGTTTTAAATACTATGTATTGGAGGTAATTGGATTATTTACTAACTCAATGCCAAAAAATCCATACCTTTTGAATTTGAGATTTCCGATGGTTTTCTAACCAAGAATCACGTCTGAAAAATAACAAACACATTGCATTCTATCGGCATCATTTTCTGGTCAACAATGTGCTGTGCATCCATTTTCAACAGGAACAGAAGCTGACAGTGTACCATTTGATTTTCTTTAATCGGGCTGTCAGCAGGACTTGTATTCTTTATACTCCTGCAATATGCCAATAACTGTTCCTGCTTACGATTGGAGAAGGGACAGCAGTGCACTGATGGTTATTCGACTGATGAGCCCCCTGAAGATTGAAGTCATCAATTGAAAGCCAACTCAGGTCACACACCCACGCATTGTTTACTAAAGCAAAATTGCAAGTGCTCCCTTATGCATAATCATAAATATTAAATGCACTACTGCAGTAGAAGGTTAATGAGCAAGCAACAATAAAAGTAGGTTTCTCAACTTTATTCTTAAACTTAAAAATGGTGCTCACAAACTTCACAATTAACCATAGTATGGCATTTGGCTTAACTTATCCAATTTTAAATCCTTTTCTAGACTTTTATTTTGAATGTTCCTAAAACATAAGCTTTTTGCTTTTAACTTTCTCTCCACTGAAACATTAATATCAGTAAAAATGTGGGATTTCAAACTATCTATTAAAATCCTGGCTGCAAAACTCCTTAAAGGTAAGGTAATTAGAGACTACCAATTTTCAGTATCTGAATAAAAAAATTTTCAAACACAAAGTGCTCTCCAAATACAAGAGATCATTTTTCATGCTTTTTTAACCATTTAATCTTGGGGATGATTAACAACTTTACCGTTCATATGCATGAAAATGTGACGGGTTACTGTCATTAAGTTCATTAACAGGAATCCAGCAATCTCCAGAAATAATCTGGTCATTGCAATCACTGGTCTTTTAGAGCTCTTTTCATTAAAAGAATGCATTAAGGTCTTATTTGGACTTAATGTCATGTTAAGAAAATGCTTACATTCTTAATGTTTGGCTTTTAGTTTTCAGAAACCATGTAATAGTTGCCATGGAGATGGATACATTCTATGAACATTCATTCTACATCACATGCACTCAGAGCATTCTGAGAATGTTAAAAAAAATTCTTTGAAGGTTGAACAACGCATTATACTTGTTAAAATGGAAATGTCCATTTCCATACTAGGCTAAATCAATTTACACATACGTAAATTTTGGGACTAATACTTGATGGAGATTACTAGGAAACCTATTGAGTAATAACCCACTTGTAATTTTGGCATTCTAAACCAGAATAACTAATCTATTCAAATGTTAACATGAACGTTACGGCTACACCACAAAATCACCCAAATTTCAAACTGATGGTCATCATCCCATCAGCTTCCTTTCGGTCAGTGTGACTGGAAGGTGCTGCCCACACAGTCTAATCAAACAGTATTTATATATCAATAACCTGCTCACTGGTGCTCAGTTTGAGTTTCACCATGGCCATTAAACTCCTGACTGCCTTATAGTTTTAATCTAAATATGGATAAAAGCTGAACTCAAGAGGGGAAGTGAGAGTGACTATCCTGGTCACGAAGACAACATTTGATCATGTATGGCATCGAGGGCAGCACTGCTGGTTCGTAGCTCCAGGGATCTTGGTTCAATTTCTGGCTTGGGTCACTGGGCAAATTCCACACAGTGAAATTCCTCCTCGTGTCTGCGAGAGAGTTTTCTCCAGGTGCTCCAGTTTCCTCCCACACTCCAAAGATGTGCGGGTTCGGTTGATTGACCATACTAAAAATTGCCCACTTAGAGTCCTGTGATGCGTAAGTTACAGGAATCAGCAGGTAAATATGTCAGGAAACAGGGATAAGGCCTGAGTGGGATTGTGGTCGTTGCAGACTCAATGGGCCAGATGGCCTTTTTCTGAACTGTAGGGTTTCTATGTTTCTAAGGAGCCCTAGCAAAACTGAAGTTAATGGGAATAAAGCGGAAAAACTCTCCACTGTTTGGAGTCAAAAGGCAGAAGGTTATTGGAGGTCAATCATCTCAATCGCAGGATATCATGACAGGAGTTTCTCAGGATAGTGTCCTAATCTTTATCTGCTTCGTCAACATCCTTCATCACCAGGTCAAAAGTGGAGATGTTCACTGATGACTGCACTATGGTTAGTACCATTCACAACTCAGACGCTGAAGCAGTCTGTATCCGTAGGCAGCAAGACAATTCAGGTTTGGGCTGATAAGTGGCAACTAACACCCACATCATCCAAATGTCACACAAGGCCATCAATACAAAAAATCTAAGCAACTCCTTTTGACATTACCATTTGAATACCCCATTATCACAGGACTTATCGCTGATAGAATCACAGAATTGTTACAGTGCAGAAATAGGCCTTTCAGCCCATTACGTCTACACTGGTTCTCAAAATGCACAACTTGCCAGGTGCCACTGACTCACCCTCTCTTCAAAATCATTCTTCCTTTTCAATTAATAACCCAATTCCTTTTTGAATACCTCCACTGAATCTGTCACCATCACACATTCCAGGCCTTAACCACTCATTGTTGAAATCTTTTTCTTCCACCTTTGGGTCTTTTGTTAATCTAAAGAAAGCTGCATTAATCTTTCTACATCACAAAAGTTCTTCAGCCCTGGAACCACTCTCTCCAATTCCTTCACATTCTTCATAAAGTGTGGCATAATATTCCAAACGAGGCCATACTAGTGTCTTATACAAGTTCAACAAAACCTTCTTTTTGTACTCAATGCTCTATTAACGAAATAAAGTCACCATTGTCCCAGATGACCATAGGCTGCTCTTTCTTTTGAGGGGGACAGCTGACTGGTGGTGATTTAAGGTAAGGTGGGGCCTTCATGAAAATCTTCAGCCAATACAGGAACTGAACCCACGTTGTTGGGGTTGCTCAGCATCACTAACCAGCTGTCCAGCCAATGAACTAAACTGCATGCAGTTCCAAAAACACTCAAAAAGCTCAAAGCTATTCAGGACAAAACAGCTCTGCTTAATCAGCAACCTACTCACCAACTTAAACATGCATTCCCTCCATTACCAACAGTGTGCATCAGTCACAAGATGAACTACAGCAACTCCTGGCCTCCTTCAACAGCACTTTCCAGAGCTAAAATGTCTACCAGTTGGAAGAACAAAGGTAGTAGATGCAGGGGAACACCACCCCCTGCAGTTCCCTCCATTCCATATACCATCCTGAGTTGGAAATATATCACCATTCCTTCAGTCACTGAATTAAAATCCTGGAACTCCCTCCCTAACAGCACAGTGGATGTACCACATTAGATGGATGCAGCTGTTCAAGAAATGGCTCACCACCACTTTCTCCAGGGCAATTAGGGGCAGACAACAAATGACAGCTTGCCAGCAATATCCACATCCCATGAAAGAATTTCAAAAATTATTGACAAGGATTACACATACAAAAAGGAAACATAAATCTGTATTGAATAATCTGCTGAACCCATAGAGAATATTAGACTACACCAGTGGACATACATGCAGATAAGAGAGTCCATTACACTGGATGACTGAAGATACTACTCTTAAGAAAAATGAGATTTTTTTAAACCTTTAGCAATTTTGTAAAGTTACTGTGGAAATTCATATCTTCAAGGACAAGACCCTCATGATGATAATGTTGGTCTTAATCACTGATGAAATGCAAAGCTCCACATTGCATTTTTAATTTTTTGAAAAACTTTATCCTGCTCCCAATGCTGTAGTAATGGTTAATCCTCAGCACAGCAACCTGTCAGAAACTGTTTGCTCCATGATATGTATAAATTTCATACCCCTTGCCTCAAAATATAAAAACAAACCAATATTGAGAGTCTGTGGCATAAAGTTTAAAGTTTGTTTATTAGTCACAAGTAAGTTACATTAACATTGCAATGAAGTTACTGTGAAAATCGCCCAATCGCCACACTTCGTTGCCTGTTTGGTACACAGATGGAAAATTTAACATGGTCGATGCACCCAACCAGTATGTCTTTCAGACTGTGGGAGGGAACTACAGTACCCTGAGGAAACCTACACAGATGTGGGGAGAATGAGGAAACTCCACACAGACAGTGGCCCAACCCGGGAATTGAACCTGGGCCCTTGTCTCTATGAGACATCAGTGTTAACCACTGTACTACCATATCTCCCCCAAGAGATTGAGTTTAAACCAGTCCTCAAAGGTTTAGCACTGGACTGGGCAATTTGCAATTGACTTATGAACTACAGAGTCAAAAGTTATATCACCTTGTGTTATTACATACAAGATTAGCTAGGAATGGATTAAAATTACTATGTGCTTCGTTAGAAAGTGTGATAAAACAATGTTGAATTTGAAACTCTCGCCATCCAGTAATGAAATTATGGTCAGTATCACTACTTCTGTTGATTTTAAACTATCAGACATGGGTTTTCCTGTTAGATTTAATTTCATTTTTTTTGCAATGATGTGCTTTACTGCTCTCCGCCATTACTGAAAACAGAATATTCTGCTGGAATAACTAATGCTAATCTGAGCTAGAAAACAAAAATGCTGATGCTTGCTTTAAGTAAGCCCACTTTTGTTTAACATGATGCTGGTATTTCACCTGGACAGCTCGTGACTGTTGGATTTCTCATATTCATGAAAATAAATCCAATAGTCAGCACTGACATACTACAGCTATGTTAAACTAAGGCTGATTGAGCAAAGAGCAAAATCTCTTCCCCATCTCTCATCAGAAATAAGTACAATCTCTAAATATACTTTCTCAAAAAGCGTATACACACACACCGCAAATGATTTTACAAATCTCAAAGGCTCAGGTTAACAACTTAAATTCCAAGCAGCAGTGTGCAAATTGTCAAATTATTTGCCAACCTTTGCTTGTATACACACACGTCACATTTCTTTTTGCAATTCAATTTTGTACAGCAGCAATTTTAAATTAAAATCAAAGAACCGGACAGCTTTAATCAAATTGTTTCCTGACCCCCTTAACCAAATGTAATCAACAGCAATCTGAACAATTACTAAAAGCTGAAATGAAGGAGTCATTAATGGTCCTCAACTGAGAGAGTTTTGCATCTTGGGATCAAACACACATTGCAAAAAATTAAGAATAATCATTTAGTCAATCGTGGAACGATCAGGGAGTTCACAACCCTGACACTCCGACCATAAAACCACTATTACCATAATAGTGATCACATGATGGGACTTCATTAATCCATTCATGGGATGTGGGCTTCACCAGCTGGGCCAGCATATAAAACAATTAAGCATCAATGATATTGTGATCTGGAGTCACATATAGACCAGACCAGGTAAGGATGGCAAATTTCCTTCTCTAAAGTGAATCCAATGTGTTTTTATGGCAATCATTTCACGGTCAGCATTAGACTTTTAATTCAGGATTTTTATTGAATTCAAATTTCACCATCTGCTGTGGCAGGATTTGAATCCACGTTCCCAGAATATTACCTTGGGTCTCTGGATTACATAGTTCTTTAACAATTAACATCCTGGGGTTACCAGTGACCAGAAACTAGCCATATAAAATACTGAAGCTACCACAGTAGGCCAAATGCTAAGAATCTTGAGGCAAGTAATTCACTTCCTGACCCCTGAAAGCCTGTCCACCATCGACAAGGCACAAGTCAGGATTGTGATGAGAGACTCTCCAATTGCCTAGATGGGTGCAGTTCCAGCAACACTGAAGGAGCTCAATACCATCTAGGACAAAGCAGCCCACTTAGTTGCTAGTCCTTTACACACAGTCTCTCTCTCTCCATCACCAACAGTGGTAACCATGTACATCACCTAAAAAATGCACTGCACTGCACAATTCACCAAGCTTCCTCCAGCAGCATCTTGCAAACTCATGACTATCAACATCCAGAAGGGCAAGAGCAGCAGATATTTGGGAACACCACTCTTTGGAAGTTCCTCTCAAAGTCACTCAACATCTTGACAGAAACAAAATCTCTGCAGCACAGGAAGCTATTCTGTCCATCAAGTTTGACTGACTTGCCAAAAGAACATCTTATCCAGGCCCACCTCTTCCACCCTTCCATATCCCTGTAACCACACACATCTAACTTGTGGGAGGAAACCCACAAAGACAGGGAATGTGCAAATTCTAGACAGACAGTGACCCAAGGCCAATGTCTGGCATTATGAAGTAATAGTGCTAACCACTGTGCCACAATGTATATCACCACTCCTCTACTGTCACTGGGTCAAAATCCTGGAATTCCTCCCTAACAGCACTGTGGGTGTACCTATACTGCACACTACAGCTGTTCGAGAATGCAGCTCACCGCTTCCAAAGGGCAGCTAGGAACAGGCAATAAATGCCGACTTAGCCAGCAATGGCTACATCCCCATAATGGTTAAAAACACCACTGTCACTGCCTCATCCACTGAAAGTTTATTGTTTGTGTAGGTGCAACAAAAACTTGCATTCGTATCGCATCTTTAAAGGAGGCAAACAAAAACTGTAACAAACAGAAAATGTTGGAAAATCTCAGTAGATCTGACAGCATCTCTGCAGAGAGAATAGAGCAAACGTTGAGTCTTAATGACCCTTTGCCAACTCTGATGACAGGTCATCTAGATTCAAAATGTTGACTCTATTCTCACCCTACAGATGCTGTCAGATCTGCTGGGATTTTCCAGCATTTTCTGTTTTTGTTTCAGATTCCAACATCCACAATATTTTGCTTTTATCTTAGACAGAAAATGGACACAGAATCAAAGAAGAAGCAACAACCAAAAACTTGATCAAAAAGGCAGGGCTTACAAAGGGGCATAAAGAATGAGTGACATGGAGAAACCTTGGATTTAGGGAACTGATTTGAATCCAGAGGCTGGATGACCAGACATGGAGCACAGCTGCCCTGGTGGGGTAAAAGAGGCTGGTGGCAAAGGAACAGTAAATCAAGTGGATTGTAGGATTGGGCAGATTCAGTAAGCAAAACAATCATAGCAGTTTGAATTTTAAAATTCAAAGAGCTGTGGGTACAGGAGCCCATGCATGTCAGTACGCTCAGGACTGATATGTCGGACCTGACAGGAAAAGAGCAACTGAGCTTTGCATGGGCTAAAGTTTATGCAGTATTGATGAGGCCAGTTAGGAGAGCATAGGGACTGTGGAGTCCAGAGGTAAACACAGTAAAAAGTCTCACAACATCAGGTTAAAGTCCAACACATTTATCTGATAGCATCCTGAGATGAGGGGGCTGGCCTATGAGGAGAGATTGAATACACTGGGTTTGTCCTGGGAGTTTAGAAGGCTGAGGGGGGATCTTATGGAGACATATAAGATAATGAAGGGGCCAGATAGGGTAAAGGTAGAGAAATTCTTCCCATTTAGAAAGGATAGCAGAACAAGAAGGTAGAGTCTCAAAATGGGAGGGGGGTGGGCACAGTTTAGATTGGAGTTGAGGAGGAACTTCTTCACTCAAAGGATGGTGAATCTCTGGAATTCTCTGCCCGTTGAAGTGGTGGAGGCTATCTTGCTGAATATATTTCAATCGCGGGTAGATAGGTTTCTGATAGATATGGGAATTAAGCGTTATGGGGAGAAAGCAGGAAAGTGAAACTGAACAAAGAACAAAAAAAAAAGCACGGGAAACAGGCCCTTTGGTCCAACGAGCCCGCACCGCCACCTCGATGTTCCCACTTCTACACGCGATCCCTGTCCATGTTTATAGATCTATGGATTAAAAACCAAATTTGAGACAATTTAGGGAAAATTTGTTTTGCCAATTAGCCTAAGAGCACATCTTTGGGATGTGGGAGGAAACCGGAGCTTCTGGAGAAAACCCACACAAGCACGGGGAGAATGCGCAAACTCCCACAGACACAGGCCCAAATCCATGTATCTGCACAGCACAGCGATAGTCACTGAGCTGTCGTGTTGCCCATCAGATGCTCCAGGTCAATAACGATGTGAAGCAGTAGGATACTCTCAAAAGGTCCAAAAGCAGCCCTCTCATAACCCATCGCGTGTATGCCCCTCATTAGACAACAAGGTGGACCAAAGCACCTGTAGGATAAAAACAAGTACATCAATATCATCTATTTACACACTTCCCAGGAACTCCCAAGGCTCACGATCCCTATTTTAAATCAGTTTTCTATACCCCTCCATTCCCATTCTGTTCATGTGCCCATCTAAGTATTTCTTAAATAACCCCAGAGTGCCTGCCTCCACCACTTCATTTGGCAGCGCATTCCATACCCCCACCACCCTGTGTGAAAAAACTCCCTCTAGCATCCAAATTATACCTTACCCCGCTCACCCTAAGCCCGTGACCCCTCGTGCTATTTGAGTCCATCCTAGGAAAAAGCTTAGCCCTGTTTACTATCAATCCCCTTCAAAATCTTGTACACCTCTATCAGATCTCCTTTAAGTCTACGTCTTTCTAAGGAAAACAGTCCTAATTTGCCTAATCTCTCCTCGTAACTCAGACCTTCCATACCAGGCAGCATCCTGGAGTCTCCACGTCCTTCCGGTAGTAAGGCGACCAGAACTGGACACAGTTTTCCAATTGAGGTCTAACCAGCGTTTGATACAACTGCAACATTAAAGGCCAGCTCTTGTACTGATCCACTTCAGATCAGCCATGATCTCACTGAATGGCAGGACAGGTTCAAAGGGCTAGATGGCCTACTCCTCCTCCTATTTCTTATGTTCTCAAAAGTCATTAGCTTTAAGTGTTGCTCTTTTATCAGGTCAGTACTCGTCTGACGAAGGAGCAGTACTCAAAAAGCTACTGGCATTTACTACCAAATAAACCTGTTGGATTTTAACAGGATGTTGAGAGACTTCTCACTGCATTTACCCCAGAATAATGCTGACATCTCCACATTGAGTCTAGAGGTGACATAGCTATGTCACAGCTGAGTTGGAGGAAGGCACTAATGTGAACGATGGTAAAAGTGGCAGTCTGAAAGAACTCGCATCAGAGATTTAATATGCAGTTGAAAAGACCAAAGTCAGAAACAATCTAATGTTAGCAGAGAAAGTGGCAAATGATGGGGATGGAAGTCAGCAGTAAGGATCCCAATTTTGTGCTAGATAAAGATCAATGTATCAGTCTTACCCATGATTAACTCGAGGAAACTGGATCATTCAAAACTGGACATTAGAGATGCATCAAAAGAGTGAAGGATTGAAAAAGAAAGGCAGACAGATAAAGTTGGGTTTCATCAGCAGAAACGTGGCAAATGATGAAGCCATATCTTTTAACATCACAAAGGGAAAGCACGTAGATGAGGAAGGAAGCCAAAGCAAGTTCCTCAGGAACTTCCATAAGTAATAATGCAGCGATGGAAAAAGAGGCCATTGCTGAAGATAATCTGGCTATCATTGGATAGTAAGGAGAGGGCCAGGTGCAGACAGTCCACTAAATGGACAGATGGCAATAGGGAGATGACAGTCAACCTTAAAGGCTGCAAAGAGGTCAAGGAGTCAAATGCATTACAAAAGAATATCATTTATGACTTCGAATTGGACGATTTTGAGACATGACCTACCCAGTTTTTTTAAACTCAAGTGTAATTTACTAGTTTAGCACGTCACAAAGCCAATACAGTACTTTAGAAGTATAGTCACTATCATAACTGAGGCAGGATTCTGACTTAGAGGCATTCAATCATAAACCCAGAAAGGTAACAGTCAACTTGCAACCACCAAGTAACAGACAGCAGTGAAGTAAATTACCTGACCATCTGAATGGGTTAGCTGGCTACTGCACTGGGGAAATGATCCTGCAGTACAAGTAGTGCAATGTGATTTTTTTTTACATGCACTAAGGACAGATGGGTTTAATGCTGAAATCAAAAGATGGCGTTTCTAACACTGCATTCCTTCAGTACTGCCAGCCTAGGTTGTCTCCAAATTAAAAGTCGGATATAAATCTGGCTGGCAGGAAGACACAAGCTCTTGTTCTTTACTACTACAATTAGTCCCATGTTAAGTTTCTCCCCAAGATATCTTCCCTCAGCTTCTGCATGGATTTACTGAATGTGTCGATCTAGGTGACTTCAATCTATATGTCAACATGCCTTGTTCCTTTCTTTATCTGGGCTACAATGCCAACATGATAGAGTGAGACAGGTGGTGGAATGTCTAACTGGACAGAGGCTTCAGTAACGTGCACTGTACCATCACACAAGCCAAGTTTCAGTCAAAGCCAAGCCATCAGTAGAATCATCCACAACAAGATAATACACGGTAAGGAACTTCCTCAGGATTGAGAAGGTATAACAAAGGGAGCTAGGGACAAGCATGGATTTTTTTTTTAAATTCATTCATGGTAAGTGACTTGTCCAGCATTTGTTGCCCATTCCCAACTGCCCTCGAGAAGGTGACAGGAAGTTGTATTTTTGAATTATTGTAGTCCATGTAGTGCTGCTACAGTTTCAGAATTTTAATCCAGTGATAATGAAGGAACAGAGTGGTATAATTAAACATCAGATCGGTGTGTGGCTTAGAGGGGAACTTGTAGATTGCGGTGATCCTGTGCATCTGATTGATCCAATCTGTTATGCTGTCAACTAACAATACATCAGAGACAGAGAGCAATGGGAGGAAATTCAAACACAGTACAGGGAACTATAGAGATCCAGTGAAGGTCAGAGTCGTTGCAGATGAGGGAGTTGGACAAGAACAGTTGTAGGGAGGAGAGGAGTACGCTCATGCATTGGCAATCTTAGGAGTTTGAGCAGACAATTCAACAAAAGCTGAAGGAGTTGAAAATGAGTGAAATCAACAGCCAAGGGAGCCAAATAGAAAGGGGAGATCATTCAACAAAACAGGAACAAAAACATAGCAATGCCAGCTTAGTATAAAACTGCAAGCACAGAAGCAGAAAACAAATTGTAAAAGCACGCCAAGTATAACAATGTGGTGGTCCCAAGAATATATTCTAGAGATAGACAAAGTTAGAAGTCTAGAAGTTCAAAAAACACCTAATATCTGGAGAAGACCAGGCGAAAGAAGGAAAGGAGTCAAAGATTGGAATGGATAGAGTTGCAAATCCAAGGAGATCAATGGGAAGTTGCCAGCTCGGAAGTCTTAAATGTCCCTGTTGCAGTTAGGAAATCACTATATGGTTAGATGCAGTCATTCCAGATATTACTATAAGCTCTACTCTAAGTTACTTCTAAGGCTTCTCACTACAATCTTGTACACATATTTTTAGGTCCATTCTCAATAAAGACCCACATCACATTGATAAACAACTTCTACATTGCTCCCAAAGGGCCACATAAAGGAATTAAAGCATTTCATATTTCACACCATGAATGTGACCATTAATAACAGCATTTGAAAGAAAAACAGGAATTAAACTGAACTGCCACTTCAAGGCAAGAAAAGACATTTTATAACACCAAATCCTAAAATAAAGCAATAACCAAACTTAAATTAAAATAATTTAGTAGATCTTTTTAATAACAATTAATTTAAAACTATTAGCACACAGTTCAAACATTCCCACTGCATTCATATCGAAACAAAAAGCAGTGGGAATTTTTAAAGAAGTTTTTATTTAATTCCAGATCTGCCTTTTTAATTTCAACATGACATCTTCTTAAAACCCATCCATTTCTGATTGTGGCAAGAGCTGTACAAAACCAAGAACATACTACAGCCAAGATGTTGGAAATCAAAATATTAAGTAATATGGTTCAAATGATACATTAAATAGGGCAATTTGCAAACCTTGTATGTTAATCAGACATCATTTCTCTTTCAAAGTGGGTTTCTACACCTCAACCTTTTCCGCTGGCATCCTACTTTAGCCTGGTAAATGCAGGGAGATTTATGCTAAAGAACAAGCACAAGACCAAAATGTCATATTTTACCATTTAATCTCTCTTGCCTCCACCATGCCTCACCCTCTTTTGTTATTTTCCCCATTCCCCCATCAGGTTTCATTAAAAATCTGTTGCTTTTTCTCATTTTGTCAAAAGAACACTAACTTAAAGCATGAATTATTTCTCTCCACAGATTGCTGTCTGCCAGGTTGAGTATTTCCAGCATCTGCAATATTTTGATTCTATAAAAGCCAGGACTTTACACTTTATGAAAATGTGGAAACAACTTGGACACACAGCACCTGGGAAGCCCCTATTAACAGGGGAACAGAAAGAGAGTTCAGCACTTGAAATCATGCAAAACATCTGATCAAAGCACTGGTCTTAAACATTAAATTGCTGAAATTAAAAATTAACCACACTATTCAGCTTTCAGGTAAGAAAATACATCAACTTCACTAACCACAAGGTAGGGTGAAGAAACAACAAATCAAAACGGTTAATGATTAAAACAAGTAAAATAAGAATGGAGATGAAAAAGTATCGGGTAAAATATAGAATAAAAGATTGATGTGCCCCCGCAATAAGTGACAGACCTTTATTCAAACCTGTTTGAAGTGAATCAACCTCCCCATTCCACTCCTTTGGTGAATGGTGGAACTGTCACACCATTTTAAGGATGTTTTTCTTCTGAAATTGAGCCTGGGTTGCTGTTGCATTTATTTTTTTTCCCCCTTTCTCCCCAGCCAAAACTGAACCAGCTCCACACAGCAGTCGGCACATTTTGCTGCTGACAGCAGCTAGGCCCCAGATGCAGCCTGGGGCTCGAGTAGGGGACCGAGCTCCCGGCCTGTGGAAAGCCGGGGGAGGAATGGAGAGTCTGGCCGCAGCCTGGTTATATATGTGTGTGTGTGTGTTGGAGGGGGACGGCGGGGGAAGGTGACTGTGCGGGGATGGCTGGTTTGAGGGGATGTGTGTGAGGGGGTGGCTAGTGTGAGGGAGTGTGTGTGTGTGTGTGAGGGGAAGCCAGTCCTCCCCAGCCCCCGGGGTTAGGCCGCGTCCCGCTCCGCTCACCTTGGGTCCCAGTCATTCCAGCGCTGCCGCTTGTTCACCCGAGTGCTCAGGGCTCTGTGGCTCATTCCCTTGGCAGCAGCATGTCCCCCAGTGTCCGGGAAGCTGCTGCCGGCCCTGCCTCCCTCTCTCTGCTGCCGCACTCGGAGCTGCCGCTGCTGCGCGGGCGGCCAAGGGCGGCTGTGCGGGGTGCCTGACAATCCCTTCCCCCGCCTGCGGCCTCAGCTGAGAGCACCGATTTCCGTTCCGCCCGCCGCGGGTTCCGGGTGGTGGTGGGGGCGGGCGGGGGGAACCGGAAGTGACGGCACTGCCCACCCACCCGCCCTTCGCAGGTGTGAACACGCGCGCTGGAGCCGGATCTTCACTCACTACCGAGGTACAAACTCCCCTCACACTCACTACCGAGGTACAAACTCCCCTCACACTCACTACCGAGGTACAAACTCCCCTCACACTCACTACCGAGGTACAAACTCCCCTCACACTCACTACCGAGGTACAAACTCCCCTCACACTCACTGTCCGGGGTACAAACTCCCCTCACACTCACTACCGAGGTACAAACTCCCCTCACACTCACTATCTGGGGTACAGAGCCTTTTTGCTCACTATCTGAGGTATAGAGTCCTCTCACACTCACTATCCAAGGTACAGTGTGTTCTCACACTCAGTATCCGAGGTACAGTCTCCTCATACTCAGTATCTGAGGAAAAGATTCTCCTCACATTCACTATCTGAGGTGCGAGGTGCCTTCACTCACTATCTGAAGTATAGAGTCTCCTCACACTCACAACCTAAGGTACAGAATCCCCTTACATTCAATATCTGAAGTGTAGAGTTATCCCACACTGACTATCTGAGGTTCAGAGTCCCCTCACATTCTATCTGAGATACAGAGACCCCTCATATTCACTATCTCAGTTACAGAGTCTCCTTGCACTAACTATCTGAGGTCACTTGCCTAATGACATCCCTATCTGAGGTCCAGTTTCTCATAGAATCCCACAGTGCAGAAGGATACCATTGGCCCATCAAGACTGCACAGACCACAATCCCACTCAGACCCTATTCCTGTAATCCCATGCATTTACCCTGCTAATCCCCCTGACACTCAGGGGCAATTTAGCATGACCTATCAATCTAACCCACACATCATTGGAGTGTGGGAGGAAACCTGCGCAGATACAGGGAGAATGTGCAAACTCCATACAGACAATGACCAAGCTGGGAATTGAACCCAGGTCTCTGGCGCTGTCAGGCAGCAGTGCTAACCATTATGCCACAGTACCGCTTCACTCACAGTGACAGCGATTGACAACAGGATGAGGGGGTAGCAGTTGCCAAAGCCTTCTGAAGTCACAGTAAATAGTCTCACAACACCAAGTTAAAGTTCAACAGGTTTATTTGGTAGCACGAGCTTTCATACCATTGCCCCTTCATCAGTTGAGTGGCAATACTGCGAAAGTTCATGCTACCAAATAAACCTGTTGGACTTTAACCTAGTGTTGTGAAACTATTCACTGTTCCCACCCCAGTCCAATACCAGGAACTCCACATCATGGCTACCTTCTGAAGCTAGGAATTGCAGCTGAAGATAAGCAGGGGATAAACTGGGAGAAGGCTAATTACAACAAAATTAGGCACGAACTGAAGAATGTAGATTTGGGCAGATGTTAGAGGGCAAATCATCATCTGGCATGTGAAAGGTTTTCAGGTATAGTTTGATAGGGATTCAGTACTGGCATATTCCTGTAAGGATGAAGGATAAGTATGGCAGGTTTTGGGAACCTTAGATAATGGGAGATGTTGTCAGCCTAGTCAAAGAGAAAAGGAAACCATTTGTCAAGGTAAGGAGGCTGGGAACACACGAAGCAAGTGTGTGGAATACAAGGAAAGTAATAACATAAGCAAGGAGTAAGGAGGGCTAGAAGGGGTCACAAAAAAGCATTGGCAAAAAAGCAAAGGATTAAGGAAAATTGAAAGACTTTTTACACATATATAAAGAGCAAGAGGGTAGTCAGGGAGAGGGTTGGCCCACTCAAGGACATGGAAGAAAATCAATGTCTGGAGCCAGAGGAAATAGGTGAGGTATTAAATGAGTACTTTTGTGTCAGTATTCACCAAAGAGGACTTGGTGGATGATGAATCTGAAAAAGAGTGTGTATATAGTTTGAGTCATGTTGAGGTCAAAAAGGAGGAGGTATTGGGGTTCTTGAGAAACATTAAGATAGACAAGTCCCCAAGGCTTGATGGAATATATCCCAGAATGCTGAGAGAATCATAGGATCCCTACAGTACGGTTTGAGGTTATGTAGTTGTTTGAAGGCACGAAGTAGAGGTATAGGGATGGCCTTGGCGAGATATTCGTTTTCATTATGACATGTTGAAGGCTGTGGAGTCGGTGCAATTTTACAACTCATCTGCTTCACCTTGGACCATAATATCTTCACCTTCAACAGACGTTTCTTCATCCAGACACACAGAACAGCCATGGGATCAAATGCGCACCTCAGTATGCCAAAATCTTCATGCACAGGTTCGAACAAGACCTCTACCCAAAGGATCTTCAATCAATGCTATACACTAGATACATCAATGACGTTTTCTTCCTTTAGACTCATGGTGAACAATCATTCAAATAACTATGTGAAGATATCAACAAGTTCCGTCCCACCATGAGGCTCACCATGGACTACTCTCCACAATCAGTTGCATTCTTTGACACACGCATCTCCACCAACAATGGTTACGTCAGCACTCCACTGTACCACGAGTCCACAGATAACCTCACAATGCTCCATTTCTCCAGCTTCCACCCTAAAGAAGCCATCCCTTTTGACAAGCCCTCCATGTAATAACAGGATATGGCGTTTGACTCATCAATCAACAGTTCCGACACGCCAGAGCGAGAAACCATACCAACCTCCACAGAGGCAAACATGAGACATGGCGGACAGAGTTTCTTTCATTTTCCAGTACTTCCCCGGAGCAAAGAAGCTATGACATCTTCTCCGGAGCCTTCAAAATGTCATTGATGAAAATGAACATCTTGCCAAAGCCATCCCCACACCGCCACTTCTTGCCTTCAAACAACCGCATAATCTCAAACAGATCATTGTTGGTAGCAAACTATCCAGCCTTCAGGAGAACAGTGACCATGATACCACAAAATCCTGCCACAGCAACCTCTGCAAGACATGCCAGATCATCTCCAGAAATGCCGTTATCTCATGTGAAAAACCGTCCACCAAGTACATTGTACATACACTTGCAACTTAGAACATAGAACACTACAGCACAGAACAGGCCCTTCGGCCTTCGATGTTGCGCCGACCAATATAAAAAGCAATGCCCCTCCAAACTAAACCATTCCCTTCTCTTCCACATACTTATCAACTAACCTCTTAAACGCCACCAAACTTGGCACATCTACAACTGCTGCAGGCAGGGCATTCCACTCCCTAACCACCCTCTGGGTAAAGAATGCCAAAAGGAATGCCCTGAGGCATGGTACATTGGTGAGACCATGCAGCTGCTATGACAGTGGATGAATGAAACCTGTTTGACAATCACCAGGCAAGAGTGTTCTTTTCCTGTTGGGGAATACTTCAGAGGTGACGGGCATTCGGCCTCTGATTTTCGGGTAAGCGTTTTCCAAGGCGGCCTTCACAACACACAATAATGCAGAGTCGCTGAGCAGAGACGGATAGCCAAGTTCTGCACACATGAGGACAGCCTCAACTAGGATTTTGTGTTCATGTCACACTACTGTAACCCCTATGACTTTCCTGGGCTTGCAAATTCTCACTAACTGTCCTGGCTGGAGACAATATGCATATCTTTAATCTGTGCTTAACCCTCTCTCCACTCACATTGTCTGTACCTTTAAGACTCGATTACCTGTAAAGATTCCATTCCAACCATTATTTTGTAAATTGAAGTTGTATCTTTATACAGCCTATCTGTGAACTGAAATCCCATTCACCTGATGAAGGGGCAGTACTCTGAAAGCTAGTGGCTTGTGCTACCAAAAAAACCTGTTGGACTTTAACTTGGTGTTGTGAGTCTTCTTACAGGGAATGTCTCAGAGGATTGGATAATAGCCAATGTTGTTCCTTTCTTAAGAAGGGTAGCAAGAATAATTCAGGTAATTACAACAGGTGTGCCTTACATCAGTGGTAGAGAAATTATTGGAGAAGATTCTTCAAGACAGGATTCCCCTCCACTTGGAAATAAGTGGCTGTATTATCGAGCGGCAACATGGTTTTGTTAAGGGAACGTCATGTCTTACGAACTTGATCAAGTTTTTTGAGGAAGTAACAAAGACGATTGATGAGGGTAGGGCAGTAGATGTTGTCTACGTGGACTTCAGTAAGACCTTTGACAAGGTATCTCATGGCAGACAGGTGCAGAAGGTGAAGTTGCATGGGATCAGAGGTGAGCTGGCAAGGCAGATACAAAAATGGCCTGGTCGTAGAATACAGTAAGAAGTCTCACAACATCAGATTAAAGTCCAACAGATTTATTTGGTAGCAAAAGCCACTAGCTTTCAGCGTGTTGCTCTTTCATCAGATGAGTAATCATTTGACGAAGGAGCAGCACTCTGAAAGCTGGTGGCATTTGCTACCAAATAAACCTGTTGGACTTTAATCTGATGTTGTGAGACTTCTTACTGTATTTACCCCAATGCAATGCCAGCATCTCCACATTTTGGTCATAGAAGACAGAGGGTAGCAATGGAAGGGTGCGTTTCCGAATGGACAAGTGGGATTCCTCAGGGAGTCTGTTTGTAATATATGTATATTAAGATTTGGAGGAAAATGTAATTGGATTGATTAGTAAGTTTGCAAATAACACAAAGGTTGGTGGATTTGCGAACAGTGATGAGGACCATCAGGGGATACAGCAGGATATACATTGGTTGGAGGCTGGGGCGGAGAGACGGCAGATGGAGTTTAATCTGGACAAATGTGATGTAATGCATTTTGGAAGGTCTAATAGAGAGGAAATACACAGTAAATAGCAGAACCCTTAAGGTTACTGATAGGCAGAGAAATCTCAGTGTACATTACACAGCTCACTGAAAGTGGCAACACAGGTGGAGAAGGTAGTCAAGAAAGCATACAGCATGCTTGCCTTCATTGGCTGCGCATTGAGTTTCAAAATTGGCAAGTCACATTGCAGCTTTATAGAACCTTAATTAGGCTGCACTTGGAATATAGTGGTCAATTCTGGTTGCCACATTACCACAAAGATGTGGAGGCTTTGAAGAGGATACAAAAGATTTACTAGGATGTTGCCTAGTATGAAGGCCATTAATTATGAGGAGAGGTTTGTATTCACTGGAACGACAGAGGTTGGGGGGCAACCTGATAGAAATCTACAAGTTTATGAGGGGCATGGACAGAGTAGATAGCCAGAAGCTTTTTTCCAGGGTGAAAGAGTCAATTATTAGGGGGCATAGGTTTAAGGTGCAAGAGGCAAGGTTTAAAGAAGAGTATGAGGCAGAATTTCAAGGTGCCTGAAATTCCCTGCCAGGAGAGGTAATGGAAGCAGATACGATAGTGAGTTTTAAGGGACATCTAGACAAATATATGAATAGGACAGGAATAGAGAGATATAGTCTCCAGAAGGATAGGGGGTTTTAGTTCAGTCGGGCACATCATCGGTGTAGGCTTGGAGGGCTGAAGGGCTTGTTCTTTTAATGTCATTTTCTTTGTTCTTTGTTCAGGTGCTCTGTGTGTGCACCCTCTGCAACATCAAGGAATTTCCAGGCCAATTGTAGTTATTGCTTCCCTGAGAAGAAATATTTTGGCAACACTATGGTTAGCACTACTGCCCATGTTCAATTCCAGTCTCTGTCACTGTCTGTGTGGAGTTTGCACATTCTCCCCGTGTCTGCGCCAGTTTCCTCCAGGTGCTCCTGATTCCTCCCAACATCCAAAGACGTGCAGGTTAGGTTGATTGGCCATGATAAATTACCCCATAGTATTGTGAGAATTAACAGGGTAAATACATGGATTTGCAGGGATAGGGCCTGGGTGGGATTGGGGAACAGAACTTGCTATGAGTTAAGGTAAACTCACAGAGCTTTGGATGACCTCAAGTTAATGGAGAGTAGAAAATGGAAGATCAGTCTGCAGACTGTTGGTGTAAATCAATTTCTAGTGACCGCATGAGCAGGAACCTGGAATGCTGTCCAATTTACCCTGCTCTTCCAAAAGATTCCAGGGACCTTACAAAGAAACTTGCCTAATCTCTCATTACACCAATCTGTGATCCCTATCTGTTTCAAGATGATGACCATCATCCCGGTACCAAAGAAAAGCCAAGCAGCATGCCTTAGTGACTATCATCCGGAGGCTCTGATATCCATCATTATAAACTGCTTTTAAAAGTTAGTCATGACACGAATCAATTTGCTTGGATTGCCTGGATCCACTATAGTTCACCTATCATCACAACAGGTCCAAAGCAAATGCCATCTCCCTGGCCCTGCACTGAACCCTGGAACACCTAGATAACAAGGACACTTATGTCAGATTCATATTTACTAAATACAGTTCAGTTTTCAATACCATTATTTCTACAAAACTCATCTCCAAACTCTGTGGCCTGAGGCGAGGCTCCTCCTTCTACAACTGGATCCTAGACTCCCTAACCCATAGACTGTAATCAGTAAGGATAGCAACACACCACCTCCACAATTATCCTCAACACTGGTGTACTGCAATGCTGTGTCCTCAGCCCTTACTACAGTCCTTGCACATCCATGATTGTATGGCAAAGTTCCTGTCCAACTTGAATTTCAAGTTTTCTGATGACACCACTGAAATGGGTCAGATCTCAAATAATGATGAGACGGAATACAGGAAAGAGATAGAAAATCTGATGAACTGGTGCAACGACAATAATCTCTCTCAATGTAACAAAACGAAGGAGATAGACATTGACTTCAGGAATCATACTGGAGAACATGATCCTGTCGACATCAACATGGCTGAAATGGAAATATTTAAGATTTCAAGTTTCTAGGTAACCAGATGACCAACAACCTGTCTTGATTCCTCCATGCCGATGCTATAGTTAAGAAAGCCTACCACTGTCTCTCTCAAAAAATAAAAGAAATTCAGCATGTCCACTACAATTCTCACTAACCTTTACGGATACACCACAGAAAGCATCCTTTATGTATCACAGCTTGGCATGGCTCCTATGCTGATCAAATGAACTCCTTTTGCACTGCAGGAATTCTATATTTCAAGACTGCGAGAAATTACAAAGGGTTGTGAATGGAGCCCAGTCCATCACTCAAACCAGCCTCCCATCCATTAACTCTGTCTCTGCATCTCACTGCCTCAGAAAAGCAACCAGCTTAATCAAGAACCTCATACACTCTGTCAGGAGAAAGATACAAAAGTCTGAGGTCATATTCCAATACACCCAAAAACAGCTTCTTCCCTGATGTCATTTGACTTGAATGGATCTATCTTATGTTAAATTAATCTTTCACTACACCCTAGCTATGACTACATTATATTCTGCACCCTTTTCTTTCCTTCTCCCCTATGTATTGTATGAATGGTATGTTTGTCTATATAGCGTACAAGGAACAATGCTTTTCACAGTATTGCAATACATGTGACAATAATAAATCAAATCAAAAAAACATGAAACATGGAATAGTGCAGCACAGGAGATGATCTTTCAACAATTGAGGCAACTGCTTTGAAGAACAATCCAGTTAGTTCTAGTTCCTGATTTTTTTCCCCATATCCCTGCAATTTTGTTTTCCTTCAACCACTCAACATTCACTTTTGGACAACGGCCATTGAATTTGTTTCCAACTCCTTCAGGCTGTGCATTCCAAGTCCTAACCAAATTTGCAAAAAATGTTGCTCATGCCACCTCTGTTTCTGTTGCCAAACACATTGTTTCTGAGTTATCAACCCCACCAACCATTTCTTTCATTTACGCTATCTAAATCCATAATCATTTTAACTACTTTCTTCATATTCTCTGCTTTAAAGAAAACAAGCTCAGCTTTTCCAATCTACCCATGTAACTGCAATCTTCATCCCTGGAATGGCATAACTTAACGTGGTACTTAGGTGATAGAGATTCACTAAACTTATTAGAAAAAGTTAGGGTTTAACCATTCGAATGTAAATCAATTCTTAAAGCGTGATAAGTTGTGGTTACTCCCTGACTTCAAAAATTAGTGTGGAGTCTTCTTTAGATTTTAATTGTAGTTAGTGATTAATTATATAAGTAAATCTTTTTAACCTTTTCTTTTTCTCTTAGTTCCATCTTTTTTTCTCTGCTTTATTTTACATCATTTGACAGTAAATTAGATATTCTAATTGACACTTCCTGATTCAGATGCCTCATAGCTCAATAAGGACTCTTCATCTGATTAATTAAGGAGATAACTCGTGGTCCTGTTCAAAAAGACATAAAAAAAACTGTTCCAAGATAACTCACATGAACTTTATGAAACAAAATCTATCACTAAGCCACATAAATAAGTTTAGTCAAAGAGTTGTGTTTTAAGGATTGTCATAAATCCTTTAATTAGTTGATAATCCTTTAATTAGTTGATAAGTTTAATTAAGTTGATTAGTTAAGTTGATTAGTTAAGTTGATTAGTTTAATTAGTTGATAATCCTTTAATCCTTTAATTAGTTGATAAGTATATGTATATGGATGAGAAGGGAATGGTTTAGTTAGGAGGGGCATTGCTTTTTATTTTGGTCGGCACAACATCGAAGGCCGAAGGGCCTGTTCTGTGCTGTATTGTTCTATGTTCTATAAAGGATACTCTTAGCAGATTGTCATTGGATACTCTTAGCAGATTGCTTAACCCAGCAAAATCAGAAAATAAATCCATTGGTTTACAAGTTGACTTCATTGACATTGAACTTGAAGATGTTCTCCAAATATATCCGGTACATTTAGTGCAACAGAAGTGTCAACAGCTACAAGTGGAAATGGTGAAAAGTTCTGCAGAAACTGGAAAACCATCAATGTGGGATAGCCTGATTCAATTTAGCATGTCCTTTAATATGTAAGACCATTTTTGCCTTGTTGCAATGAGCTAGACATCTCCTGGAAGTTGTTTTTAAAGTTATCAAGCAAGTTATCAAAGCAGAAACTTTGTGACTTGATATTCTTTACCAAATTCATCACTCACATATAGGCATAGATTAGATGAGAAAAATTGCAAAACATCTATTGGCCAAAGATAAAAATGGCATTGAAGTTTCTTGCATAGCAAGAGCAATTTCCAAGTCAACACAAAGAATCCACATGAAATTCCTACCCATCTTTAATCCAAAAACACATTTGACCTCTTTCATGTTCATAGTGCTGACTTTATTATCATTGGCGACTTCTTCACCATGCACCGCATTATTCAACAATTATAAATACATCAAGCGCAGCTGTTGCACACATTCTCAGTGCTATTTTCAGTTTGTTTGGTGTCCATAGGAAGATCAATATAGATAATGGCCCACAATTTATTGGCAAACCATTTCAGGATCTGTGTGAGATGTGGAATATTGATCACGCTGCTTCTTCTTCTCATTACTCTATATCTAACAGCCTAGTTGAATGAAAGGTTCACACAGTGAAATCTCTAATTCTCAAATATAGACAGACCAAGCCAGGTCCACACTTTGCAATGTTATATCTGAGAATGACACCTTTCAGTGTAACTCTTCCATCACCAGCAGAGCTCATGTTTGCCAATCCAGTGAATATCAATTTGCCCATTCTTACCCATCCTACTCTCTGAGAAACTAGAGAGAAACTTTTAAAATTGCATGAGAAGATGTCCAATGTGCACAATAGAAATCCAGGTACAGAATTGTCAATGTGCAGCCAGGATAAGTTTGAATTAGGGATTCCACTGAAGATGTGTGATTATCTGACGAGAATTTGCTCAGAACCAAGCTTCTGGGAAATCATTACTCACAAAGGCATGGTGAGGCATAACCAAGGATAAATCTGATACATTCCAATTCCAACTGCGCAATCTTATTGCACTTAGGACAAGATCCCAGATGCTACCTGAAAAACATCCAAGCATGATAATCCCACAGATTCCTATGAGCAATTAAATAAATCTCCAGGCAAGGTTGTTATTACAAGATCTGCATGCACCATCAGATTACCTTATTCTTTAGAGACTGGTAGCTTCATCAGTTCTGTGCATCATGTAATCGTGACTAAAAATGAACATATACTGTAAATCATGAAGTTTCTTTGGAAGGGGAAAATTATCTTAAAAAAGAAAGGGAGATGCTTTAATATATCTTTAAGGGATAAAAGCATGGCATCACTGGAAGAGAAGTATGTCATGTCATTCACCCTTGTTATGTATTCGTGTTATCTGTTTTAGTTTTCTGACTGGCAGCTTTGCAATGGAACAGGAGTACTTTAAGAGACCAGACATGTGATGTCACTGATAATGTCATAGAACATAGAACATAGAACATTACAGCACAGAACAGGCCCTTCGGCCTTCGATGTTGTGCCGACCGAAATAAAAAGCAATGCCCCTCCAAACTAAACCATTCCCTTCTCTTCCATATACTTATCAATTAACCTCTTAAACGCCACCAAACTTGGCGCATCTACAACAGCTGCAGGCAGGGCATTCCACTCCCTAATCACTCTTTGAGTAAAGAACCTACCTCTGATATCCGTCCTATAACTCATACCCCTTAATTTAAAGCTGTGTCCCCTCGTGCTAGCTTTCTCCATCCT
The DNA here is from genome assembly GCA_024679065.1 of Sphyrna mokarran. NCBI lineage: Eukaryota > Metazoa > Chordata > Chondrichthyes > Carcharhiniformes > Carcharhinidae > Sphyrna > Sphyrna mokarran. Next base: position 54,539,521 of record JAGIQG010000018.1, read on the forward strand.
AGGAAAAAGGCTATCACTGTCCACCCTATCTAAACTCTAATCATCTTATATGCTTCAATAAGATCCCCTCTTAGCCGCCTCCTTTCTAACGAAAACAACCTCAAATCCTTCAACCTCTCTTCATAGGACCTGCCCTCCATACCAGGCAACATCCTGGTAAACCTCCCCTGTACCCTCTCCAATGCCTCCACATCTTTCTTATAATGTGGGGACCAGAACTGCACACAATGCAGGATGGAGAAAGCTAGCACGAGGGGACACAGCTTTAAATTAAGGGGTATGAGTTATAGGACGGATATCAGAGGTAGGTTCTTTACTCAAAGAGTGATTAGGAGTGGAATGCCCTGCCTGCAGCTGTTGTAGATGCGCCAAGTTTGGTGGCGTTTAAGAGGTTAATTGATAAGTATATGGAAGAGAAGGGAATGGTTTAGTTTGGAGGGGCATTGCTTTTTAAATCATAAGCGATTTTCTCTGGAATTGGGCAGTCTATCTTGTAGCCTGTAGTTTAAAATCCTTTCAATAAAGCTCTTTATTTGTTTAAACCTGCAAGGACTGCAGCCTGCCTTTTTGAAACCACCATAAGCCTCAGTTTCACTTTGGCCTGTGGTCAGAACACAGCACACACAGCTCTGCAGCTGATGTCTGCAAACTTTCTATCCATGTATATCTGTTCTTATATGTGTAGTTTAAATAAATGAACCCACAATGTGTTTACACAGTCTCTTATGAGTGATTGGTGCCTTTATATCATTATAAAATCCTGACGGGCTGTAGATACCACTCTGTGTTCACTGATATTCTGCATGCTGCTGCTGTTTGTCCCTCTGTCCAATTTCTGATGTTGTCCACTCATCCAGTTTTTCTCTCACCTGGTGTTTCCTTTCCTACCATTTCACCTTCTGCTGTTGCTAACCAATGTTAGATTCTAACCCTGCCTCTTCCTAGCTTTCTCAAATTCCACTGCTTCGTGTCAGCTAAAGGTTCATCAACCTGTTGGACTTTAACCTGGAGACTTCTTACTGTGCCCATCCAAGTCCAACACGAGCATCTCCACCTTATGATCCAGAGTGACTACATGGATTTATTTCTTTTCTCAGCAATGTATCAAAGCAGCCACTCTGTTTACTCCTCCTGGGCCCTTATAGAACTTGTTTGCTTCTCCTGGGCCCCTAATAGGCCTGATGGGATATACCCCAGATTATTGAGAGAGGCAAGGGAAGAAATTGCTGTGACCTTGAGAGAAATCTTTGTATCCTTACTGACTACAGAGTAGGTCCCAGAAGACTGAAGAATAGGCAATGTTGTTACTTTGTTTAAGAAGAGTAGCAAGAATAATCCAGGAAATTACAGGCTGGTGAGCCTTACATCAGTGATAGAGAAATTATTGGAGAGGATTCATCACGACAGGATTTATTCCCACTTGGAAATACGTGAACATATTAGTGAGAGGCAACACGGTTTTATGAAGGAGAAATCGTGTCTCACAAACTTGATCGAGTTTTTTGAGAAAGTGATGAAGATGATTGATGAGGGTAGGGCAGTGGATGTTGTCTACATGGATTTCAGTAAGACCTTTGACAAGATCCCTCATGGCAGACTGGTGGAGAAAGTGAAGTCGCATGGGATCAAAGGTGAGCTGGCAAAGTGGATACAAAACTGGCTTAGTCAAAGAAGTCAGAGGGTAGCAGTGGAAGGGTGCATTTCTGAATGGAGGGCTGTGACAAATGGCATTCCTCAGAGGTCAGTGCTGGGACCTTTGCTGTTTGTAATGTATATAAATGATTTGGAGGAAAATGTAACTGGTTTCATTAGTAAGTTTGTGGACGACACAAAGATTGCTGGATTTGCGGAAAGCGATGAGGATGATCAGAGGATACAACAAGATATAGATCAGTTGGAGACTTGGGCGGAGAGATGGCAGATGGAGTTTAATCCGGACAAATGTGAGGTAATGCATTATAAAGGATCTAGTACAGCTGTGGTATATACAGTAAAAGGCAGAATTCTTAAGAGTATTGATAGGCAGAAGGATCTGTGTGTACAAGTACACAGGTCACTGAAAGTGGCAATGCAAGTGCAGAAGGTAGTCACGAAGGCATATGACATGCTTGCTTTCATCAACCGGGGCATTGAGTTTAAAATTGGCAAGTCATGTTACAGCTTTGTAGAATCTTATTTAGGCTGCACTTTTAATATAGTGTTCATTTCTGGTCACCGCACTACCAGAAGGATGTGGAGGCTTTGGAGAGGGTACAGAAAAGATTTACCAGGATGTTGCTTGATATGGAAGCATTTGCAAAGAGGAGAGGTTGGAGAAACTTGATTTGTTCTCACTGGAACGATGGAGGTTGGGGGATGACCTGATAGAAATCTACAAGATTCTGACAGGCATGGACATCGTGGGTAATCAGAAGCTTTCTCTCAGGGTGGAAGAGTCAATTAGTAGGGGTCACAGAGTTAAGGTGCGAGGTGCAAGTTTTAAAGAAGATGGACGAGGCAAATTTTTTACATGGAGAGTAGTGGGTGCTTGGAACTTGCTGCCGGGGAAGATAGTGGAGGTGGACACAGTAGTGACTTTTAAGTGGCATCTTGACAAATACATGAATAGGATGGGAGTAGAGGGATATGCTCCCCGGAAGGGTAGGAGGTTTTAGTTAAGTCAGGCAGCATGGCCGCTGCAAGTTTGGAGGGCCAAAGTGCCTGTTCCTGTGCTGTAGGTTTCTTTGTTTTTTAGCTCTTCATTGTGCCTAAATCCAAGATTGGACCAAGTTTGCAGTGGAGCAGAATGCACTGAGTAGCAGACATCAGCAAGTGGCCCAGTTATTTCACTTAGGAATACACTACGCTGCACATGTATGGTACAATATTTTATATGCATTGTTTTTTTCCAGACAAGAAATGCTCCGATGGAACCTAACTCCAGTTTTAACATTGATTCTTATGGGAAGCCATGATTCACATAAAGTAGTGATTTTCAGAAACACAGCCAAGTGTAAGGATTGACTATGTAGAGAGCAGCCAGCACCAAACAGCCTAGATAATGAGCCAGGATCAGACAAACAGATCTAAGAATTTGAAGTTTTCTGATGTAAGTATGAATTTTTGTGTGGGTTTTACTTGAGGATTTTGGATGTTTTCATACGGATGGTATTTGAGCTTTTTTTTATGAGCATCTGTTCCCTTTTACATTTGAGTTTCTAATGTTTACTTAATACAGGTCTTTCATTTTATATATCAGTGTTGAACCATTTCAACATTTCATATTACATTTCAACATGTAATATGATATTACACATAGAAGTTACAACTTATGAAATTTTACTTTATGGATTTTATTTGTTGCATGTAGTTTTATAATTGATATTGGCTTTGAACTTGTGTGGAGAATTTTTTTTGTTCAGTGTTAGTTTTTTCAGATATGAACGTTATGGAATATGAACTAACATTGTACTTTGTACTGGTGGAGGCCAAGGTCTCCTTTTCCCGTTGATGCGTGGAGCACATTAGGATGGCAGGCCACACATGCTCATCCTCTTTGGACAGGGGCACAAGGTTCACTGAGTAAGCATACCAGGGTTCACTTTATATGTGATTTTGAAGACATTTTGGTGACTGAAGCAATCTCTACACTATGCATCAGCTTAGATTATGTAAGAATTGAATGACAACCGACTGGCACAAGGGAAAACACGTTATCTTGAATCATATTGTCATGGTTGCATATCTCAAATTCTTATTGAACATTTTGCAGAAATTGTATCTGCAAAATATAGCAATTTCAGATCCTATGTCACTGTCATTTTTGATATGTTTCCATGGATTGTTCTTGTACGTGGATAAAATGATTTTAAAAATTCATTTATGGGATGTGGGCATTGCTGTCCAACCAACATTTTGTTGCCCTTGAAGGTAGGCTAGTAAGCTGTATTCTTGAACCTCTGCAGTCTATTCAGCTTCTCCTTATAACTTAATCCATCAAGTCCCAGTAGCATTCTAGTAAATCTTTTCTGCACTCTTTCTGGTTTAATAATACCCTTTCTATAATAGGTGACCAAAATTGCACACGGTATTCCAAGTGTGGCCTTACCAATGTCTTGTACAACTTCAACAAGACATCCCAACTCCTGTATTCAATGTTCTCTCCGATGAAACCAAGCATGCCGAATGCCTTCTTCACCACACTCCAATTTCAAGGAGCTATGAACATGTATCCCTAGACCTCTTTGTTCTGTAACTCTTCCCAATACCCTTCCATTAACTGAATAAGTCATAGAATCATATATCATAGAGTCATGTAGTACAGAAAGAGGCCCTTCGGCCCATCAAGTCTGCACCGACCACAATCCCATGCAAGCTCTACCCCCATCTCCCCACATATTTTACCCGCTAATCCCTCTAACCTACATATATCAGGACACTAAGGAGGAATTTTAGCATGACCAATCAACCTAACCCGCACATCTTTGGACTGGGAAGAAAACCGGAGCACAAGGAGGAAATTCACGCAGACATGAGGAGAATGTGCAAACTCCACACGGGCAATGACCTGAGCCAGGAATCGAACCCAGGTCTTTGGTGGTGTGAAACAGCAGTGCTAACCACTGTGCTACCATGCTGCCCGAAGGCCCTGACAAACGTGCACAAATGAACCCAATGCATCACTCAAACCAGTCTCCCACCCATTGACACTGTGTACACTTCCTATTGCCTCAGAAAAGCAGCCAGCATAGAACATAGAATATAGAACACTACAGCACAAACAGGCCCTTCGGCCCACAAGTTGTGCCGAACACATCAAAACCTACCCAGCCATAGACCTATCTATACCCCCCAATCCCATTGGATCCCATATACTCATCCAGAAGTCTTTTAAAAGACCCCAGCGAGTTCGCCTCGACCGCCACCGACGGCAGCCGATTCCATTCACTCACCACCCTCTGAGTGAAAAACTTTCCCCTAGCATCCCCTCTGTACTTGCTTCCTTGCACCTTAAATCTGTGCCCTCTCGTCGCGACCATTTCAGCCCTGGGAAATAGTCTCTGATAGTCCACCCTATCTATTCCTCTCAACATCTTGTAAACCTCTATCAGGTCGCCTCTCAACCTTCGTCTCTCCAGGGAGAACAGTCCCAGCTCCCTCAACCTGTCTTCATAAGGCATGCCTCCCAATCCAGGCAACCTCCTTGTAAATCTCCTCTGCACCCTTTCAATAGCTTCCACGTCCTTCCTACAGTGAGGCGACCAGAACTGCGCACAGTACTCCAAGTGTGGTCTGACAAGGGTCCTATAAAGCTGCAGCATTACCTCCTGAACTCAATCCCTCGATGAATGAAGGCCAGTACACCGTAAGCTTTCTTAACCACATCCTCCACTTGGGAGGCCGATTTGAGAGTCTTATGGACCCGGACCCCAAGATCCCTCTGCTCTTCCACACAGCTAAGACTCCTACCTTTGATAGTGTACTCATTCATCCCGTTGGCTCTGCCAAAATGGACCACAACACATTTATCCGCGTTGAAGTCCATCTGCCACTTCTCCGCCCAGTCTTGCATCCTGTCGATATCATGCTGCAACTTTTGACATCTCTCCAGACCATCCACAACACCACCGACCTTCGTGTCATCGGCGAACTTACTCACCCATCCCTCCACTTCCTCATCCAGGTCATTTATGAAAATGACAAACAGCAAGGTCCTAGAACAGATCCCTGGGGCACTCCACTGGTGACCGACCTCCATGCAGAAAAAGAGCCATCCACAACCACCCTCTGCCTTCTACAGGCAAGCCAGTTCTGGATCCACAAGGCCAAAGCCCCTTGGATCCCATGCCCTCTCACCTTTTCAAGAAGTCTTGCATGGGGGACCTTGTCAAATGCCTTGCTGAAGTCCATGTACACCACGTCCACTGCTCTTCTTTCGTCAATGTGTTCAGTCACATTTTCGAAGAACTCAATTAAGCTCGTAAGGCACGACCTTCCTTTTACAAAACCATGCTGACTATTTCTAATCAACCTAAACTTCTCCAAATGCTCGTAAATCTTGTCCCTCAGAAGCCTCTCCATCAGCTTACCAACCACTGAGGTCAGACGCACCGGTCGGTAATTTCCAGGACTATCCCTGTTCCCTTTCTTGAAAATAGGGACCACATCCTCAATCCTCCAATCCTCCGGAACCTCTCCCGTCTCCATCGACGACGCAAAGATCATCGCCAGGGGCTCTGCAATGACATCCCTCACCTCCCACAATAACCTGGGGTACATCCCATCTGGTCCTGGAGACTTGTCTATCTTGATAGCATTTAGAAGTTCTAACACATCCGCTTCCTTAATATCTACATACTCAATCTTTTCAGTCTGCCGCAAACTTGTAGTTCATCCTCCCAGATCACTTTCCACCGTGAATACTGAGGCAAAGTACTCATTAAGCACCTCTGCATTTCTTCCGGTTCCATACAGACTTTTCCCCCTTCACCTTTTATAGGTCCTATCCCTTCTCTTCTCATCCTTTTACTTTTCACATATTTGTAGAAGGCCTTGGGATTCTCCTTAATCCTACCAGCCAAGGCCTTCTCATGACCCCTTCTGGCTCTCCTAATTTCCTTTTTTAAGCTCTCTTCTATAAGCCTTATACTTCTCTAGATCCCCAACATCTCCTAGCTCTTTGAACTTTTTATACACCTTTCTTTTCTTCCTGACTAGGTTCACCACAGCCTTCGTGCACCACGGTTCCCTCGACCTACCACAACCTCCTTGTCTCACCGGAACGTTGTCGTGCAGAGCTCCAGACAAGCATTCCTTGAATATCTGCCACCTTCCTTCTGTGCTTTTCCCCAAGAACACCTCCTTCCAGTTTATTCGGCCCAACATCTGCCTGATGTCTTCATATTTCCCCTTATTCCAGACAAACACCTTCCTAGCCTGCCTGATCCTATCCTTTTCCAATGCAAAGGTGAAGGAGATAGAATTATGATCTCCATCCCCAAGATGCTCTCCTACCGAGAGATCCATCACCTGTCCTGGTTCATTAGCTAGTACCAGGTCCAGTACAGCCTCTCCTCTCGTAGGCTTGTCCACGTGCTGTGTCAGGACACCCTCCTGAACACACCTAACAAACTCCTCCCCATCCAAACCCCTTACCCTTGGGATATTCATGATCAAGAATTCCCAGCACCCTGGAAATTCCCTCTTCCACCTTCTTCATACCTATCATACATGACTCTATGATATATGATTCTATGACTTATTCAGTTAATGGAAGGGTATTGGGAAGAGTTACAGAACAAAGAGATCTAGGGATACATGTTCATAGCTCCTTGAAGTTGGAGTGTGGTGAAAATCAGGAAAAAGATACAAATGTCTGAGGACATGTACCGACTAACTCAAGAATAGCTTCTTTCTTGCTGCCAAAATGGACGTACATTATGTTAAGTTGATCTTTCTCTAATCCCTGGTATGACTATAACATTATATTTGGCATTCTCTCCTTTCCTTGTCCCCTATGTATTGTGTGAACGGTATGCTTTGTCTGTATGGCATGCAAGAAACAATACTTTTCACTGTGTCTCAATACATGTCACAATAATAAATCAAGTCGCTGCAGGGGCAGTCCTTCACTGCACCCCTCTGGCACTAACCATCCTGTAAACCTCCTCTCAGGCAGATATGTTGTGTCGGGAGGGCCTCCTGTTCCCATCCCTGGGAAAGAGAAGATTACTCCTGTTCGCCACGGCCCAGAGCTAAGACTCTAGAGCAACGTTACTGAAGCATGGGGCTGGAATTTGGTGCCCTTTCGAGGCTATCTTTGTGCCCTGAAGTTCCAACATGCTGATCTTTTGTTCATTAGGGTGCTTTTTAAATAAGGTGTGTGACCATGATGGCTAGGCAGGTGACTTCCAGTCTGTCCTGCACAAGACATGTCATGAAACATTCGCATTCACAACTTACTAGGTGGGGAGCACACAGTTGGTTTGTCCTGCTTCTTGGTGAGGAATACTTTGGCTTACCGCTCCTGCCACGGAATTTTGATGGGAGGAGCCTGCTCATTCGGACAGTTGGGCACAAACTTGATGGATCGAATGGCCTCCTCCTATACTGTAGGGGTTGTATGGTTTTATGAATTCCAGCCAATAGCTGTTTTGTACCTCGTTTTCATCAATATTTTCCATTATTTTAAATTTACAACAAATGATCTGGATTTCTCAACATTGTTACCACATTGGATAGTTGTGGAGCGGTAAGAGTGCAAAAATGGGACAGGAAGACATTACATCAAATTTTTGCTGTGTTGGTGGCAGGAAGCACCTGCATCAATGTGGATATGCAAATTTAAGTTAGATGCAAATAAGGTCTTAGCACCAGACATCCAATTTGATGATTTTCATGCATATGTCAACAACTGTTTCAAGGGCCAAAGCAAATACTGGCAAACATCTTCTACAAATTTCAATAACAAACCATCTTCCTTACTTATTGCTACTTTTCAGCCTATTGCTTAATGTTGTCTTCTGTTGTTAAATTGCAAAAGGTAATTATTATTTTCCTTTGGGAATATCCCTCCATCAATGCTAGTTGGAAGGGAACTGGGAGAAGGAAGAGCAGCAACACTGGGAGACAAGGTTGATCAGAGAGATTGGGAAGTATTTTCCTCCCATACAAAGGACCATCCCAGTCCAATATCTGTACTATTATACAAGGCACTTTACCCCCCCCCCCCAATCCATGATCATTGCTTGTAAAGCCTGTAATTCACAAAAGGCATCATCCATGTCATGGAACCCAATTTCTATGTCACTTGAACCAAAGTTTATTTATTAATCACAAGTAGGCTTATATTAAAACTGCAATGAAGTTACTGTGAAAATCCCCTTGTTGCCCCACTCCAGTGACTGTTCGGGCACAGTGAGGGAGAATTTTAGCACGGCTGGTGCACCTACCAGCGTGTCTTTCAGTCTGTGAGAGGAAACCGGAGCACCTGGAGGAAACACACACAGACATGGGAAGAGCATACAGACTCCATACTTTAGTGACCCATGCCAGGAATTGAACCTGGGTGCTGTAAGGCAGCAGTGCTAACCATTGTGCCAGCATGCCACTCATTGCACACTCAGTCACAATGAATGTCACTACAGGGACACCACAACATTAGTCAATTAATAGTGCACAGATGCATCAACTGAGTGAAAAGTGCAGCTAATTTCTAAGTTACTGGATTCCCAACACCATTATGAAATGGTACTTCATAGAATCATAAAATCCTACAGTGCAGGAGGAGACCATTCAATCCATCAAGTCTTCACCAACCACAGTGGGGCATGCCTTATGAAAATAGGTTGAGAGAGCTAGGTCTCTTCTCCCTGGAGAGACGAAAGTTGAGAGGCGACCTGATAGAGGTTTATAAGATGTTGAGAGGAATAGATAGAGTGGATTCTCGGAGGCTATTTCCCAGGGCTGAAATGGTCGTTATGAGAGGACACAGGTTTAAGGTGCTGGGGGGCAAGTACAGAGGAGATGTTAGGGGTAAGTTTTTCACTCAGAGGGTGGTGAGTGAATGGAATCGGCTGCCGTCGGTGGTGATAGAGGCGAACTCGCTGGGGTCTTTTAAGAGACTTCTGGATGAGTACATGGGATTTAATGGGATTGGGAGTTACAGATATTCTATGGCCTGGTAAGTATAGATATGATCGGCACAACTTGTGGGCCAAAGGGCCTGATTGTGCTGTAGTGTTCTATGTTCTATGTTCACAATCCTTCCCATGCCCAATCCCCATAATCCCATGCATTTACCCTAGTTAGTCCCCCTGACACAAGGGGCAATTTATCATGACCAATCCACCTAATAACACTAAGAAGTCTCACGACACCAGATTAAAGTCCAACAGGTTTATTTTATTAAAGCTGGTGGCTTTAACCTGGTGTTGTGAGACTTCTTACTGTATCTACCCCAGTCCAATATAGGCATCTCCACATCAATCCACCTAATCCACACATTATTGCACTTCAATTTTAGATTTTTTGGTGCCTAAACAATATAAGGAGTGAATAACATCATACACAAGTCCATACATGCTCCACAATGCAAAGTCGTAAATAATGTCAACAGTAAAATTGACAAATCTTCAATGCATAATTTGTTTCTAATCAGCAGCACCAAATCTTGCAATTGAATGCTCAATTTTTCTAGAGCAACCACATTGTTTGTTTTACAGCAGTCCATTGTTCTCCTATTCTTTCCAACACTGCAAATAGATAATCGGGGCATTGCTTCTGAAACCAAAGCTACTGTTCACAATCATGACCGATATGCTTCAGCACTTTTTCAAGATCCCAATTGAAAACAGGTCCTGTCAGAATCTAGAATGATTTCTAACCAAAATTGGTGGCATTCTGAAATCGCGCTTCAATGCCTGGATCGACTGTTAGGGACCAAACATTATGGTCCACTGAGACTTTGGGGATTGTTGTGATGTGTGCCATACACTTTTTAGCTTTGCATTGCACAGGAAGCTGGTCTGAAGACCTCAAAGAAACTGTCCAGGCAGCTGTCCACAGGCAAATAATCATTTGCAGCAGCATGAAGTGGAGGCAGATGAGATTCAGTATTCAGCTGCAAGCCAATTTCTTGACTATTTATCTTACCTGCAGCATTTGTAGTTTTTGTCACACTTCTTTTTCCACCACAAAGATGGATATTACTCAGGGAAAATCAAATCATGCTCTAATATGCTCATGAAAGTCACATCCCTTCTTAACCAAGAACAACTTTGGCAAACACACCACAGGTCATTTTCAGTTTTGAGATGAGTGAAAATAAAGGTGATACAGAACAAAAATAATTTTCATTCTATTGTTTTCAATGGAATTAAATTTGAAAGAAAAATCTTCCATTTATCCAGTGCATTTCACAACCTTCAGAAAATCCAAGATACTTTGCGTTCAATGAAGTATTTTTGAAGGTGTATTTACAGCAGCCAATTTGCACTCAGCAAGGTCCCACAAATAGCAATGTGGTAAAGCCCAGAAGTCTATTTTTGTGATGCTCTTTGAGGGGTGAATATTAGCCAAGACAATGGGAAACCTTCCCTGCTTTTCTTTGAACTAACGCCATGTGATTTTTTTATGGCCGCCTCTGACAGTGCAGCACTCCTTTAGCACTGTACTGCAATGTTAGCCTTGACTCTGAATTCAGATCTCTGAAATGGAATTGAATCCAGAAACCTTTCAGTCAGAGATGCAAGTGCAACCATTTAACTACGGTTTGTCAATGTATCAGCAAGTACGTGCTTTGGTAACTACACTTTTAAGTTAATTGCCTTATTAAAGACAGGACGGCAAGGTGGCACAGTGTTCAGCACTGTTGCCTCACAGTGCCAAGGACCCGGGTTCAATTTCCAGCTTGGGTCACTGTCTCTATGGAGTTTGCATGTTCTCTCCGTCTCAGTGTGGGTTTCCTCCCACAGTCCAAAGATGTGCAGGTTAGGTTGATGGGCCATGCTAAATTGCCCCTTAGTGTCAGGGGATTAGCTAGAGTAAATATGTTGGCTACAAGGATCGGGACTGGGTGGAATTATGGTCGTTGTAGCCTTGATGGGCTGAATGGTCTCATTCTGCACTGTAGGGATTCTATGATTCTAAGTAATGGTTATTGTCAGAACCTCCTAAGCAGTGTAACTAGACACAACTGGAGCCGTTGCTGTGGGGTAATTATATGGAGTTTGTATCTCTGCCGACTTTGTCACAAAGTAAACTTTCTGAAGGTAAACAACAAGCTGGTGTCTTGCTCCTTGATCAGATATTAACTGTTTAATATTAACACGGTAGCAGAGACTGAACATCAATCCTTGCTGATTGGTTGCTGCTAAGTAAATTTTTTTTTGTCTTTACCTTCTGAAGGAAATGAAGTATGTTGCTGCTGACAAATTTAAGTTCCAGAATGGCAGAAGGATAATACAAAACATCAGGCTTTGGCTATCCACTGATTTTCTTGAAGGCAAAACCATTTTCCAAAGTCAATGGAAAATTGAAGTTAACATGTGGACACAAGTTATTTCATTACTGCGAAAGAAAGGTTTTATCATTTCCTGAGAACAGTAAGATTAGGAATAGTGAAAAGTCTGCCCACAGCATGTTATGTTGATGCCCAATTGCAGTGGGGCAATGTTGAATCAACAAATAGTGTAACTTAAAAATGGCTATGAATAGACGTAATTAATGTAAAATAAACATTAGAAAGAAAGGAGATTTCTAAGGTATGATGGGTTGACACGAGTCCCTAATTGTTATTTTATAAAAATAAATGCCTACTGCAAGAAATTGTACTCGTCGCTGGTAGAGTATAAAGAATATTGCCCTGAACTAGGGTTGTCTCCAAGGTTCTGAAGCAGTCAAAGGGTGATTAGAAAGACAGTGATTGGAAATTTCCAACATTCACACTGGCGGGATCTTCCTGTCCTGCCAATGATACACCTCTACGTAGGTTCCACGGCAGGAAGAGATGCATTCAACTGGAAACCCCATTGATAACGGTTCTGCTGGGCTGCTTCCTGCCACTGAGAAACATGTGGTGGACTGCGCTGCAAGTCCCACAGATTCCTTTTCAAATTGTCATCCCATACCTAACTGGTAGCAATCTGACCATCCATTCCAGACACTAAGACTATCCTCAAGCACATCCAGAGATGCACAGATTAGGTCGATTGGTAAATTGCCTCTTAGTTTCCCAAATCTGTCGGTCAGATGGGTTACCCATGGAATGAGCCAGAGTGATGGGTCTGATAAGATATTCTGTCAGAAAGTCAGTGCAGACTCGATGGGCCAAGTGGCCGCTTTCTGCACTGGGGATTCTGTGATTCTAGGAGGTCTCAATGTTGGGGGCATCCATTGATGGTAGGCCTGTAGGTGCCACATATTCCAGATAGCAAGCATCATGATAATGCAGATATTTTTAAAATTTAAATGCAGGGTAGCAGACTCCTCCAATATAATCACCACCTGACAGATATAGTCAAGCAGCCTTTTCTGCTGTGATATCAGTGTATAATCAGAAATCCCAGGCCGCAGAATTTTCTTTTTGGTTGTAGATAGCTCATGATCATCTGGGCCCTGGATCCTCATTCTGACTCATTCTGTGTGTACCAGGGAATGTAATAGAGCAGGTACTTGAGAGAGAAAAGGTGATGATGTGCATAAGGAAGGACTGGCAGCACCTTTAAGCAAAGGTTAAAACTTCTATTCCTGCTGCTGCTCTGCTATTTACTGCAGAGTATCTAGGACAGGACCAGAGGAACAGAATAAGACATGGGTAACTAAATGGTGCAATCCCCATTGATTATCCACACAATCTTCGATTCCACCTGTTCTCTGTCTGTCCATCAGTTCAATAGGCACTCCTCATAGATAAGGAACAAATACTGTTGGGCCTCCATCTATTCCACTTCTCTGCCTCCTATAAGTAAACAATATGAATTCCCTCTGGTTGCCAAAGAATCCCTTGGAGCTCCATCATTAAAATAGCATGGGGTGACAACAGGTGTATGTTGAGGAAGTGCAATTATGTAAGTATTTCAGTGCATCCATTCGTATAAAACTGTGAATGAGAACACCATTGGGAGTGAAAGGATGAGGCATGAAAAACTTAAAAGAAACAGGTAGAGCCATTTAAAAGATGTCTACCTGATTTTGAATTATCAAGACTGGATACAATGGGGATTGTACCATTTTCGGGTGCAAAAACTTGGTAAAGATGGGCATGAGTCGAATAGTGTGATCCGAACCTGGCTCCACGTCAATTCCCCCTTTACCAAAGGTCAAAAATGGCCGCCATCAGGACTATGCCCAAAAGTGGAATGACAGTAATTTAAATGAATTTGCATGCATTTAAATTGACTTACTTGGCTGGACATCCAAACTCACCAGCACTTCCCCCTTTACCACCGTGATTGCCTGTCCAGGTTTGGCATGAAACAGACCTCCTCAGCAGAGATCCAATTCGGGCCCTCCAGCTTCTGAGGAGGTACATTCAGAGCTTCCAGCGGCTGTCTGACTCACATCGATGGTGGAGGGATAGGGAGGGAGGTAGGTCAGATGGCTCTCTGCTGGGGAGGGAGATAATCAGGTCGGATGGCTCTCTGGGTGGTAGAGGGAGGTGGGTCGGATGCATCTCTGGTGGGGGGAGGTGGAGGAGGCAGGTTAGATAGCTCTCTGGTGGGGCAGTGGAGTGGAGGGGGAAGGAGGGGTGTTCTGCCACTCTGCATGTGATTGGTGGGGGGCAGGGACCCATGATCAGTCTGAGAATTGGGGGAATGGGGAACAAGGGGATCATTTATGTTGTGGGTGTGAGCCAATGTTCATGGGAGCCAAGGGAGGAGGAGTTATCCAGCCCGGGAATGATGTGGCAGGAGAGCATTTCTTAATCTTTATTTTTCTGATGTGAGGAGGTGGATAGGGAGATGCCAATCGAAGCTGCAGTGTTTTGGGAATGCTAAGTGCTGCCACAGGCTTCTGCAGTGCGGTTCGGATTCACTGCTATTTTTTCAGGCAAAGTGCACGATGCAGGACGGGGGCGGGTCGTTTGAGAACGGGTCTAAAAGACAGATCTGAAAGACGGATCTGAAACATTCCCAGTTTCAAGTCCACCCAACACTTAGAATGAAAATAATAAAATAGGGCTCAATGGCCAGAATTGTCTCAGAAATATTCAAAGTGTCGAATTCGCATGAGAACGGGTATACTTCACACTGTTTTTTCACTGGGAGTTCAGAGAAGAATCCCCCGCGCTCTGTACACTGAGGTCACTAGTGTGTATATCATCAAAAACCAGTGGGCAGGGCCTATTCCTGCTGGAGAAGCTGACAGCATAGCGCTGAGTGGGCCACTGCGCATGCGCTGATGTATTAGCACTGAGATAGGTGCAGTGGCCCTTGTCTACTGGCCTCCTGATTGCTGGCCAGCTCGATTAGTGAATAGCCCTGTGACCCCTCCCATCACTGGTCCTCCAGCCCACCATGATTTGATCGCTGGCCTCCTGACCAATGTAAGAAGTCTCACAACACCAGGTTTAAGTCCAACCAGTTTATTTGATAGTAATCCCACAAGCTTTTGGAAATGGTGTTCCTTCGTCAGGTGTGTGGAATGTTCTGATCAGAGAAAGGCATATAAAGACACAGAGTTTACAGATTACTGATTAGAATGCAAATTTTGCAGCTAACCTGCTATTCAAGTCTTAAAGATGCAGACAATGTGAGTGGAGATAGCATTAGCATAGGTTAAAAAGATGTGTATTGTCTCCAGACAGAACAGTAAGTGAGATTTTACAAGCCCAGGCAAGTCATGAGGGTTACAGATCGTGTGACATGAACCCCAGATCCCGGTTGAGGCCATTCTCGTGTGCGGAACTTGGTTATCAGTCTCTGCTCAGTGACTCTGCGTTGTCGTGTGTCGTGAAGGCTATCTTGGAGAACGCTTACCCAAAGATCAGAGACTGAATGCCCATGACTGCTGAAATGTTCGCCAACAGGGAGGGAGCAGTCTTACCTGGTGATTGTCGACCAATGTTCATTCATCTGTTGTCGTAGCATCTGCATGGTGTCTCCAATGTACCAAGCCTCGGGACATCCTTTCCTGCAGCGTGTTAGGTAGACGATGTTGGCTGAGTTGCAAGAATATGTACCGTGTACCTGGTGGATGGTGTTCTCATGTGAGATGATGTCATCCACGTCGATGATCCAGCGTGTCTTGCAGAAGTTGCTGTTGTAGGGTTGTGTGGTATTGTGGTCACTGTTCTCCTGAAGGCTGGGTAGTTTGCTGCGAACAATGGTCTATTTGAGGTTGTGCGATTGTTTGAAGGCAAGAGGTGGGGGTATGGGGATGGCCCTAGCAAGATGTTCGTCTTCATCAATGATGCATTGAAGACTCCGGAAAAGATGTCGTAGCTTCTTCGCTCTGGGGAAGTACTGGACAACAAAGAGTATTCTGTCCATCGTGTCTTATGTTTGTCTTCTGAGGTGGTTGGTGTGGTTTTTCACTGTGGCACATTGGAACTGTTGATTGATGAGTTGAATGCCATATCCTGTTCTTAAGAGGGTATCCTTCAGCATCTGGAGGTGTCACCCCTGACCAATCCCAGACCAGCCCCAAACTCTCCCTCTCCCAGCCCATCCTGATCTCCAGCCCACCCCACATTCCGTATTCCCAGAGCAGGTTGATCACAGCCCCCCCACCCTGGCTCACCTTGATCGCTGGTCTCCCTCCTTCCCTCACCAATCCTGACTGCAGAGCGGATCAGGATAACCCTTCCCCACTAATTACTCCACTAGGTGTCTGCTCATTAGGACACCCCCATGGGCTTCACCAATTGGCACTGCTCCATGTTTGATGGGCAGTGCCAAGGTGCCCCCTGGGCATTGACACTTTGCTCCTTGGGCAATGCCCAGTTGGCACTCCCTTTGCCTGACAATTTGGGAGGGGTCCCTGATTGCATCCTCTTCACTCCAGTGGGATTGGGCCACTAGTTCCCCATTAGTTGGGAGCTACTATAATTCCCACTGGATTGAACCACTATGGCAGGGGAGATGTTAGTGGGCCCAAAGATTTCAGTGCTGGGCCCGCTAATGAAATTTAAATTATATTTAAATGGTCTTGGCATCTTCTGGCATTTCTGGCATGACACCACCTCAAATCTGGTGCTGGGAGAAGCTTTCAGGGCGGGAATCCCGCAAATTGGCTAGCGTGAAAAATTAGCACAGTGGGATGGAGGCTGCTATCAGCAAGCAATGGAAGGATAACCCTGGAACATCCAAGGGCGTTGGCTCTGATAGATATTGATGTGTATTCCGTTCACAGTTCAGATGCTTCATCTGTTTTTCCATAGCTTGGAGAGTCATAATTTTTTAGAGATATGTAAGCTTAGAAACTCAAATCTATTTTATAATGATATCAGGACATTGTAATTTGAGGATGTTCAGGCAGAGCAAGAGATGTGGAACTGGGGCAAAAATACTTCCCACGTACTGATGTAAGGAGAGTCACAATATGTAGAGGAGTCTGGAAGAGCCAGCACGGAGACGGCACCCATATCTTGGAGATGTGTGTAATTATGAGTTATTAATAAATAATTAATGCTCAATCATACAGGTCTCCTGATCTCCTATGAAGCAACAGACAATCCTGACAACTTTAGGTGGATCCTACAATCCTCAAACCATGAACAAGTAAAGAAACTGAAGCCTGAACTGTGAGAAGTGTGCCTAAATTGAACACACTACTGGAGATTGCATTTCATTGCCAGACCTGATTCTATGTGTGTGTTTGTGTGTGTATATATGTGAGTGCATGTGCACCTATATATGTGCGCATGTGTGTGTGCACATGTCTGTGTGTATGTGCACGTGTGTGTGCGCACATGTGTGCGTGCGTGTCTGTGTGTTGATCAACTAGTGTGTATGTGATAATATTGCTGTCTGTTTATGAAGAGAATTAATGGTGGCATTGTGGCAGGGGACTTGGGTTCAATTCCAGCGTCCTACAGCTCAAAGATGTGTGGGTTAGGTTGATTGGCCATGCTGAATTGTCCGTTAATGACAGGATGATTAACAAGGATACAGAGATAGGGCCTGGGTAGGATTGTTGTTCATGCATGTTTGATATTGGTTCTTGTTTTCAGAATTTGATATCCTTTTCCCAATCGAAGAATATGGGAAAGAGTATGTTCAGGCTCAGTTTGGAGAGGGAATTCCGCTGAATCTGGGAAGCTAATATACAGGAGGTAATCAGAGCAGAGGGTTGTTTTGTGTGTCCCATTTAACCAACAGAACACTGGTGACTGTGGTTCAATAGTAATGAATCGATTGCTGAACTCGGGATGAGAATCGGAATCATCTGTGATAATTATCGTGAACGTGAAGGTAAATCATTCAAATGGGCCAAAAGGCCGACTTTTGCACTGTAGGGATTCTATGAAGTTCTTGAGAGAGACAGATGTTTTTGATATTAGTGCTTCTAAAAGATGGGTAAGCAAAAACCCGTAGATGCATACAGACTGTTCCCATTCTTGATAACTAAAGTATGACGAATAGACACTTGCCATATTTTACGAACTTGCCCATCCATGGCCAATGGAGAATGATGTTCTCGGGTGGTAAAATTCTAGCAACTGTCTCCCCATCCATTCTGCACATCTTAAAGTAGCTACTTGGTCTTTGTCAAACAATTGTGAGTGGCACTCTGATTTCATCAGTGTTGTTGCTGAGAACGTTGACTCATACACTGAGATAAATCTTATCCACCCTGTTCTCCATTCAGTATATGATTGGTGCTGCTTTTCCTTTAGCATGATAAACCTTGCTGGAGCTGCTTATTATCGGTAGGCTATGTGTTTTTCTGCTGACTGGAGCGATTGTTCTGATTGCTGAGCTGGCCATGAGGGCAAACTGTCCCAAATTTTACTGTGTAGCTGGTGTTTCCTTGGAACTGAAGTTTTCACCCACACTATGCAACCATTTTAGTAGATAACCAATAAGCTGTAACCAAGGAAATAAAACACAAACAACAATCAAAAAAGGCTAACGTGCAAATATGTATATTGGAGGAATGTGAGGACTGAGATCATATAACCAATGGTGGTATCAATTACTCATTTTTATTTACTAGGCAAAAACATGATTAACCACGTCTAGATTTCCAGAAAGCCACAAGTGACTCAGGGCAAATGTGTTGGACAAGATGTTTCACTGAACATTTCTCAGTTTGACAATTTTTTTTCCATATGTTCCTAAATACATCAACACTATTCTCTCATTAACTTTGGAATTGGATACAAAGATAGGGAGGCTTCAGTTGTACAGGACGTTAGTGAGACCACAGTTGGAATATCGTGTGTAGTATTGGTCATCTTGTTTAAGGAAGGATATAAATGAATTGAAAGCAGTTCAGAAAAGGTTTACGAGACTAATACCTGGGATGGTTGGATTATTTTATGAGAAAAGGATGGACAGACTAGGCTTGTATCTGCTGAAGCTTAGAAGTGTAAGAGGCTACTTGATTGAAACACATAAGATTCCAAAGGCTCTTGACAGGGTGGATGTAGAAAAGATGTTTCCCCTTGTGGAAGAATCTAGAACGAGGGGGTCAATATTTAAAAATGAAGAGACACCAATTTAAAATGGAGATTAGGAAAACTTTTTTTCACTCAGAGGGTCATAAGGCTTTGGAACTGTCTTCCTGAAAAGGCAATGGAAACAGAGGGTGTGATTTTCTGACCAATTTCTGCTGGCAGGATTGTTTAGCAGAAGGCGCAATCAAAGAAAATCTTTTGATAGGGTGGGTCCGGAAGATCCTGTCAGTAGAATCATAGAATCCCTACAGTACAGAAAGAGGCCAGTCGGCCCATCGAGTCTGCACCGTCCCATTCGATAGCCAATGGAGGGCTGCCTCCACTGCCACAAAACACACTGTGGGGCAGGGAACAGATAATCCCACCCAGGGATTTTGAATATTTTTAAGGCAAAGTCAGATAGATTGCAACGCGATGATCAGTTATGGTGAGTAGGCAGAATGCAGATTTGAGGTTACTCTCCGATCAGCCATGATCTTATTAAAATATCTGCTTAATAACTTGCTGCTGACATCAGTATTGTTGTTCAGTACAAAGAACAAAAGACAGTGCAGCAAGAAACAGACCCTTCAGCCCTCCAAGCCTGTGCTGATATCATGCCTAAACTAAAATCATATGCACTTACAGAGTCCGTATCCTTCCATTCCCATCCTATTCATGTACTTGTCCAGATATCCCTGAAATGCCCATATTGTACTTGCTCCCACCTCCTTCCTGAGCAGCACGTTCACCACTCTCTGTGTAAAAGTCTTGTCTCACATGTCTCCTCTAAACTTTTCCCCATATGCCTCAAACTTATGTCCCTTAGTACTTGACTTTTCTATCCCAGGAAAGAGTATCTGACTATCCACTCTGTCCATGCCCCTCATAATCTTGTAGATCTCTATCAGGTCAACCTCAACCTTTGTTATTCCAGTGAAAGCAAATCAAGTTTGTTCTCATTGGCTTGGCTTATTTAGCAAATAGGAAATACCCGAGGTCTAAACAGAACATCTGCAGAATACCAATCGACAGCAACTCCTAATTCAACACCTTGGACAGACTTTTACAAGGATGATTCTAAGATCCAGCTAGCTTGAAACTGGGAGAGTTCCTGATCCATTTTTTAGGTGAGTTTTCAAGCCCAATCTTACTAACTTAAGCATTGAAAATATTGGCAAGACCATTTTGAGCTGCTGCAGGCTGTGGGCTGGACTTAATTCACCAGCCAGCCTGCAGAGGGAGCTGTTGTGCTGATCTCTGACTGCAGATGTGCAATTCCAACAGCTGGAGTCTGACAAACAGAGAGAGCTGTCAGGCCCCTGCTGTTGCAGGCAGCCTGAACAAACCACCACTCCCTGCGGGGGCCAACAAATGATTGTGAGCCTCACGCTGCACAGATATGTAGCCCCATGCTGAGAACGATCATGTCCCCCTCCCCTTACTAATCATGATGCAGAGCAGGAGAGGGCAACCCTCTCCCCGATCCAATCACAGGCAGAGTGCACAACGATTCCTTCTTCCTTCCCGATCGTGTTGCCCCTTCAGGCCCTGTCCCCATAGGCTCTATTCTCCTAGTCTCCACCCATAGGCCCCACCCTCACAAGCCCCACCCCCTATTGTTCCCACCCATAAGCTCCATCACCCTATTGCCCCTACCCCATATGTCCTGCCCTCAGGCCTGTTCTATAGGCCCCATATACATAGCCCCCACCCATAGGCCCTATCCCTTGGCAATGCCAAGGTACTCGGTGGGCAGTGTCAAGGTGCCAAGCTGGCACTGTCCAAGGGACACCTTCTCCTTGTCTTTGGCCTCCCTCGGGAGAGGGGCGCCTCAGTGGTCCCTGGTTCTACTGGTGAGACCTGCACCCAGTACTTGGGGAGCAGATATTTTCCTTGCTGGAGAGAACTTCTCCTGGCAAGTCTATAAAGGCAAGTGAACCCGAACGATTAAGCCCCGGGTTCACTAATGCCATGGAAATTAACATT
Organism: Sphyrna mokarran; assembly: GCA_024679065.1. Classification (NCBI taxonomy): domain Eukaryota; kingdom Metazoa; phylum Chordata; class Chondrichthyes; order Carcharhiniformes; family Carcharhinidae; genus Sphyrna; species Sphyrna mokarran. The sequence continues at coordinate 54,560,591 of JAGIQG010000018.1, forward strand.
AGATGAAATTACCATAATTAATTTAGTCTTTTCTCCATTTCTTGTGAGAAGCTAATTGTGCTGGAAATCTGGCTCCCATGAGATCCTCAAGAGCAGGGAAATCAGGCGTGTTCCTGATTTTACGGCTCTTGCGCAATTTTACCATCTTGCTTCACCCATCAATGGATGGGGCCAGTCAGTAAAATCCCGGCCAATACCTCACAGCAGCTTCCATATTTCTTTTAGATAATATTTTTGTCCATTCAGGGCAGTTAGAAATTCTCCATGTAGCACCTAATCAAAGGTCATCTGAAAATCATCTGGAGAATTCTACGCATCTCTTACTTGAAAAAATGTTAAAGTGTTTGATGGACATGATTGTGTCAGGGAAGCAAAAAATCAGCACTGCAGACGGTGGCACAGTGATTAGCACTGCTGCCTCATAGTGCCAAGGACCCTGGTTCAGTTCCTGTCCTGGGTCACTGTGTAGAGTTTGCATATTCTCTCCATGTCTGCATAGGGGGTTGCTTCCTGGCAATCAGTCAGAGAACAAAGAACAAAGAAAATTACAGCACAGGAATAGACCTTTTGCCCCCTCCCCCCCCTCCCCAAGCCTGCACCAATCATACTGCCTGACTGAACTAAAACCCCCTACCCTTCCAGGGACCGCATCCCTCCATTTCCATTCTATTCTTGCATTCATGAAGAGTGGAAACACAATTTTTCCAATTTTAGTTGATGTTTCTCAATAGATAATTAAACACTGGCCCAGAGAAAAGGGATTAAAATTCACTTATTCTACTCAGAGTTTGACAATGTCTTTGGTGCCCAGCCAGAATGGAGAAACCATCATCTTCACCAGGTGAAGATCAGGAAGCTAAAGTGACCCTCAAAGTAAGTTTTAATTCTTTTTTTTTGTGATTCGTGAGTAGTCCTCAATGGCTTAATTTGTATAGCTTAATTCTCCTCTGGGAATGAAACCTAGTCTCCCTGCTTTTCTTTAGGAAGATCACCTGATGTTCCTGTCTCTCTCTCTCTCTCTCTGTCTCCGGCTCTGTCTCTCTCCTGCACACTCACACACACTGTCACACACACATACACGCGCACACACACACACACACACACACACACACACACACACACATATATACACTCACACACACATACACACACACACACACACATATACACTCACACACACACTTGCTGTTAGGTGGAAAGTAGATAAACAATATTAATGAGGTCTGATGGTCAAGTTCAGTGTAACCTCAGACTGTTCCAGTGGGGAAAACTAATTGAAACCTCAAGAAGGCATAAGGTACATTTGTCTTCATTGGCTGGGGCATTGAGTTTAAGAATGGCAAGTCATGTTGCAGCTTTATAGAACCTTATTTTGGCCGCACTTGGAATATAATGTTCAGTTCTGGTCACCACACTACCAGAAGAATATGGAGGCTTTGGAGAGGGTACAGAAAAGATTTATCAGAATGTTGCCTGGTATGGAGGGCATTAGCTATGAGGAGAAGTTGGAGAAACTTGGTTTGTTCTCACTGGAATGATGGAGGTTGAAGGAAGACCTGATAGAAGTCTACAAGATTATGAAAGGCATGGACAGAGTGGATAGTCAGAAGTTTTTTCCTAGAGGTGGAAGAGTCAATTACTAGGGGAGCACAGGATTAAGATGCAAAGGCAAGGTTTAAAGAAAAGGTACAAGGCAAATTTTTTATACAGAGAGTATTGAGTGCCTGAAACTCGATGCCGGGGGAGGTAGTGGCAGTGGATATGATCGTGAATTTTAAGGGATGTCTTGACAAGTACATGAATAGGATAGGAATAGAGGGATATGGTCTCTGGAAGGGTAGAGTGTTTTAGTTCAGTTGAATAGCATGGATGGTGCAGGCTTGGAGGGCCGAAGGGCCTGTTCCTGTGCTGTAATTTTCTTTGTTCTTTGTTCTCTAACTGATTGCCAGTAAGCAACCCCTGTTTCCCCACTCAAACGTTATCGTCAAGCCTGGTGATCAACCTTGGCTCAGTGGTGAGTGCAGCAGTACCTAAAAATGAGGTGTCAATTTGGTGAAGTTACCAAACAGATCTACTTGCATGCCAAAAGGCAAAACCAACAAGTGATAGACAGAACTAAGCGATCCCAGAATGAATGGACCAAATCTAAGCTCTGCAGTCCTGCCACATTCAATCATGAATAGTGGTGGACAATTAAACAGCTCACTGAAAGAGGAGGCTCCACAAATATCCCCATTCTCAATGACGGAGGAGCCCAGCAAATCAGTGCAAAAGATAAGACTGAACCTCCAGAACAATCTTCAGCTAGAAGTGCCTCCTCCAGTGGTCCCCAGCATCTCAAATGCCAATCTCCACAAATTTGATTCACTCCACGTGATATCAAGAAACATTGGAGGCGTTGGATGCTGCAAACTAATGGGCCCTGATAACATTTCAGCAATAGTACTGAAGACCTGTCTGCAGAACTTGCTGCTGTCATAGCCAAACTCTTCCAGTACAGTTACAACACTGGCATCTACCTAAGAATGTGGAAAATTGCCCACATATGTCCTGTACACAAAAAGCAGGACAAATGCAACCCAGTCAATTACCGCCCAATCAGCCTACTCTTGATCATCAGTAAAGTGATGAAAGGGGTCATTGACAGTGCAATCAAGCAGCACTTACTCAGCAATAACCTGCTCAGTGACACTCAGTTTGGGTTTCACCAGAGTCACTCAGCTCCTGACCTCATTATAGCCTTGGACAAAACAGCTGAATTCCAGAGGTGAGGTGAGAGTGACAGCCCTTGACATCAAAGCTGCATTCGACCGAGCACAGTATCAAGGAACCCTACCAAAACTGGAATCAATGGGTGTTGGGGGCAAACTCTCTGCTGGTTAGAGTCATACCTGGGATATAGGAAGATGGTTGTGGTTGTGGAGGGTCAGTCATCTCAGCTCCAAGATATCTCTGCAGGAGTCCCTCAGGGTAGTGCCCTCGGCCCAATCATCTTCAGCTGCTTCATCAACGACCTTCCCTCCGTCATAAGGTCAGACGTGGGGATGCTGACCGATGATTGCATGACGTTCAGCACCATTCACCACTCCTCAGATACTGAGACAGTCCATGTTCAAATGCAACAAGATCCAGACAATATCCAGGCTTGGGCTGAAAAGTGGCAAGTAACAGTCGTGCCATACAAATGCCAGGCAATGATCATCACCAATCACTGCCACCCTTTAACATTCAATGACAACATTGCTGAATCCCCCACTGACAAAAACTCAACTGGACTGTAAGAGCAGGTCAGAGGCTAGGAATACTCAACGAGTAACTCACCTCACTCCCCAAAGCCTATTCACCATCTACAAAGCACAAGTCAGGAGTGTGGCAGAATACTCCCCACTTTCCCGGATGGATGCAGCTCCAACAATACTCAAGAAGCTTGATACCATAGAGGACAAAGCAGCCTGCTTGATTGGCACCACATCTACAAACATTCATTCCCTCCACCACCCTCAGAAGTAGCAGTGTGTACTATCTACGAGATGCACTGCAGCAATTCACCAAAGATCCTTAGACAGCACCTTCCAAACCCACGACCACTTTCATCTAGAAGGACAAGCACAGCAGTTAAATGGAAACACCACCACCTGCAAATTCCCCTCCAAGCCACTCACCATCCTGACTTGGAAATATTTAGTCATTCCTTTGCAGTCGCTGAGTCAAAATCCTGGAATTCCCTCTCTAATGGCATTGTGGATCAACCTATGGACTACAACAATTCAAGAAGACAGCTCACTACCACCTTCTCAAGGGCAACTAGGGATGGACAATAAATGCTGGCCAACCAGTGACACCCATGGCCCACAAGTGAATTAAAAAAAAATTCTCCTTGTCCTCATCTCCATTCTTGTTGTAAAAAAAAACCATTGATGTTCTCCAGTAAATGAGAATATATCTTCCCTGAAAATGAACATGTATTAAACTGCCATATGCTACATATTGATATGGAGTCATTTCAAATTTATAAATCATGATGAAAGTTGATGCCAATGTTTTGCAGCATTTGATGTTTATAAGCAGCATTGTGAAATGCCTTAATTGTGAACAATATTGAAATTAGGAGATGCAGCCAATACAAGAGACAAGATTTTACAACTGTGCTCTTCCCAAAACTGTAAAATTCTGCCCAAGGTCAACAGTCCTTTCCATGATCCATCCCTTGCCAACAGGAATGGGAGTGGCAAGGCGGTAGAATTCTGGCCACTATGTTAATATGTTATCCCAAAACTGAAAGGTATGACTACATCAAAACACTAATAAACTTCATAAACATGGTGATGTCATAATAAATAATTTGTTTTGAGGCAATAATAATCCAAATAAAATTCCAAATTACACTTCTCCGAAAGAGCTGAAAGGTTAATTGAAGGGAATGAATGTTTCCCATAGGGCTTTGAAATGATAATTGATTGCAGCAACTCTGAATCCAGGTGCCTTCCCTTTTGTAGGTTGTCTCAAATCCAAAAAGTTTAAATGTGATAACATAGCATGAGACTGAAAATGCGCAATATGATGAGAGTAATCACACATGAGTTTAACTTTAGGAATGAAATAAAATATCTGATTTCTATAAAGGGATTATTTCATGTTTTGAGCTTTGATTTTTAATTACATGAACATCATTCTATTTTGGGTGGGGGGAGAACCTATATTATTCCAATTATGATAAATTGTTGAACCAAAATGTTCCATTCTCCCTAAATTGTCTCAAATTTGGTTTTTAATCCATAGATCTATAAACATAGACAGCGATCATGGGTAGAGGTGGGAACATCGGGGTGGCGGCGTGGGCTCGTTGGGCCGAAGGGCCTGTTTCCAGTGCTGTTTTGTTCTTTGTTCATTGTTCTGTATCATGAAACATATCACTAATTTCTGTAACTTTGGATTTAACTGTTTATGTGGAGTTTGCACATTTTCCCTATGTCTGCATGTGTTTCCTCTGGGCATTTCGTCCCGCATTCTGAATGACGTGCTGCTTAGGTGCGTTGAACCAAACAGGTACCGGATTGTTGCACTTAAGGCAATTTCACGGTAACCTCATTGCAGTGTTAATGTAAGCCTTACTTGTGACTAATAAATAAATACTTTTACTTCTTATGTTTTTTTCTTTTCCATACTCTTGGATGCTACAATCATGCATTTAACAGTGATTAGTGTATTCATGCTGGTTGTTAATTTAATACAATTCCCATTTTGTCCTCCATGTAATGCTTACCTTGTGGTTAATTGAAAAATGTCATTCTCATTTTAAAATTTGTTGTATGTTTGTAGTTGGCATTATATAGTAAATGTTTTAATTAAAACTGAAGCCTGCACTTTCAATGTACTCCAGGAGATGTCACTGTATTATTGCTATAAGGTAATCTCCGGAATTCACATTAGTTTTTTTCAATGAAAGACTGATTCTTCAGAATATGGAAAAAAATAGCAGTGCATATCTGAATTTGATCATTGCTAAATCCTCTGAAGCTTCCTTTATCTTTGAACAGCAAAGCAAGAAAAAAATTACATTTCATAGTATCTTCAGTGTAAACCAATCTCCAAATGCTTCAAAAATAGACATACTGAAGATGGACATCAAGGTGGGAAGGAAGACATTAGGACCAAGATAGTATTACACGGCAATACACGGACAAAGGATCAGTCAAAGCACTGAATTTTGAGAAGGTTTTTAAAAAGGGGAGAAATTTAGACATAGGACTGTTTTGTAAAGCAGTTTCAAAGAGGGAGCTGTGGGCTACTGGTGGGAGGAGGGGTTCATGAGTATAGGAAACAATAGAAGCTGAGAGGGATTAAGGAGAATCTAAGGCATGAGATTGGGATAAAAAAATGACACTGGGAATTGAGGGTTTGTGGGAGAGAGGGAAACTAGAGAATGAGGGGAGAAGGAGACTGGAGAATGGGGAAGTCCAAGAAAAGATGGCTTGGGACTTAGTGGGGATATATTAAGTTATTGATGCTATTCAAGAAAGTAACAAGCAAGATGGATAAAGGAGACTTGTCGATGTGGTGTATTTGGATTTTCAAAACAAAGCTGACAAAGTGCCACATGAAGGCAATAGCCTAGTGGTATTGGTTAGACTATTAATCCAGAAACTCAAGTAATGTTCTGGGTTCAAATTCTGTCATAACAGCTGGTGGAATTTGAATTTAATAAAAAAAATGGAATTAAGAATCTACTGATGACCATGAAACCATTGTTGATTGTTAGAAAAATCCATCTGGTTCAGTAATGTCCCTTAGGAAAGGAAATCTGCAGTCCTTACCTGGTTTGGTCTACATGTGACTCCAGACCACAGCAATGTGGTTGACTCTCAATGGCCTTGGGCAACTAGTAAACGCTGGCCAGCCAGCAATGTCCATGCTCCACGAATGAGTAAAATAAAATTTATTTGATATATTAAAAGTTTGTGTTCACATATTAGCATGGATAGGGGATTGGTTAACTAACAGGAAGCAGAGTAGTGATAAGTATGACATTTTTGGATTGGCATACTAACCAGTAGGTGCTGCACGGATCACTGCTGGGGTCTCAACTATTTATGATTTATATTAATGAGAAACCAAATGTACAGTGACCAGATTTACTGATGGCATAATGATAAGTCGGAAAGCAAGTTGTCAAAAGGATATAAATAATATGCAAAGGCATTTTGATAGGTTAAGTGTCTGGGCCAAGAATCTTGGCAGATGGAATATCATATGGAAAATTGTGAACATAGAACACTACAGCACAAACAGGCCCTTCGGCCCACAAATTGTGCCGATCATATCTATACCAATCAGGCCATAGAACTATCTGTAACTCCCAATCCCATTAAATCCCATGTACTCATCAAGTAAACTTGTTCACTTAATACAGAAAGACTTCAGAACTCAGGGAAACAGAATGGTGATATTCTGATACGTGAAGCACAAAATATTCAAATGCAGGTACAGCAAATGATTAAGAATAGAATATTGCCACTTATTACAATCGGAATCTCTTAATAAAACAGGTCTGAGAAAGTTCACTCAATAGATTCCTAAATGAAGGCATTGTCTTGTGAGGAAATGTTAGACAGGTTGGGCTTATTGAATCACAGAATCCCTACAGTGCAGAAAGAGGACGTTTGGCCCATTGAGCCTGCAGTAGCAATAACCCTACCCAGGCCCTGTTTCTGTATTTACCATGCTAGTCCCCTTGTCACTAAGGGACATTTTAACATGACCAATCCTCCTAACTGGCACATCTTTGGAGTGTGGGAGGAAACCAAAGCACCCGGAGGAAATCCATGCAGACACGGGGAGAACATGTAGATTTCTCACAGGCAGTCATTTGAAACTGGAATTGAATCTGGCACCATGGTGCTGTGAGGCAGCAGTGCTAACCCCACTGTGCCACCAACAGAATTCAGAAGAATGAGAATAATCTTTTTGAAACATATGAGATACTGAGGGGACTTGTCAGGATGGATGCTGAGGAAATGTTTCTCATTGGCATGGAGTTTAGAGCTGCGGGGATACTATTTAAAAATTAGGCATCTCCTATTTAAGATTGAAATGAAGGTTGTTAGTCTGCAGAATTCTCTTCCCCAAAGAGCAATGGAGGCTGGATCATTGGATATATTCAAGACTGGGTTAGATAGATTTTTGATCAACAAGTGGATCAAAAGTAAAGGGGAACAGGCAGGAATGTGGAACTGAGGCCAGAATTAGATCAGCCGAGAGCATATTGCGTGGAAAAGCAGGCTTGGGAGATGGGCCAAAAAGCCCACACCTGCCCCTAATTTTTGTGTTCTTGTGCTCTATGGTTTTCTCACTTGGAATTTCTCCCCACCTTTAGATTCCCACTCTCTTCACCTGCTCCTGGCTCTTGAAATTTGTTCCACAATATCTGCTGCCACAAAGCTCCAAGCAAAATTCACCAATTAGATGGGGCCCAAATATTGTAAGATAAATGCAAGAATTTCTGCAGCACTCGTGTGATTGTAACACAATTTGGAGATGTTGGCTTGACTGGGGTGAGCACAATAACAAGTCTCACAACACCAGGTTAAAGTCCAACAGATTTATTTGGTAGCACAAACTTTTGGAGTGCTGTTCCTTCCTCAGGTGAGTCATCTGATGAAGGAGCAGTGCTCTGAAAACTCGTGCTACTAAATAAACCTGTTGAACTTTAACCTAGTGTTGTGAGACTTCTTACTGTGATCATAACAGGTGATTAGGTATCACATGGTCATGTATCATATGGTCAGAATGAGGAGGTGATGGTGAGCCTGAGTGTCATGTTGGTGGAACCATACCTTACTGTCAATGTTCCAGACACTACTAATACTATTCCTGGGTATGTCCCATCCAATAACCTGCTCTATTAATAAATATGAAGGAAATAAAAACAAATGACTCCGCTCACAAACTCAAGATCACAGAAGTGTTGGGTTTGCCATCCCAAATGGGACTCAATGGAGGCGGGATGGACAAAAACATGGCCAACGAGTTAGGATGGCCAGAAATCCTGTTTTCATTTCCACCTATCACTTGTTTGCACAGCATGGGAAAATCTTGTGTGAGCTACACTCGATAGTGTCCTTCTCAGATTCTGGTGCTTTGTCGCTTTCAATACGCTTCTGTTTAATGGTTTCAAAAGTCTTGTTCATGATTGATCTGGACAGTGATTTCTGGCCTTGCTGCATCATCATGTTGATGAATTTGCTGATTGAGGGGTAACTGAAGACGCTACTGCTATGGTTATTTGTTGCAGCCTTTATGTGTCGAACAATCCTGAGCTTTAATTCTGCATTCTCCTCTGGGTCAAGCTCAGTAACTGGGTCGGGTGCTGCTTCTTGTTAAGCTCAGGTCCCAAGTAATGGAGTTGTAATGAGACCCCCCCCATAAACATCACCCCCGGTATCACAGTCCCTCCTGTTCAGGCAGCCTCCCCCAGCCCTGAGCACAAACCTGAGCCACAAGCACCAACTCCAGCCCACCACATCTTGAGTGAGAAAGGATATAGGCTGAGACCAGACACTCACCGATTAATGACTCATTAAACATTACTGTAAGTTCATTAAAAACTTGCTTCCAAAAAGTATTTTTATTTGTAAGGAAGCAGCCAGACTTTAACAGTTGTTTGGTTTCATACCTGTCGTATGAAGGCGTAAGCCATGGATTGGAGGTAGGAAAGATAAGTAAAAGCTAAATTAAATACTTTTATTCCTAGTTGCCTCCTTTACAACTCATCATGAAATACTGTCACATGAATTGTAGATATATATTTTAAGATAACTTATGCTGTGATTGAAAGATGTAACTATTCATTAAAAATGTCTTGCCAGACTGTTCTTTCTATCAACTGACAAACTGTCAAATAAAAGGTCAACATTGTAAATATAGAAACCTTCCAGTTTAAGAAAAAAAATTATCTCGTGGATAAAAAGAACATAGAACATAATGTTCTATGTTCTATGTTCTAAAAAGGTGGAGTACATTTCACATTATTGAAAGGATTGCACAGTATGATAAGAATGTATAAATGTTTAATCTTTTGCTGTTACGTCTGTGTTTTCACCTCAGACATCTGTGGAGAGACAGTTCTGACTTCAGTTTGTTTACTTGGGGAGTTTCATTGGTTTTGGCTGTAATCCAACTGCCTAACTATTTTGCAAATGTTTGACCCTGTTTACACAGTGGATTGAAGAGACTTTTTGTTTACCTATGGAGTTTTATGGGCTATTCAACTGCTTCCAACTGTTATAATAAAGCTTGTGAGGTCCGTTCATAAAGTGGATTGTGAGAAAGCATGAGATGATGCTTAAGAACAAAGAAGAACAAGAACAAAGAAAATTACAGCACAGAACAAGCCCTTCGGTCCTCAAGCCTGCACAACCACACTATCCGACTGAACTAATACCCCCAACCTTCCAGGGACAATATCCCTCTATTCCTGTCCTATTCATGTATTTGTTCAGGTGCCCCTTAAAACTCATTATCATATCTGTTTTCACTACCTCCTCCAGTAGTGAGTTCCAGGCACCCACCATTCTCTGTGTAAAAAACTTGCCTTGTACATTTCCGTTAAACCTTGTCCCATGCACCTTAAACCTTTGCGCCCTAGTAATTGACTCTTCCACTCTGGGAAAATGCTTCTGACTATCCATGCCTCTCATAATCTTGTAAGCTTCTATTGGATCACCCCTCAACCTTCGTCGCTCCAGTGAGAACAAACCAAGTTTCTCCAACCTCTCCTCATAGCTAATGCCCTCCATACCAGGCAACATCCTGATAAATCTTTTCTGCACCCTCTCCAAAGCCTCCACATCCTCAATCCTTAAATTTTTAAGATTTTAATGGATTCTGAAACCTTCCCAAAACAGCTTACATTTGTCCATTGGAAGGATAGTGCTGATTTATTTCAGGAAGAACCTGAAAATTCCAGTTTCATGGAAAAGCTAACTTGTTCCCAGGCCAATTAAGGGTGATGGCTCCTGGGAAATCCATTTGCTGGCAGCAGTAGCAAGTTCATGAAGAATGTCTGAAGGATCGGTATGAGGTAATGTACTTGGGCAGGACAAATAAGACAAGGGAATATATAATGAACAGTAGGACCCTGGGAAGCACTGAGGATTAGAGGGATATTGTTGTATATGTACACCGATTCCTTAAAGTAACAGGATAGGTAGATAACGTGGTTAAGAAAGTATATGGTATATTTGCTTTTATTAGCCAAAGTAGAGTTTAAAAGTAGGGGGTTTACACTGGAACTAAATAAACCGTTGGTTAGGCCACAGCTAAGGTATCGTGCAATTCTGGAATTCACATTATAGGAGGGATGTGATGGCACTGGAAAGGGTGCAGAGGAGATTTATCAAGATGCCTGGGCTGGAGAGTTTTAGTTATGAAGAGATTGGATAGACTGGGGTTATTTTCCTTGGAGCAGAGAAAACTGAGGGGGCATGACTGAGGTGTACAAAATTATGATGGCAGAGGTAGGGAAGACAGGAAAGATACAGGATAGAACATTAGAACATAGAACATTACAGCGCAGAACAGGCCCTTCGGCCTTCGATGTTGCACCGACCAATTAACAAAAAGCAATGACCCTAATTGTTCCTTGGGAGCACTGTGGAGAGGCAGCGATTTGCGAGTAGAGAGCTTGTGAGTGAGTAGAGCGATTTTTTAAGTCTAAATATCACTAGTTTTTTTTTAAACTTTTTAAACTTGTAAACCCGGAAGGTGTTGCAAAGCACCTTGGGTTGTGTAGTTTTTTTTTTCAACCTCACTATAAATTGGGGTGGTGTGGAATCCCAATACTCTACACAAGTAGAGTATCCCAACCCCCCCCTCCTCCTCTAACCTAAAGAAGAGAGAGAGAGAGGAGCTCTGAGAAGGAGCAGGTAAGTTTGTTTTTGTGTGAGCTGTAAGGTCCTTGGCTCACAGAGCCTAAGTAAAAAGGGGAGGCAAGGTAAGTTTTTTTTTAATCTTTCTTACTTTTTTTTTCTCTGGGTTACTAAAAAGGGGCAAGCATGGGTGTGAAGCCAGCATGTTGTTGCCAGTGTAACATGTGGGAGGTCTTGGAGGCTGCTGGTCTCCCAGATGTCCATACCTGTGATCGCTGTGTGGAGCTGCAATCCCTACGGGACCAGGTAAAAGAACTGAAAATGCAGCTTGAGGACCTCCGACTCATTAGGGAGAATGAGGAGATTATTGATAGGAGCTACAGACAAGTAGTCACACCAGGGCAAAGGGGAGAAGGCACATGGGTAACTATTAGGAAGGGGAAACCTCAGGTGATGGAGAGTACACCGGTGGATGTCCCTCTTCAAAATAAGTACTCTTGCCTGAGTACTACTGTGGGGGACAGCTCATCCAAGGGAGGCAGCGGTGGCCAGCTCCCTGGAGCTAAACAAAAACAAAAACCTAAAAAACAGAGCAAAAAGGCAGTGCTTATAGGGGACTCCCTAGTGAGGGGGGCGGACAGGCGTTTTTGTGGATGCAGACGGGAGTCGCGGATGGTGGTATGTCTCCCTGGAGCTGGGATTCGGGATGTCTCTGGACATGTCCCGGACATCCTGAAAGGGGAGGGTGAGGAACTGGAAGTTGTAGTACATATAGCTACTACTGACATAGGCAGGAAGAGGGAAGTGGACATGAAAAGGGATTATAGGGAACTGGGTAGGCAGCTGAGAGAGAGGAAAGCGAAGGTAGTAATCTCAGGATTGTTGCCTGCGCCTCGGGAGAGTGAGAGCAGGAATAGTATGAGGTGGAGGTTGAATATGTGGCTGAGGGACTGGAGCAGGGGGCAGGGATTCCGGTTCCTGGATCACTGGGACCTCTTTAGGGGCAGGTATGACCTGTACAGCAAAGACGGGTGGCACCTGAATCCCAGGGGGACTAATATCTTGACGGGAAGGCTGGCTAGGGCTACTGGGGGCACTTTAAACTAGAAAGCTTGGGGGAGGGAATAGTGATGTGGAGACTGGGAGCAAGGAAGTTAGCTCCCAGGTAGGGAAGGACTCTAGGCAGGATGAGAGGCAGGTTAGATGAGTGCGGGAGAAGGGAAATGTCCAGTCTGAGGGGCTGAGGTGTGTCTATTTTAATGCCAGGAGTGTAGTAAATAAGGTGGGTGAACTTAGGGCATGGATTGCTGCTTGGGATTGTGATGTCGTGGCCATTACAGAGACTTGGATGTGTCAGGGACAGGACTGGGTACTACAGGTCCCGGGATTCAGATCCTTCAAAAAGGACAGAGAGGGAGGCAAAAGAGGTGGTGGAGTGGCACTGTTGATCAGGGACAGTGTCATGGCTGCAGAGAAGGTGGATACCGAGGAGGGAATGTCTACGGAGTCTCTGTGGGTGGAAGTTAGGAATAGCAAAGGGTCGGTGACGTTGCTGGGTGTATTCTATAGGCCGCCCCATAGTGACAGGGAAGTTGAGGTGCAGATAGGGAAACAGATACTGGAGAGATGTAGAAATAACAGAGTTGTTGTGATGGGAGACTTCAATTTCCCAAACATCGACTGAAATATCCCAAGGGTAAGGGGTTTGGATGGGGAGGAGTTTGTTAGGTGTGTTCAGGAGGGTTTCCTGACACAGCACTTGGACAAGCCTACAAGAGGAGAGGCTGTACTGGACCTGGTACTAGCTAATGAACCAGGACAGGTGATGGATCTCTCGGTAGGAGAGCATCTTGGGGATGGAGATCATAATTCTAACTCCTTCACCCTTGCATTGGAAAAGGATAGGATCAGGCAGGCTAGGAAGGTGTTTGCCTGGAATAAGGGGAAATATGAAGACATCAGGCAGATGTTGGGGCGAATAAACTGGAAGGAGGTGTTCTTGGGAAAAAGCACAGAAGGAAGGTGGCAGATATTCAAGGAATGCTTGTCTGGAGCTCTGCACGACAACGTTCCGGTGAGACAAGGAGGTTTTGATAGGTCGAGGGAACCGTGGTGCACGAAGGCTGTGGTGAACCTAGTCAGGAAGAAAAGAAAGGTGTATAAGAGGTTCAAAGAGCTAGAAGATGTTAGGGATATAGAGAAGTATAAGGCTTATAGAAGAGAGCTTAAAAAGGAAATTAGGAGAGCCAGAAGGGGTCATGAGAAGCCCTTGGCTGGTAGGATTAAGGAGAATCCCAAGGCCTTCTACAAATATGTGAAAAGTAAAAGGATGAGAAGAGAAGGGATAGGACCTATAAAAGGTGAAGGGGGAAAAGTCTGTATGGAACCGGAAGAAATGGCAGAGGTGCTTAATGAGTATTTTGCCTCAGTATTCACAGTGGAAAGTGATCTGGGAGGATGCACTACAAGTTTGGGGCAGACTGAAAAGATTGAGTATGTAGATATTAAGGAAGCGGATGTGTTAGAACTTCTAAATGCTATCAAGATAGACAAGTCTCCGGGACCAGATGGGATGTACCCCAGGTTATTGTGGGAGGTGAAGGATGTCATTGCAGAGCCCCTGGCGATGATCTTTGCGTCGTCGATGGAGACGGGGGAGGTTCCGGAGGATTGGAGGATTGCGGATGTGGTCCCTATTTTCAAGAAAGGGAACAGGGATAGTCCTGGAAATTACCGACTGGTGAGTCTGACCTCAGTGGTTGGTAAGCTGATGGAGAAGCTTCTGAGGGACAAGATTTATGAGCATTTGGAGAAGTTTAGGTTGATTAGAAATAGTCAGCACGGTTTTGTAAAAGGCAGGTCGTGCCTTACAAGCTTAATTGAGTTCTTCGAAAATGTGACTGAACACATTGATGAAGGAAGAGCAGTGGACGTGGTGTACATGGACTTCAGCAAGGCATTTGACAAGGTCCCCCATGCAAGACTTCTTGAGAAGGTGAGAGGGCATGGGATCCCAGGGGCTTTGGCCTTGTGGATCCAGAACTGGCTTGCCTGCAGAAGGCAGAGGGTGGTTGTGGATGGCTCTTTTTCTGCATGGAGGTCAGTCACCAGTGGAGTGCCCCAGGGATCTGTTCTAGGACCCTTGCTGTTTGTCATTTTCATAAATGACCTGGATGAGGAAGTGGAGGGAATCCAGAGGGTGGTAAGGGTATGGAATGCCCTGCCTGCTGCAGTTGGAGATGCGCCAAGTTTGGTGGCTTTTAAGAAGTTAGTAGATAAGTTTATGGATGAAAAGGGAGTGGTTTAGGCTAGAGGGTCATAGAACATAGAACATAGAACACTACAGCACAAACAGGCCCTTCGGCCCACAAGTTGTGCCGAACACATCAAAACCTACCCAGCCATAGACCTACCTATAATCCCCAATCCCATTGGATCCCATATACTCATCCAGAAGTCTTTTAAAAGACCCCAGCGAGTTTGCCTCGACCACCACCGACGGCAGCCGATTCCATTCACTCACCACCCTCTGAGTGAAAAACTTTCCCCTAGCATCCCCTCTGTACTTGCTTCCCTGCACCTTTAAATCTGTGCCCTCTCGTCGCGACCATTTCAGCCCTGGGAAATAGTCTCTGAGAGTCCACCCTATCTAATCCTCTCAACATCTTGTAAACCTTTATCAGGTCGCCTCTCAACCTTCGTCTCTCCAGGGAGAACAGTCCCAGCTCCCTCAACCTGTCTTCATAAGGCATGCCTCCCAATCCAGGCAACATCCTTGTAAATCCCTCTGCACCCTTTCAATAGCTTCCACGTCCTTCCTATAGTGAGGCGACCAGAACTGCGCACAGTACTCCAAGTGTGGTCTGACAAGGTTCCTATAAAGCTGCAGCATTACCTCCTGACTCCTGAACTCAATCCCTCGATGAATGAAGGCCAGTACACCGTAAGCTTTCTTAACCACATCCTCCACCTGGGAGGCCGATTTGAGAGTCTTATGGACCCGGACCCCAAGATCCCTTGCTCTTCCACACAGCTAAGACTCCTACCTTTGATAGTGTACTCATTCATCCCATTGGATCTGCCAAAATGGACCACAACACATTTATCCGTGTTGAAGTCCATCTGCCACTTCTCCGCCCAGTCTTGCATCCTGTCGATGTCCTGCTGCAACTTTTGACATCCCTCCAGACCATCCACAACACCACCGACCTTCGTGTCATCGGCGAACTTACTCACCCATCCCTCCACTTCCTCATCTAGGTCTGAAGAAGTATTTCTGTGGGGGTATTGCTTAGATTGGAATCATAGAGATAAATAGGTGTTAAAGATTAAGCCTTGTCATGTTTAATACTTTATCATGTTGCAGCTTTATAGAACCTTGGTTAGGCTGCACTTGTGATATAGTGTTTATTCTGGTCCCTACACTACCGGAAGGATGTGGAGGCTTTGGAGACGGTACAGAAAAGATTTACCAGAATATTGCCCTGATGAGGAGGACATTAGTTATGATGAGAGGTTGGAGAAACTTGGTTCATTCTTATTGGAACAATGGAGGTTGAGGGGAAACCTGATAGAAATCTCCAAGATTGTGAAAGGATGGAAGAGTCAATTATTAGAAGGTTTGGTTTAAGGTGTAAGGGGCAAAGTTTAAAAGGAATGATGAGGGATTTTTTTTTTACAGAGAGTAGTGGGTGCCTGGAACTTGTTGTTACCAAATTCCTCAAATCTTGTAAATGAAATGAAGTTAAAGTAGGTGTTTGATTTTAAAATGTGAATTCAATTAACCTCTCAAAGGTTACCTTGTAAACACTGTTTTATTATCTCACTTTGCACTTTCAAGCACTTCTTTAAAAACTCCCGTATGTGACTGCTTCTCAGATTTTCCCTTTCTGTAACTCCTTCATTTCTTCTTGAGTATTTGGAGAAACTCCTCTATCAAAGGAGAGTTATATAAATGCAAATTCCTGTTACTTAGCAACCATTTCGGCTTATCCGATGTAGACAAACAGTAAAAGGTCCTGCAATTTAACAGCATGACATAAAAGACTCTTTATTGGTTGATGGATTTATGGACAAAATGGTGAAACTGAAATTTCCACTAAATTATGACTGCTGCGTTCCTCATTCATTCAAACGTAGTTGATCTCTCTTCCTATTTGATTTGTCTTTCTTGTTATAATTGTCTTCCTGTTCCTCTTGCTGAGTGTTTATCCTTCTCTCTCTATCTTTCTCTCTATGAGCCTCTTGCTTATATTCTGTAGCTGTATTTATTACCTTCCCCTGCCACCCCGTGACACTCCTCTCTCTTGTGTATATTTTGCATTGTGTTTATATGCAGGTCATGGTTGGCCTTTTACTATTGACTGAATTTGACATTTTATGGGTCTGGAAGATGCTGTAATGTGCAGAGCGGACATTTCAGCCTAGCTTCAGCATAGAGCAATGAGTACCAAGTCTGACATAGGAGAAGACTGTGGGTAAATGCCACTGTCTAACCTGGGATAACTGGAACCAGTGTTATAACTTGATCTGATGGTGTTCCTATCGGCTCATTGGTAAATGAGTCATGAATCCTTACAGTGCAGAAGGAGGCTGTTTTGCTGATCGCGTGTATACCGATTCTCTGAAAGAGTGTCTTACCCAGCCCTGTCCACATAATCACACATAGTTACCCCATTAATCCCCCTCATGTTCACGTGTTGGGATATAAAGGGGCAATTTACAAATCCATCTAACTGGCACATCTTTAGAGTATGGAAGAAACCAGAGCACCTGAAGGAAACACATAGAGATACAGGGAGAATGTGCAAACTCCACACAGTCACCCAAGGCTGGAACTGAACTTAGGTCTCTGGTGCTGTGAGGCAGCAGTGCTAACCACTGTGCCATCTGTTGAAAAAAATAGCTGGCTTGACCCTGGGTGGAAACAAGGCCCACATTCATGAGGTCTACTGGTTACAGGGGGTCTCAGGGCTCAGACTGATCCGTAAAACTGCACAACAGGGATTTAAAAACAAATATTGGAACAAGGCAATGGTGAACAACAGGGGCCTGACGTCCAGAAATTCAACTGAGAAGAGAATGGGCGTGAGTTTGAGATCCAATGATGGAAGAGGATAGGATGGTGAGAGAACCCTTTGTAATTGAAGGGTGATGTCAAGGTTATTTCTGTTAAGATTGGTAGGTAGTAAGTGCCATGTAAAGCAAACCCCAAAGAGAAAATTGTCGAGCTATCAGAATTCTTTTCTACTTGTATTTTGCTGCAAGATGATATGTGTACTGAAGTAAGGAGGTACAAATCCCAGCAACAGTTTGGATATTTTAAATATTAAACTCACATGTTTATTAACAAAAGAAAAGAAAACTTAAACACACAATTACATTTACACAGTTAAACTTACAGACCGTTTCCCAAAATGACATTCTACTTGATTAGACTCACAAGTAAACAACCTTTAGGCAACAGTTCCTTACAGATAATTAATCTATAAAATACCACCGCAACGCAACCCCACTGTTGATGAATAGGAGGTATGTCCCAGGGCTTCTGTCCTCCATTCCTCTGTGGAAGATCAAAAGAACATTGAAATAAAACCCCTGCTTTGTGAAAAAAGCAGACACTTCTGGGTTGGATGAACGTGCTCACATTCTTCTCTCACAGTTCAATCCCAGCACATAGCACATTCCAAAATGTCTGACTAGACCACTCCCAGCACAGCTCCCAACTTCTCAAATATTTCGCCTCTTTCATCTTTTCCTATTGTTCTTATACTTTGAAATGTACTTTTTCCAGTATATAAAAATCTTTTATGTTCTCCATATGATCACCACCTTTGGGTAAAATAAAATTTAATAACTTTGCCTTCTTTACTAATGACCTTTTCTGAGTATTTACCCCTATTTACTTCCTTTTGAAATTTAACAACTGAATGCAACATACTTTCTTATCTCCTAATGCAAATTTCTTCCCATGTCTTATTCAACATAGCATAATTTAACTCAACGTAGCATAATTCAACTCAGCCATTTTTAGTTCAAGTGCCTACTTTTCACACCTTGACCCTTTGATGTCCTCAATCCTCCAGAGTTCCCAGCTTAACTGAATTAATCACAAACATAGACACACAACCATCGTTCCCAAAAGCCTGCTTCACAAAATAACATAATAAACCTCCAAATATTAAAATAATAAGATTTTCTTCACAAGTCCTGTACCCATATTAAATTGGATACCGTCCGTTTTCAAAAAGTAGCATAGAATAGGTAATTTACCTTAAGAAAATGGATTATAGATGTTCAGGTCACTTTCTTTGTGATTTCTGTATTGACATGTCTGAACATTTCTTTGTAAAGTAATTAAATGTAGAAGTCTTTCAGGAGGTAATTTCATTGAGGAGGATCAGCATGCCACAAGACCCCTGATGGAATTTACAGATTACAATTGTCTGATATTTACAAAAACTCATATAATGGTGATGATGTGGAGATGCTGCATTGGACTGGGGTGAGCACAGTAGTAGGCTCACAACATCATGTTAAAGTCCATAGGTTTATTTGGTAGCACAATCTCTTGGCGTGTCATCCGTTCATCAGATGAGTGAAGAGTTCAGTTCACAAACAGGGCATATGTAGACACAGACTCCATTACAAAATAATGATTGGAATGTGAGTCTTAAAGGTAATCAAGTTTTTATACATGCAGACAATGTGAGTGGAAAGAGGGTTAAGCACAGGTTAAAGAGGTGTGTATTGTCTCCAGCAGGACAGTAAGTGAGATTTTGCAAGCCCAGGCAAGTGATAGGGATTAAGATAGTGTGACATGAATCCAAATTCCTGGTTGAGGCCATCCTCATGTGCGTGGAATTTAGAACATAAAACATAGAACATTACAGCACTGTTCAGGCCTTTCGGCCCTCGATGTTGCGCCGACCAGTGGAACCAATCTAATGACCCTCTAATGTAAACTATTCCAATGTTATCCATATGCCTATCCAATGACCATTGAATGCTCTTAAAGTTGGCAAGGTCACAACTGCTGCAAGCAGGGCATTCCACGCCCTTACTACCCTCTGAGTAAAGAACTTACCTCTGACATCAGTCCTATAATTACCACCCCTTAATTTAAAGCTATGTCCCTTCGTGTTAGCTATCACCGTTCGAGGAAAAAGGCTCTAACTGTCCACCTTATCTAACCTCTGATCGTCTTGTACGCCTCAATTAGGTCACCTCTTAACCTTCTTCTCTCTAATGAAAACAACGTCAAGTCCCTCAGCTTTTCCTCATAAGACCTTCCCACCATACCAGGCAACATCCTGGTAAACTTCCTCTGCACCCTTTCTAATGCCTCCACATCTTTTTTGTAATGCAGCGACCAGAACTCTACACAATACTCCAAGTGCGGCTGCACCAGAGTTTTCTACAGTTGCAACATGACCTCACGGCTCCGAAATTCAATCCCTCTACCAATGAAAGCTAACACACCATACACTTTCTTAACAACCTTATCAACCTGTGTGCAAACTTTCAGGGAGCTATGCACATGTACACCAAGATCTCTCTGTTCGTCGACACTACCAAGGGTCTTTCCATCAGCCCTATATTGTGTATTCCTGTTACTCTTACCAAAGTGAATCACTTCACACTTTTCGGCATTAAACTCCATTTGCCACCTCTCAGCCTAGCTCTGCAGCTTATCTATGTTCCTCTGCAAACTGTAACATCCATCCTCACTGTCTACAGTGGTGTCGTCAGCAAATTTACTAATCCATCCTTCTACACCCTCTTCTACAACTGATAGCCAACTTGGCTATCAGTTTCTGCTCAGCGACTCTGCATTGTTGTGTGTCGTGAAGGTTGCCTTAGGGAATGCTTACCCAAAGATCAGAGATTAAATGTCCTTGACTGCTGAAGTGTTCCCTGACTGGAAGAGAACACTCCTGCCTGGTGATTGTCAAGCAGTGTTCATTCATTCATTTCTTTAAATACTTGTGCTTATTAGTCACAAAATATTGCAAGTTGGGAGAAAAGACTTTGATTAACAGTTGAAATTCTTCCTGTTGGGGTAATAAAAAGTCTAAACATACAAAACAGAGCAGGTATTGGCCGTATGGTCCCTCAAGCCTATTGCATCATTTAGTATGATCATGGCTGATCTTTGACATCTAATCAATTTTCCCACTCAACTGCCAATCCCCCTTGATTCCCTACAAAATCTGTCTAGCTCAGTCATGTATACACTCAACAGCTGAGGATTCACAAATCTTTTTGGCAAAGATTGCAAACTCATCAAGTAAATGCTTAATCTCCATCTTAAATTATTAGCTCCTTATTGTTTGTTGTGGGAGGTCTTGTTGCCCAGTGGGTGATGTCCCTGCCTCTTAACCAGAAGCTCTGGCTTTATGTCCCACTCCAGGACTTGATGACCAGTGAAAGTGCAATTATATTGTGGCCAAACAGGTTGAGTTTCAACTTGTAAACCCTTCTGACACATAGTGTGAGAACGGGAGATTCTTGTTCAGCCATGTGCTGGTAAGAAAATTAGAGCCTCTGCCATGAGTTTTTGTAGCTCCAGACTGCAGCATGTACATGGAGGGTATATTTCCACAGCAGTATACATGTCTTGGGGATCATTTGGCTTAGTTGACTGGACAGTCAGTGTGGGTTAGATTGATGCCAACAGCACAGGGCTCAATCCCTTTCTGACTGGTGTAGATTTGGAACATGTTTCCTTGTCCTGTCCTTTGACCTTGCCCACTTTGGAGAACTGAAGAAGAAGATTGCCTATTATCCTGAGATGGTGCTGTGTAGTTCTAACCTCTCTAACCAGGGGAAACAACCTGCCACATTTACACTGCAAGCCTGTTTATCTTATTTCAATGAAATCATCTCTAATACTTCTAGAAAATATGTTCATTTCCTAGTAGCAAAGCAAGTGGAGGTGGGCGTCAAAGGATGAAATATCTAGAATTTATCCAACCACGTAGCAGAAAACGATGTGAAAACTGTGAAATGTGAAAACTGACCATGTATATCTCATTAGATTTGATTTATTATTGTCACATGTATGAACATACGGTGAAAAGTATTGTTTCTTGCACCCTACACAGAGAAAGCATACTGTTCATAGAGAAGGGAAAGAGAGAGTGCAGAATGTAATGTTACAACCATAGCTAGAATATAGAAAAAGACCAATTCAGTGTAAGTTAGGTCCATTCAAAAGTCTGACGGTAGCAGGGAACAAGCTACTCTTGAGTCAGTTGGTGCATGACCTCAGACTTTTGTATTTTTTCCCGAAGGAAGAAGATGGAAGAGAATATGTCAGGGGTGTGTGGAGTCCTTAGTTATACTGTATGCTTTTCCAAGGCAGCAGAACTGTAGACAGTGTCAATGGGTGGGAAAATGTTTTGAGTGACCCTTTGTAGTAACTTGTGGTCTTGGCAGAGTCGGGAACCATACTAAGCTGTGATTCAACCAGAAAGAATGCTTTTTCTATGGTTCATCTGTAAACGTTGGTGAGAGTCACAGCTGACATGTCAAATTTCCTGAGTCTTCTGAGAAAATAGAGGCTTTGGTGGGCTTTCTTAACTATAGTGTCGGCATGGGGGGGACCAGGACAGGTTGTTGATGATCTAGACATCTAAAAACTTAAAGCTCTCGACCATTTTTAGAACATAGAACAATACAGCACAAACAGGCCCTTCGGCCCACGAGTTGCGCCGATCACATCTACTAATCCACAGATCTATCTATAACCCCCTATCCTATTCTTTTCCATATACTCATCCAGAAGTCTCTTAAAAGACCCCAGTGAGTTTGCCTCAACAACTTCCGACAGCAGTCGGTTCTATTCACTCACCACCCTCTGAGTGAAAAACCTACCCCTGACATCTCCTTTGTATTTGCTTCCCTGCACCTTAAATCTGTGTCCTCTCGTATTGACCATTTCTGCTCGGGGAAATAGCCTCCGAGAGTCCAGCCTATCTATTCCTCTCAACATTTTATAAACCTCTAGCAGGTCACCTCTCAACCTACGTGTCTCCAGTGAGAAGAGCCCCAGCTCCCTCAACCTATCTTCATAAGGCCTGCCTCCCAATCCAGGCAGCATCCTTGTAAATCATTTTTACTTTATCTCTGTTGATGTAGACAGGGACATGTCCTCCTGAAGTCAATGACTATTTCCTTTGTTTTGTTGACATTGAGAGAGAGATTATTGTTATTGCACCAGTTCACCAGATTCTCTATCCCTTTTCTGTACTCCATCTTGTCATTGGGGTTGAGATCCTAACCGTTATGGTGGTGTCAACAGCAAACTTGAATTTGGCCATGTATAAGTGAGATGTATAAGGAATATAAAAAGGGGCTAGGACCCAGCCTCGTGGGGCTCCAGTATTGAGGATGATCATGGAAGGTGGTTAAAGGTAAAGTTTATTTATTTTTCAAAAATAAGGCTTATATTAACAATGCCATGAAGTTACTGTGAAATTCCCCTAGTCACTACACTCCGCTGTCAATTCAGGTCTTTCAGACTGTGGGAGGAAACCCAAGTAGACAAAGAACATAGAACATAGAACATTACAGCACAGAACAGGCCCTTCAGCCTTCGATGTTGCACGGACCAATATAAAAAGCAATGACACTCCAAACTAAACCATTCCCTTCTCTTCCATATACTTATCAACTAACCTCTTAAACGCCACCAAACTTGGCGCATCTACAACTGCCGCAGGCAGGGCATTCCACTCCCGAACCACCCTTTGGGTAAAGAACATACCTCTGATATCCGTCCTATAACTATCACCCCTTAATTTAAAGCTGTGTCACCTCGTGCTAGCTTTTTCCATCCTAGGAAAAAGGCTATCACTGTCCACCCTATCTAAACCTCTAATCATCTTATATGTTTCGATTAGGTCCCCTCTTAGCCGCCTCCTTTCTAATGAAAACACCTCAAATCCCTCAGCCTCTCTTCATAGGACCTGCCCTCCATACCAGGCAACATCCTGGTAAACCTCCTCTGTACCCTCTCCAATGCCTCACATCTTTCTTATAATGTGGGGACCAGAACTGCACACAATACTCCAAGTGCGGCCGCACTAGAGTTTTGTACAGTTGCAACATGACTTTGCGGCTCCGAAATTCAATCCCCCTACCAATAAAAGCTAAGACTCCATATGCCTTCTTAACAACTTTATCCACTTGACTGCCCACTTTCAGGGATCTATTGACACATACACCAAGATCCTTCTGTTCCTCAACACTATTAAGAGCCCTACCATTAGCCCTATACTCTACACATTTATTGTTCCTGCCAAAGTGCCTTACCTCACACTTTTCCACATTAAACTCCATTTGCCACCTCTCGGCCCAGCTCTGCAACTTGTCCAAGTCCCTCTGCAAACTATAACACCCCTCTTCACTATCTACCACCCCACCGACTTTAGTGTCATCTGCAATTTTACTAATCCATCCTTCAATACCCTCATCCAGATCATTTATAAAAATTACAAACAGCAGGGGCCCCAAAACAGACCCCTGAGGTACACCACTTGTCACCGAACTCCACGATGAATATCTCCCATCAACCACCACCCTCTGTCTTCTATCTGCTAGCCAATTCCTACCCCAATTAGCTAAATCACCCTCTATCCCATACATCTGCATTTTCTGCAGAAGTCTTCCATGGGCCACCTTATCAAATGCCTTACTAAAGTCCATATATACCACATCAACCGCCTTACCCCCATCCACCTCTTTGGTCACTTTTTCAAAAAACTCAACGAGGTTAGTTAGTAAGACATGGGGAGAATGTGCAGACTCCACACAGACAGTGACCCAAGGTGGGAATCGAACCCAGTGCCCTGGCACTGTGAGGCAGCAGTGCTACCCACTGTGCCACCCCATCATTGCCTGTCCTTATTAATTGCAGTCTGTGAGTTGGGAAGTTCAAGATCCAGTTACAGAGGGAGGAGCTGAGCCCCACGCCATAGAGTTTGGAGATGAGTTTTGTAGGAATAATAATATTGAAAGCTGAGCTGTCTGTAGTCAGACAAGCTAAATTCTCTATTCATAAAACTTGGCATAAGTTATAATTGTGGTATATTTTAACAAGTACTTACATATTTTTCTGTGCTGATGCATTTTGTATTAGTTAATGAAGTATTTTGCTGTTCAGCATAATTCCAGTCACAGATTTTAAATTATCTGCTTTTTGCATCACTGACATTCTGCAGCGGATTAAATGTAACACACCACAAAATGATTATCTTCTTCAGATTGCAAATAGCTTATGGGTATTGGTGGTACAGTTAAGTTAAAACATTGGCAAGAAAGCTTTATAGACAGGTTTATTGATTAGTCTGACACCTACTGGGATCTGAGGGGTAGATTCAGTAAGAAAATAATGTTTGGTGAGTTTAGTGGATATCAGCTCTTACCAATCACACTCTGTTGATGACAGTAAAATTAACATTTGCAGTTGCTCTCGATGTTACCAGTACTTACCGGATTCTACTATCCCTGAAACATATTTATGCATCTATCAGTTTTTTCTCAAGTTTTGCTGAGATGAATCCTCATGGTCTCATCACACAGTCAAAGAGGTTTACAGCATGGAAACAGACCCTTCAGCCCAACTTGTCCATGCCACCCTTTTTTTTAAACCCCTAAGCTAATCCCAATTGCCTCCCTTTGGCCCATATTCCTCTATATCCATTTTACCCATGTAACTATCTAAATGCTTTTTAAAAGACAAAATTGTACCCGCCTCTACTACTACCTCTGGTAGTTTGTTCCAGACACTCATCACCCTCTGTGAAGAAATTGTCCCTCTGGACACTTTTGTATCTCACTCTCCTCTAACCTTAAACCTATGCCCTCTAGTTTTAGACTCCCCTCCATTCCATACCTATTAAATGAGAATAAAAACACTCTGCTTTCCTCAGTGTTTTCTATTACATCCTCAGGCCTGAGTTTTCATCCTTGAGATAGGTGGTGGAAGATGGGAAAATTCTCAGCTCAGCTGGTTCAGGACAAAGTGCTCACAAAACGTGATTTTCATTTCCAAAGGAAAGTGGGGAGGTGGAAGGTGGGCTGGACTCAGGCAACCAACTAGGGAAGGTATAGTCATTAGCCTCACAATACCAGGTTAAAGTCCAAAACGTTTATTTGGTAGCATAAACTTTTAGAGCATTGCCTCTTCATCAGGTAACGCTCAGAAAGCTTGTGCTCCCAAATAAACCTTTGGACTTTAATCTGCTGTTGTGAGATTACTTACTGTGCCTGCTCCAGTCCAACGCTGGCATCTCCACATCATGGCTACTAGCTCGAGAAGAAATTTGGAGATAGTCTTGGGGTCTGTGGATGCAGAGATGGACTGTTTAAAAGGCACTGCTTGCTGCCTTGGGACTTTGTTCCAATTAAAATGAAAACACAAAGAACCTCCTGTCCTTACCCCTCACACCCTCTCACTCCCAGACATTCCCCCATCCACAGCACATTGTGCCTCCCCATCCAATTTCAATGGCTCCTCATAATCCTGAGTTCTGTCCTTTTACCAACCTCCCATTGTCCTTCATACCTCGTGTAGAATTCTGCTCTTCCCACTCGCTCTATGCTCTCCCCATGCCAAACTATGGCACCTCCATGTCCATGCCTAGAACTATAATGACAGAAGGATGTATTAAAAAAAAATTGGAAAATTTAATTCATTAATAACTTTTTAACATTTCTACAGGTGGCCATGCCAGGAAAGACCAGGAATACCTTAAATTGCAGTGTCAACCTGCTGAAGGTAAAACACAGGATTATCTGCATACCAAACAGCATAAGCAACAAGTGATAGAGTTAAGCATTTCCACAACCAATTTAAACTCTGCAGTCTGGCCAGATACCGAATATGGATTACAATCTCTCCTCTAGTTCAGGTGCGTATGGTATTGGATAGAATGTCAGTGGGAAGCAAAATTAATCTTAAAATCAAAAAGTATTGTTTAGAAATAAAAACAGAAAGTGCTGAAAAACTCAGCAGATGTGTCAGTATCTGTGGACAGAGAAATAGAGTTAACATTTTGAGTCAAATGACTTTTTCAGAGCTGGAGAGAGATAGGAATGTGGGAGGGGAAGATTTTCCCAAAGAAAAGTGCCAAATTCGCATAAAAACCGGAGTAACTCCCACTGTTTTTTTCCACGTAATTTTAAGAATGAATCTCCCAAACACTGTGCACTGCAGAGTACCTTAGTGAGAATCACACTGAAAATCAGTGGATTGGACCTATTCCTGCTGAGTGGCCGGCATGTGAGCTTCCCGATTGCTGGCCAGCTCAATCACTGGCCATCCCAGGACCTCCTCAGGCCAGTGCCTCGATCCCAACTACATCCTGGCAGTTCTGACCCCCTCCCACACTGCCATCCTCCCCCCAGTAAGAATTTAGCAACACCAATTTTAAATCCAACCGATTTATTTGATAGTAAAATTGCGAGCTTTCAATACTCTGTGTCTTCGTCAGGCAAATGCAGTGTTCTGGTCTGCAATAGCACACATCAGCACAGACAGTTACAGATTGCTGATTAGAATGCCACCCATCTGGATGGTCAGCCCAATCATCCCCATCCGTCCCTTAGCCACTGATCCCTGTGCAGTGGCAGCAGGACCCCCACCACTCATAGATTGCCCTGCCCCATCTGACCCCACCACTTTGGCACTTCCCAATGCCCAGTGGGCAGTACCAGAGGGCCAGGGAGCACCCCTCTCCTTATCCCTGACCTTCTGGAGGGGTATCCATGGTCTTCCACTGGGCATTGATACCAATTCTCCTCAGAGATGCATGCAGGCCATGGCTTACAACACGGAGCCTGCTAAATGCCCTCTGCTGATGTCTCCTGGTCTGTTATGGTGCTAGAGCATTGCAGCGGGTCGGGAAAATCACTCCCATAATGTGTTTATCCTGTTGAAAAAGGGGAGGAAGAACAAGAGAAGAGGTCTTGGGTAATGGATAGAGTAAGAGGGATTAAATGACAAAGACGTTATGGAACAAAAAGTAAAGGTAATGGTCATGGTTGTAGCACAGAAACAGTATCCTGTTTCCTATAAAGACTCCATTTCATTCTCCCTATTTTTCCACTCTGTCTCATCTGTTTTGATGATGCTACATTCCACAAAGGCTCTCCTGACATGTCTTTCTTTTTCCTGAACCATGGATTCCCCATGTCTGACTCATTTCCCACACAGAACTTCTCATGCAATTGCTCTTCCTCCCAGAACCATGATAGAGTTCCCTTATTCTCATTTCCCTCTCCACCAGCTCCCATATTCAAACGATTTTCCTTCATTTCCATCATTTTCAGGTGATAACCACCACCAAAAAGATCTCCCCTTTCCTTCATCCCAGTCGGCAGTCGGAACACACTGCTCTCTGCATGACAGCCTGGTCCACCCCTCTGTTATTTACAACATCTCCAGATTGCCCCACAGCATCTTGCCATCAATTTGCATGGGGTGTAATTTACCTTCTCCTTCACCAATCAAAACCCCGAATACTTCTTCCAGGTAAAGCAATCATTTTCCCCAACAGAAGAAGGTGGAAAAGAGAATGCCCAGGGTGTGTGGGGTCCTTAATTACTGTTAGGAATTTTATATTCAATGCCGTATTTGACTCTGCATCGTTGAAAAAATTTACGTTCTCTTACTTAGACCTCAGGAATTACCACGTGTACGCACTTTGTCGTTTGCCTTGATTATATCAGTATCTCAGTTTCTTGTTTGATAGAAGCAGCTCTTCCCTGTAAAGGACTTGCAATTCCATCACCTGCTGCTGATAGGCAAATCTTGCCTGGTTTTCTCTAGGTTCGATGGTAGTCATGTTGTAGAGATTCCAGTGTTGGACTGGGATAAACACAGTAAGAAGTCTCACAACACTAGGTTAAAGTCCAATCAGTTTATTTGATAGTATATAGTTTATATTTGATAGGTTCCTCTCCATACACCTGACAAAGGAACACTGTTTCCAAAAGCTTGTGGAATTACTATCAAATAAACTGGTTGGACTTTAACCTGGTGTTGTGAGACTCCTTACTTTGTCTAGATTTCCACAGTATTCTATGAGGTTTTAGTGCTCCCACCTCATAATACTGGTTTCAGGCTTCTCAGGACCTCTCTATAGTTTTGACAATTCTGTTGACTTTTCTGCGCTTTCTAATTGATCAATCAACTCAATAGGTGAGTTGTACATTTGTGCAACTTAAACACAGAAACATGGAAAATAAAAGCAGGAGAAGGCTATTCGGATCTTCGAGCCTGCTCTGTTGTTCATTTTGATCCTGGCTGATCGTTGAATTTAGTATCTTTAACAGTGAACATTCATGTTTATGGATAACATACAAACTATCAGTGATTTCTCTACCTTTGCACTCAAGTTTAGCAATCAACTGTCCCTTGGCCTTTAACTGAATGTTGTTTTGGTCTGAGTTGATATTATAACTGGAGAGGAAGATCCTAAAATAGATTCATAACGTTTTACTTTTTTTAGAGGACATGGAAGAGCAGAGTTTTGGGACTGCCAATTAGCTTTTAACAGCAGAAAACATATTTATTGAACATGTCGGGGGTTATTCTCCCATCCTGCTGTGCTGTTTTATTAATGCAGTGGGCCAGGAGACTTGAGTTAGAGCCAATTCTCTTGATCCATGCTGGCCATCCGGGCCTCTGGAAATTGGCGCAGAGCTGACTAATTTATACAGAGTCTAATTTAAATGTATTTTGAGTTGATTTGATTTATTATTGTCACATATATTTGTACATAGTGGAAAGTATTATTTCATGCACACTATACAGACAAAGCATACCGTTCATAGAGGAGGAAAGGAGATGATGCAGAATGTAGAGTTACAGTCATAGCTAGGGTGTAGAGAAAGATCAATTTAACGCAAGGTAGTCCATTCAAACGCCTGACAGCAGCAGGGAAGAAGCTGTTGTTGAGTTGGTTGATACGTGAGCTCAGACTTCGTATGTTTTTCCCAACAAAAGGTAGAAGAGTGTGTGTCCGGGGTATGTGGAGTCCTTAATTATGCTGGCTGCTTTGCCGAGCAGTGGGAAGTGTAGATAGAATCAATGGATGGGAGGCTGGTTTGCCTGTTGGATTGGGCTACATTAACAACACTTTGTAGTTCCTTGCGGTGTTGGGCAGAGCAGGAGCCATACTAAGCTGTAATACAATCAGAAAGAATGCTTTCTATGGTACATCTGTAAAAGTTGGTGAGAGCTACTGAGAATTTGAACATCATTAGTGAGCCCGGATCTGAAGTCTCCGCCCTCTTCCCCTCCCAACGGGGTTTCACTCCAGCGGGGTTTACTATATAGTTCCCACTTGCAACGGGTTGGTGGTGCGACCCATTGGAGTGAAGAGGGGGGCAATGGAGGCCCCGCCCCTGAGGGACAGCCGCTGGGGGTGGTGGTTTCTGGGCATTGCCACTTTGTCATTGCCAGGCTGGACTCCCTGGCATTGCCCAAGTAGCAAAGTACCCATGCCCTAGGGCACCTTGGCACTGCCCACCAGGAATAAGCAGTGCCAATGGGCCATGGCCTAATGGAGATGAGGCCTGATGGGGGCAGGGCCTCTGGGAGAGAGAGATCAGTGGGGGTGGTAGGGTCCTACTGCCACTCACAGAAAGGATCAGTGGGGAAGAGAGGAAGGCTAGTGATTGGAGTTTGCTATCTGCGTGGGGCTGTTGGGGGCAGCCTGTTGGGATTGTAAATAACTGTGAGATGGTTGTGGTTAAGGTCTTTCAGTAGGCAGGAGATGATTTGAGGGGGTGTGGTGGGCAGGAGATCGGGGCTGGCGCGTGCAGGGAAGTGACGTTTTATCAATATGTGCTGGGGAGAGGGTCCAGGCTGTCCCAAGGGGACCAGCGATCAGGCCATGGGGGCGGGGGACGGTGTGCTCACATGGCTGGTAATGTGGGAGCCATGGGGCTGGCCAGTGATTGGGAAGCCTGCAGTGTGGGGCCATTGCACATGTGCTAATCTTGGTGCTGACAGATCAGCACACGCGCAGTGGCCTGCTCAGCACTATGCTGTCAACCTCTCCAGCTCACTGATTTTTAATGTGATTCATGCCAGTGTAGGGTGCGGCACTCAGAGCGTGAGAATTAATTTTGAACATCCCACTGAAAAAAACTAGAACTGAGAATCCCATCCAAAAAGCTTGACTATAAGAAGTTTGACTTGCTTGTTCTCCTATCTTCACAAATGCACACTGATTGTAAGGATAACATAAGTTAGGTGATATATTTTGTGCTATAATGTTCTCAATAAGCACCCATTCCCTGTAATCCAACAGGCTGCTCTGTATCTTAGTTTCATGTTTTTGCTTTCAGACAGAGCTGATCTTTTTTCTGCTATCAGCACCTACTCTAGGTCATGGGGGCACACTGGTTAGCAGTGTTATCTCACAGGGTTAGGGACCGGGGTTTGATTCCCAGCTTGGGTCACTACTGTGTGGAGCCTGCTCATTTTCTCTGTGTCTGCATGGGTTTCCTCTGGATGCTCTGGTTTCCTCCCATAGTCTGAAAGACGTGCTGGTTAGGTACATTGGCTGTGCTAAATTCCCCCTCAGTGTACCCAAACAGGTGCTTGAATGGGCAGCTAGGGGATTTTCACAGTAACTTCATTGCAATGTTATTTTCATTGCAACATTGCAATGTTGCAAAGCCTTACTTGTAACTAATAAATAAACTTTAAGTTTTTTACTTTAATTTATATCTGCCTTTCTTTCTGAAAAAGTCAGAAAAAGTTAATTCAAAACATTAACTCTGTTCCTCTCTCCGTAGAGGCTGTCAGACCTGCTAGGTTTTTCCAGCACTCTCTGTTTTTATTTCAGATTTCCAGCATCCACAGTATTTTGCTTTAATTTTTAGTGTTGTTTCGGATTTAGGGTAAACGATTTTGCATAAAATAAATGGATAGAGAAACAGAATAGAAGCTCAGGCTGATGAAGGCTTTGCTGTGTGTGCAAGTCCTTAAAACCCAATTTATACAATGGAGACGACGGGGACCTTGCACTTGTCATTGTTGAGAGTATAAATGAGCAAATGAATATTATAGAGAATCACATTAATATCCACACAAAATCTATTAAATTACCAGTGCACTAAATCTCATTAACACAGGATCCAAACATTCCAAACCTGACTCTTACAAAATGGATGTCAACAGCCTGCTGAGATGAGCTTCTCATTAGTTGCTGAACTTACTCATGACCTTTCTTTAAAAGCTGTTACAATGCTGATTTCTGTGTTGTTAGCAGTCAACCAGCAGGTTAAATCACAACGCATGTCTTTAATTTTATATGGAGTTAGCTTTGGAAAATTGAATCTCTGCCATGTTTTCTGAAACACTGTAGTCTTTCTGTTCGTTCGTATTACATTATTTATTTAGTTTATTTTTATTTATTAGTCACAAGTAGGTTTACCTTAACACTGCAATGAAGTTACTGTGAAAATCCCCTAGTCGCCACACTCTGGTGCCTGATAGAGAATTTAGCAAGGCCAATGCACTTAACCAGCATGCCTTTTGGTCTGTGGGAGCAAACCCACACCGACACGGGGAGAACATGCAGACTCCACACAGACAGTAACCCCAGCCAGGAATCAAACCCGGGACTGTGGCACTCTGAGGCAGCAGCACTAACCACTGTGCATCCCCCTTTTGGAATTTGCAGTTACTCTTGTGCTGACGAGTGGAATTTTTTTCTTTCTCTTGAATTTTATCAGCACAAAGCACTCCCAGGTCTGCTGCAGTATGGATAATTGCAGAGTTTTTTTTCACTTGTTTCAGAGCAGCTTCTTATTATTGCATTATAAAATCTCCACTTTCCATTTACAGAGAGATCATCAACAAATTATCAATTTTGGAATATTTTTGAGAGATGGAATCAGGATTTACTTGGAGCTGTGCAGAATTAAAAAAAGGTAAGACAGAAATTTTTGACAAGAAGTACCTATGGCTGTTTTACTAAGTTAACGACATTACATAAACAAAAGTGATTTTTGAGACTGAGTTGATTCTTTTCTGCCACATTTTCACATCATGGTTAGATTGTTTTGGATCATTTACAATATAGACGGAGACTGGGGATGGGCAGTAACATAATATGCGCTGTCGAGAGTGAATCTCTAGTGGGTAGTGCCTATCCCTGCCCAAGACGCCCTGCATAGCACTGAGTAGGGCACTGCGCATGCGCCAATCTGTCAGTGGTGAAATTGGTGCACGCACAATAGCCCTCACTCCCAATTGCTGGTCAACTCGATTGCTGGCCAGCACAGCAACTCCCTATCACTGACCTTCTGATACCCACTATGCTTCAATCACTGGCTTCTGGTGAACCCTCCACCAGATTCCCTTTACTTACAAACTCTATTCCACTCCTGAGAGTCAGAGTCAGTAGCCCTGACAATCCCATTTTTATAAACAGATGAGGCAATTATAGCCTCAATCAGGCAGCTCTTATTCCAGGAGGCCCAACCTCAAGGACCTCACTGAAGCCATCACACCAGATAGGAAATGCACCTTCCCAGTATCTACCCTGTCAAACCCATTGTAACTGTACATAGAGGTTTATAGCATGGAAACAGGCCCTTCATCCCAACTTGTCTATGTTGCCCCTTTTTTAACTTCTAGCTAATCCCAATTGCCTCATTTTACCCTTATCCCTCTATACCCATCTTACTCATGTAACTGTCTAAACACTGTTTAAAGACAAAATTGTACCCACTCTACCACTACCTGTGGCAGCTTGTTCTAGACACTCACCACCCTCTGTGTGAAAGATTTGCCCCTCTGGACACTTTGTGTATCTCTCCCCTCTCACTTTAAACCTATGCCCTCTAGTTTTTGATCCTCTACCTTTGGGAAAAAATGTTGCCTATTTAGCCAATCTATGCCCCTCATTATTTTATAGGCCTCTCTAAGATTACCCCTAAACCTCTCACACTTCAGGCAAAAAAAGTCCCAGTCTATCCAGCCTCTCTCAATAACACAAACTACCAAGTCCCGGTAGCATCTTGATAAATCTTTTCTGCACACTTTCTTGCTAAATAACATTCTTTCTATAATAGGGTGACTAGAACTATACACAGTATTGCAAGTGTGATCTTACCAATGTCTTGTACAATTTAAACGAGACGTCCCAACTACTGTATTCAATTTTCTGACCGATGAAACCAAGCATGCCAAATGCTTTCTTCAACACTCTGTCCACCTGTGATTCCACTTTCAAGGAGCTATGAACTGGTACTCATAGATCTCTTTGTTCTATAACTCTTCCCAATGCCCTACAATTAGTTGAGTAAGTCCTGCCCTGGTTCGATCGACCAAATTGCATCACCTTGCATTTATCTAAATTAAACTCCATCTGCCATTTGTCAACCCACTGGCCCAATTGATCAAGATCCCGTTGCAATTGGAGATATCCTTCTTCACTATCCTCTGCGCCATCAATCTTGGTGTCATCTGCAAACTTACTAACCATGCCTTCTACATTTAACCTCTGGTGGGATTTTATGATTTCAGGATGAGCGAGGCCATAAGATTGTGCTCATTGTGTTCTAGCACAACCTAACTGAGGAGATGTAATGTGTTATGTTTAACAACTGAACATGTAATAATATGATCGAGGCTAAGCAACGACAATGGGTTCACTAAGATTGTTTGATCCCATTAGAATTTGCAAAAAGGATTTACAGCCATCCAATACTTATATCAATATGAAGAAAATTTGATAAATTATGAAAACTTGATCTAATTTCATCTGAAGTTTCTCCTTCCATCAAGATAATAATTCCATTAATATCTGTTTTCATCTGAGGCTAATTCAAAAGGAAGTGTTCTGTAAAAGCACCTTTGTTTATAAAACCCTTTTATTAATTAAATTCATCACAACTTTAGAAAATTCTTGCTACATTTTGTCCATAACAAATCTACAGTAACTAAAAGAATGGTTCTTTTCCTTTAGCAGGGCTAGCTCATTGGCATTATGCTGGTATCTTCACACGTGCTGTGTACAGAATAAGGTGCAGGTATGTGAGCCAATACTGTTCATGGGGATCATAGAATCCTACATTGCAGAAAGAGGCCTTTCGGCCTATTGAGTCTACACCGACTACAATCCCACCCAGGCCCTATTCCCATCACCTCGACATGTTTAACCTGCTAATACCTTGACACTAGGGTCAAATTAGCATGGCCAATCAACCTAACCTGCACATCTTTGGGCTGTGGGAGGAAAGCAGAGTACTGGAAGGAAACTCATGCAGCCACAGGGGGAATGTGTAAATTCATAAAGACCCAAGCCAGGAATTGAATTTTGGTCCCTAGTGCTGTGAGGCAGCAGTACTAAACACTGAGCCATTGTGCCACCATTTCTTCTTCGATTTCACTGATAATCTCAATATCTTAAACAGAGACCAGGTAATAGGAAAATACACATGTACATATTGAATAAAGGAATTGTGATGTTGGCTTCTGCTCAGATTTCTGACCGCGAAAGTCTGAATTTGATTGAATCCCAAATTTAAATTACAAGCGTTCACCTTGATGCAAATAGAAGGGCTTCCTGTGAAGAACATTTCATCCACTATGGACTTTGTGATCTACTGAAGTTATATATGGGATCTGTAATTTGCAGGCAGAAATGTATACTCTTTTTATCGTGTGGTCCGTCTGTTGTGTTTAATTGGATTTTTGCAGGAAGCAGTAGTTGGTGGTTTGGGGGAACCATCTGTAAGTAATCATTCATGTAATTGAGAAATTTGCTTGTTGACCCAGCAATGTGGCTGTTGAGATTTGCCAGCACAGATGATTTAGACAGCTGGTGCTATCAATTCTGGACTTTGTAACATCCATCAGTTGTTCCAATTTTATAATACCTGATGCAATGAGAGACCACATTCTGCTGTCTTTGTGTCTGGGAGCATTGGATAACTGTGTACATGGAGCAAAATGTATGCAGGAAGACTGTACATATGCCCAAATTTCCATTGATTTGAAAAAGTGGATGGAAAAACTGGCAGCTTTGTTATTTGGGTGCTGGCCATCCTCACTTGTCTTAAGGAGTGTTGGTGGCGCTTTTGAAGCTGTTACATAAGATCCTCCTGGAGAGAATTCATAGAATCACTGAATCCCCACAGTGAATTCCTACAGCAAAAGGAGGTCATTTGGCCCATTTGAGTCTGCACCTACTCTTTGACATAGCATCTTATCTAAGCCCTAACCCATGACCTCATGTATTTAATTCACTAATCCCTCCTAACCTGTACATTTTGGGATCATAAAGGGCAATTAGCATGGTCAATCCACCAAACCCGCACATCTTTGGAGTATGGGGAGGAAAGTGGCGCACTCAGAGGAAACCAACGCAGATATGGGAGAACATGTAAACTCCACACAGGCAGTGACCCAAGGGAAATGAACACGGATCCCTGACGCAGTGAGACAGCAATGCTAACCACTGTGCCACCATGCTGCCCCACGGTATTTCTCCATAACAATGAAGAAACAATAAATTGGGATGGTTTGTACTTTGCTGGGGAACTGGGCAGTTTTTAAATCAGAACATTCATGATTTTTTCTTTTCCATGATAGAAGTTGTGCAAAAGGGAGATTTTGTCTAAAAAGGCTTGGTGAGTCTGCAATGTATTTTGTAATGGCCTAGTGGTATAATTGCTAAATTTTTAATCCAAAAACTCAGCTAATGTTCTGGGGACCTGGGTTCAAATCCCACCACAAACAGATGGTAGAATTTGAATTCAATAAAAACTATCTAAAATTAAGAATCTACTGATGACCATGAAACAATTGTCGATTGTCAGAAAAGCCCATTT
Source organism: Sphyrna mokarran (assembly GCA_024679065.1). Classification (NCBI taxonomy): domain Eukaryota; kingdom Metazoa; phylum Chordata; class Chondrichthyes; order Carcharhiniformes; family Carcharhinidae; genus Sphyrna; species Sphyrna mokarran. The sequence goes on from JAGIQG010000018.1 coordinate 54,596,824, forward strand.
GGTTCATTCAAGGAACTACAAAAGGTTGTGGATGTAGCCCAATCCATCATGCAAACTAGCCTCCCATTCATTGACTCTGTCTATACTTTCTGTTGCCTCGGCAAAATAACCAGTATAATTAAGGATCTCATGCACTTTGGACATTCTCTCTTCCACTTTCTTCCTTCGGAGAAAAAGATACAAAAGTCTGAGGTCATATACTAATCAACTCAAGAACAACTTGTTCCCTGCTGCTGTCAAATTTTTGAATGGACCTACCTTGCATTGAATTGATCTTTCTCTACACCCCAGCTATGACTATAACACTACATTCTGCACTCTCTTTTTCTTCTCTATGAATGGTATGTTTTGTCTCTTTGAATGGTATAGTGCATAAAAAAATACTTTTCACTGTATCCCAGTACATATGATAATAATAAATCAAATCAAAATCATGATATATCGGCCATTCCTTCATTGTGACTGGGTCAAAATCCTGGAACTACCTCCTTAACAGCACAGTGGCTGTACCTAACCACTGGGACAGTAACAGTTCAGGAAGACATTACCACTTTCTGAAGGAGAACAAGGGATGGGCAATAAATGATGGCCAGTCAGTAACACCCACATTCTGTAAAATGAATTTTAGAAAATATCGATTAAAGGCAGTAAGGCGGCAAGTACAATCAGTGACAGAATTGGGGCTGCATCTGGGATTTACATCTTTCAGGCAGGAATTTGGCAGGAATAACAAATGTGTAGAGTATAGGGCTAATGGTAGGACTCTTAATAGTGATGATGAACAGAGGGATCTTGGTGTATGTGTGCATAGATCCCTGAAAGTTGGCAATCAAGTCGATAAGGTTATTAAGAAGGCATACGGAGTCTTGGCTTTTATTGGTAGGGGGATTGAATTTCGGAGCCGCAACGTCATGTTGCAACTGTACAAAACTCTGGTGCGGCCGCACTTGGGAGTATTGTGTACAGTTCTGGTCCCCACATTATAAGAAAGATGTGGAGGCATTGGAGAGGGTACAGAGGAGGTTTACCAGATGTTGCCTGGTACGGAGGGCAGGTCTTATGAAGAGAGGCTGAGGGATTTGAGGTTGTTTTCGTTAGAAAGAAGGCGGCTAAGAGGATACCTTATTGAAACATAAGATAATTAGAGGTTTAGGGTGGACAGTGATAGCCTTTTTCCTAGGATGGAGAAAGCTAGCACGAGGGGACATAGCTTTAAATTAAGGGGAGGTAGTTATAGGATGGATATCAGAGGTAGGTTCTTTACCCAGAGGGTGGTTAGGGTATGGAATGCCCTGCCTGCTGGCAGTTGTAGATGCGCCAAGTTTGGTGGCGTTTAAGAGGTTAGTGGATAAGTTTGTGGACGAAAAGGGAATGGTTTAGGTTAGAGGGTCATTGCTTTTTCCTAATTGGTCGGCGCAACATCGAAGGCCGAAGGGCCTGTTCTGCGCTGTAATGTTCTATGTTCTATGTTCAGATCAAACAAAGTCAAATCTAATTTGAAAAGAAAATTGGAGTGAAATGGGAAAGTCACGTGGCCAAAAGAGAGCGCAAGCAAGTCTTCCAGGTAGAGGCACTTGACATAGGTGATGGGCCACTGGTATTATTGCTAGATTATTAATCCAGAAACTCAGCTAATGTTCTGGGGACCCGAGTTCAAATCCCACTTCAGCAGATGGTGGAATTTGAATTCAATAAAAATATCTGGAAATAAGAATCTACTGATGGTCCAGAAGCCATTGTCGATTGTTAGAAAAACCTTCTTTTAGGGAAGGAAATCTGTCGTCCTTTCCTGGTCTGGCTTACATGTAACTCCAAGTCTACAGCAATGTAATTGACTCTCAACTGTCCCTGGGCAACTAGGAATGGATAATTAGAACATAGAACATAGAACATAGAACAATACAGCACAGAACAGGCCCTTCGGCCCTCGATGTTGTGCCGACCAAAATAAAAAGCAATGCCCCTCCTAACTAAACAATTCCCGTCTCATCCATATACTTATCAACTAACCTCTTAAACGCCACCAAACTTGGCGCATCCACAACAGCTGCAGGCAGGGCATTCCACTCCCTAATCACTCTTTGAGTAAAGAACCTACCTCTGATATCCGTCCTATAACTCATACCCCTTAATTAAAGTTGTGTCCCCTCGTGCTAGCTTTCTCCATCCTAGGAAAAAGGCTATCACTGTCCACCCTATCCAAACCTCTAATTATCTTATATGCTTCAATAAGATCCCCCATTAGCCGCCTCCTTTCTAACGAAAACAACCTCAAATCCTTCAACCTCTCTTCATAGGACCTGCCCTCCATACCAGGCAACATCCTGGTAAACCTCCTCTGTACCCTCTCCAATGCCTCAACATCTTTCTTATAATGTGGGGACCAGAACTGCACACAATACTCCAAGTGCGGCCGCACTAGAGTTTTGTACAGTTGCAACATGATGCTGCGGCTCCTAAATTCAATCCCCTACCAATAAAAGCTAAGACTCCATATGCCTTCTTAACAACTTTATCCACTTGACTGCTACTTTCAGGGATCTATTGACACATACACCAAGATCCTTCTGTTCCTCAACACTATTAAGAGCCCTACCATTAGCCCTATACTCTACACATTTATTGTTCCTGCCAAAGTGCATTACCTCAATTAATGCTGGACAGACAATGATGCCCAGGTCCCATCATAAATTTTAAAAAAAATTAACCCCCTCTCTTAGAACATAGAACATAGAACAATACAGCACAGAACAGGCCCTTCGGCCTTCGATGTTGTGCCGACCAAAATAAAAAGCAATGCCCCTCCAAACTAAACCATTCCATTCTCTTCCATATACTTATCAACTAACCTCTTAAACGCCACCAAACTTGGCGCATCTACAACAGCTGCAGGCAGGGCATTCCCCTCCCTAATCACTCTTTGAGTACAGAACCTACCTCTGATATCCGTCCTATAACTCATACCCCTTAATTTAAAGTTGTGTCCCCTCGTGCTAGCTTTTTCCATCCTAGGAAAAAGGCTATCACTGTCCACCCTATCCAAACCTCTAATTATCTATATGTTTCAATAAGATCCCCCCTTAGCCGCCTCCTTTCTAACGAAAACAACCTCAAATCCTTCAACCTCTCTTCATAGGACCTGCCATCCATACCAGGCAACATCCTGGTAAACCTCCTCTGTACCCTCTCCAATGCCTCCACATCTTTCTTATAATGTGGGGACCAGAACTGCACACAATACTCCAAGTGCGGCCGCACTAGAGTTTTGTACAGCTGCAACATGATGCTGCGGCTCCTAAATTCAATTCCCCTACCAATAAAAGCTAAGACTCCATAAGCCTTCTTAACAACTTTATCCACTTGACTGCCTACTTTCAGGGATCTATTGACACATACACCAAGATCCTTCTGTTCCTCAACACTATTAAGAGCCCTACCATTAGCCTATACTCTACACATTTATTGTTCCTGCCAAAGTGCATTACCTCACACTTTTCCACATTTAACTCCATTTGCCACCTCTCGGCCCAGCTCTGCAACTTGTCCAAGTCACTCTGTAAACTAAAACACCCCTCTTCACTATCTACCACACCACCAACTTTAGGATCATCTGCAAATTTACTGATCCATCCCTCAATACCCTCATCCAGATCATTTATAAAAATTACAAACAGCAGGGGCCCCAAAACAGACCCTGAGGCACACCACTCGTCACCGAACTCCACGATGAATATCTCCCATCAACCACCACCCTCTGTCTTCTATCTGCCAGCCACTTTCTAATCCAATTAGCTAAATCACCCTCTATTCCACACATCTGCATTTTCTGTAGAAGTCTTCCATGGGCCACCTTATCAAAAGCCTTACTAAAGTCCATATATACTACATCAACCGCCTTACCCCCATCCACCTCTCTGGTCACTCTCTCAAAAAACTCAATGAGGTTAGTAAGGCATGACCTACCCTTCACGAAACCATGCTGACTATCCCCAATCAATTCATTTCTCTCCAAATAACTATAAATCCTATCCCTAATAATTCTCTCCAATACCTTGCCCACCACAGAAGTAAGACTCACTGGCCTATAATTCCCAGGAAGGTCTCTCTTCCCCCTCTTAAACAATGGGACCACATTCGCTATCCTCCAGTCCTCCGGAACCACACCCGTAACCAACGAGGACCTGAAGATCAGAGCCAGAGGCTCTGCAATCTCCTCTCTTGCCTCCCAGAGAATCCTAGGGTAAATCCCGTCCGGCCCAGGGGACTTATCCAACTTCAAACCCTCGAGAATTTCTAACACATCCTCCCTATCTACTACAATACTCCCCAATTTGCAACCCTGTACCTCAGTGCTCTCCATAGCTACATTTCCAGCACTCTGCGTGAATACCGAAGAGAAATATTTATTCAGTGCCTCACCAATCTCTTCAGGCTCCACGCACAACTTCCCACTGCTGTCTATGACTGGCCCTAATCTTGCCTAACCAATCTTCTATTCTTAACATATCGAAAGAAAGCTTTAGGATTCTCCTTAATCCTATCAGCCAACATCTTCTCGTGTCCCCTCTTAGCTCTCCTCAATTCACTTTTTACCTCCTTCCTAGCTAATCTATAGCTATCCATTGCACTACCTGAGCCTTCAAGCCTCATCCTGACATAAGCCTCCTTTTTCTTCTTAACCAGCAAATCAACTCTTTTCGTACACCAAGGCTCTCTTACTCGTCCATTTCCTCCCTGCCTGACAGGGACAACCTCTTGTCTGTAACAGTAGTAAAATTACATTTACCTGAATAATGGATCAGAATATTTCACTTTAAAAAGATGCTACTGAACGGTCTTGGACTTAATGTGTAATATCCTTTCCTTTCTAAACATCTGACAAGGGAGTTCAAGAGAATTCCTACTGTTCAGGGCACAGTCCTTATGTAGATCATTTCAGGAATCACTCATGAATGTCTTGCATAACAGATTTTCACTGACGATTGGAGAATCTTTATGTTGCCATCAATCATTTAGCAAAACAACAGAGAAATCTTTTGAATCAAGTCCTGGCATTTCCGAAGCCAAGAATCACAATTACTCATGAGTAATGATATGTGTTAACCATGATGACAGAAGTGTGTTGAATTTTGCCGCTTCTGTCTCTAATTTCAGATCCCTTGAGCTTTCATTCTGCAGAATGTGTTTTATTGGACAGACGAGAAATCTCTCTAATTCTCAGAAACAAGTGAATCACTCGGAGATATCGATAATGTCTCATTAATGTGTGTGTGTGTTTTCTATGGAGCTATGCATTGTAACCAAAATTTCTCAAACTCATTAAAAAGGCACAATATTACACAAAAGTAAAAGCAAAATACTACGGAAGCTAAAATTTGAAATAAAAACACAAAATGATGGAGCAGCTCAGTGGGTCTGGCAGCGAGAAACACCGTTAACATTTGGAGTTCAAAATTAGCTTGTCCTGTCTAAACCTCCCATCACTCCTAATCCTTCCCTCCTTGTATCTTGGCTCCTCAGGAAAATTAATGAGGTCAATGAAACAAAATCATACCTGCCTCTTCTTGGATCTAGCAGCCAGTCAGAATGTTTCACACGTTTGCCACACAAAAGCCAACATTGGTCGCCACATTATAAGAAAGATGTGGAGGCATTGGAGAGGGTACAGAGGAGGTTTACTAGGATGTTGCCTGGTATGGAGGGCAGGTCCTATGAAGAGAGGTTGAAGGATTTGAGGTTGTTTTCGTTAGAAAGGAGGCGGCTAAGGGGGGATCTTATTGAAGCATATAAGATAATTAGAGGTTTGGATAGGGTGGACAGTGATAGCCTTTTTCCTAGGATGGAGAAAGCTAGCACGAGGGGACACAGCTTTAAATTAAGGGGTATGAGTTATAGGACGGATATCAGAGGTAGGTTCTTTACTCAAAGAGTGATTAGGGAGTGGAATGCCCTGCCTGCAGCTGTTGTAGATGCGCCAAGTTTGGTGGCGTTTAAGAGGTTAGTTGATAAGTATATGGATGAGAAGGGAATGGTTTAGTTAGGAGGGGCATTGCTTTTTATTTTGGTCGGCACAACATCGAAGGCCGAAGGGCCTGTTCTGTGCTGTATTGTTCTATGTTCTATGTTCTATTGACCTAGCTACAGAGTCATAGAGGTTTACTACATGGAAACAGATCTTCCAGACCAACTTGACCATGTCGCCCTTTCTTTTACACTAAGCCAGTCCCAATTCCCCTATTTGGCTCATATCCCTCTATCCCATTAAACCCATGTAACTGTCCAAATGCTTTTTAAAACACAAAAATTTACCCGCCTCTACTCCTACTTCTGGTAGTTTGTTCCAGACTCTCACCACCTTCTGTGTGAAAAAATTGCTCCTCTGGACACTCCTGTATCTCTCCCCTCTCACCTTAAGCTTAGACTCCCTTATCTTTAGGAAAAGATATTGCCTATGTAGCTGATCTGTGCTTCTCATTATTTTATAGACCTCTATAAGGTCACCCCTCAGCCTCCTACATTCCAGAGAAAAATGTCCCAGTCTATCCAGCCTCTCCTTGTAACTCAAATCATCAAGTCCCAGTAGCATCCTAGTAAATCTTTTCTGCACTCTTTCTAGTTTAATAACATACATTGCCTATGAAAAGTACTCTTGCCTCTAGCTCAGAAAATTATGGTTTCATGTCCCATTTCAGGAGAAGCATTAAATGGCACATAGGGACTGCTACACTCTTGGTTAAGATGCTAAACATTTTCTCAAATGGACAGGAGTGCATGAAAATATTTCTGGTACCCTTACTAATATTTATTATGAAAGCAGATTATTTTTGAATGTAATTCATTACAGTCTGTTGGAATTTATTGGATGGAATTTCCCACATTCCCTACATTGCATCCTGAGCGATCAATTGCCTTAGGCTAGCTTCATAGAACATAGAACATTAAAGCGCAGAACAGGCCCTTCGGCCTTCGATGTTGCGCCGACCAATTAAGAAAAAGCAATGACCCTCTAACCTAAACCATTCCATTTTCATCCATAAACTTATCTATTAACCTCTTAAACGCCCCCAAACTTGGCGCATCTACAACTGCAGCAGTCAGGGCATTCCGTACCCTTACCACCCTCTGGGTAAAGAATCTACCTCTGACATCCGTCCTATAACTACCACCCCTTAACTTAAAGCTATGTCCCCTCGTGCTAGCTTTCTCCATCCGAGGAAAAAGGCTATCACTGTCCACCCTATCTAAACCTCTAATCATCTTATATGTTTCAATAAGGTCTCCTCTTAGCCGCCTTCTTTCTAACGAAAACAACCTCAAATCCCTCAGCCTCTCTTCATAAGACCTGCCCTCCATACCAGGCAACATCCTGGTAAACCTCCTCTGTACCCTCTCCAATGCCTCCACATCTTTCTTATAATGCGGGGACCAGAACTGCACACAATACTCCAAGTGCGGCCGCACTAGAGTTTTGTACAGTTGCAACATGACGTTGCGGCTCCGAAATTCAATCCCCCTACCAATAAAAGCTAAGACTCCATATGCCTTCTTAATAACCTTATCGACTTGATTGCCAACTTTCAGGGATCTATGCACAAATACACCAAGATCCCTCTGTTCATCAACACTATTAAGAGTCCTACCATTAGCCCTATACTCTACACATTTGTTATTCCTGCCAAAGTGAATTACCTCACACTTTTCCACATTAAACTCCATTTGCCACCTCTCAGCCCAGCTCTGCAACTTGTCCAAGTCTCTCTGCAAACTATAACACCCCTCTTCACTATCTACCACTCCACCGACTTTGGTGTCATCCGCAAATTTACTAATCCATCCTTCAATATCCTCATCCAGATCATTTATAAAAATTACAAACAACAGAGGCCCCAAAACAGATCCTTGAAGTACACCACTTGTAACCAAACTCCATGATGAGTAATTTCCATCAACCACCACCCTCTGTCTTCTATCCGCTAGCCAATTCCTGATCCAATTAGCTAAATCTCCCTCAATCCCATACATCTGCATTTTCTGCAGAAGCCTTCCATGGGGAAGGTAATGAAAGGCAAAGAACAAAGAAAATTACAGCACAAGAATAGGCTCTTCGGCTGCCCAACTTAACTAAAACCCCCTACTCTTCTGGGGACCATATCCTTTTATTCCCACCTTATTCATGTATTTGTCAAGGTGCCTCTTAAAAGTCATTACTGTATCCGTTTCTACTACCTCCCCCAGTAACGAGTTTCAGGTACTCACTGCATTCAGTGTAAAAATCTGCCTCGTACATCTCCTTTAAACATTGCACTTCACACCTTAAACCTGTTCCTCCCTGGTAATTGACACTTCTATCCTGGGAAAAAGCTTCTGACTGTCCACTCTGTCCATATCTTCCATAATCTTGTAAACTTCTATCAGGTCTCCTGTCAACTTTTGTTCCACTGAGAACAAACCAAGTTTCTCCAACGTTTCCTCATAGCTAATGCCCTTTATACCAGGCACTTTGTTAATTCAAGTACTTTCTCATTTTCTTTAACTCTGTGCAAATTTGCAGTTTTACTTTGTAGTTTGAAGGATTATCCTGCTACATTGAGTACAGATCTGTGTAAGAGTTATGAAATTGTCAAGATGCTTTGCATGTTCCCTTAGTCAAGATGTAACAGGTTGGGAGAAACACTTTGAGATCAGCATGTTTGTCCATCTACTGGGTATGAGGAAATGATGAGCTGCTCTCCCATGTCAGATTTGCATGCAGGTTTTCTGAGTTTTAGAAACCATTTTTACACTTTCTATCAGCTCCTTGGCCCACCCATCCCACCCTCTTCACTATCTGGATAGTTTATCTGTGATGAGTTGGTGCCAAACAGTGCCTCCTTTAGCAGCTTTGCGAAGTAGCAACTACATCGAAACATTTGCCAGTGGTGGTTCTTACCTGCTGATATGCATTGCTTCACTACAAAAGAACTGTTGGCTTCCTTTCTGCTTCCAATCAACCAGCACCTCTCCTTCGAAGCTCTTTAATAGCTGTAGCTGCACTCAATATTTCACCTCCATTGAGAAAATTCCCAGTAGGAAGCCAAATCCAGCCGAGGACTTTGTTATGCACGTTAAATAGTGACTGATTGAAAGATCTGGCAGGGAGGTGGTGAACAGCACTTACATGCAAAGCCCACCTGCTTTGTGCTGTTAGGGTTAGGATAGCAGATCAGAAATGCCAAGCTTTATTATGAAGCCAGACCAGAGCCCAACAACTTCCTGTTTTGGCATTAATGTGAGGGTCGGGTGTTTCACTCCAGGCATAATTCTACTGAGAAACTCAGAAGCTTTAATCAAAGCTAACTTCATTTAACAACATAGTTTAATTATAACAAATAAATTAGAATAACATTTGACAATTGAACAATACACAAATATGATAAGATACCGTTCTTAACTGCGAAGCTATTGCTCTGAATTCCCATTCAAGTAATGTTCCTGTTATAGATTTAAAACCCCTCTTTTAAATTAGTTAGGTTAACAGTCTTAGCACTTTCAGAAAGCCTTTGGAGAGAGACACAGAGATACTGACTGGAATTTTATCGCCCTTCCGGCTTCTAGAATGGCATTCTTCATTGGCTTTAGATGGGATCTTGTGAACCTTGGGCAGATAAAATTCCGGCAACTGTTTTTCTTCAGGCAGCCCAGGAGGGAATTATTGTATTTTATAATGAAACCAAAAATAGTTTTTCTTTCCTGCAAGTTTAGCTCCTTCCATTAATCGCATGAGTCTGTCTCTGTCAATCAACCTAATCAAAACTCGAGTCTGAAACCGCAGGGGAATCTAAATAAACCAAAGAAATATTAATTCTATGAAGCAACAAATTCCCAGCTAAATCAATTATTGACTTCCATGTTTTTCTTGAAATTGACTCCTGTAACAAAACACTACCTCTTAAAGAAAACTTATTTGTTAGAATTTAAATGAGAATCGTTTTTTCAGACTTTTCATGGATTCACAAGATAGGTACAGATGAGAAGGGCTCTTTTGTCTAATCTAGTGTATCCATCCCTCGATTTAAACTACCCACTGATTACAATTTGATCTAATTTCACAGAGTTTTGGCCTTCACTACCTTGCCAAGAAGATTGCTGTCCAAATGTCCAAACATTCTTTATGTTCAAAAATTCTTCCCAACATCAGTCCTGAACCTGCCTTGTGCCATTTTGACCCTTTGTTCTTGTCCTCTGGTAATAGTTTAACTTAACAGGACGAATTATCACAGATATCAGCAAATTCCAATTTTGCGAGTGTAAAGCGATGTTTGATCTGCTAATGCAGTGACAGTTTTTTTGTTACACCATATTGTGTGGCACTTTGTGTAGAAAATGCAGGAACTCGGCCTCCATGCGATACCACTGGCCCACTGATTTACCCACCCTGCCATCACCTCATTGCTTCAGTAATCTGGGCACCATGTCTGTAGACTACACACAGTTAGTACAGTTCAAGTCAGAGGAATCTGCAGTAGCTAAACCTAGACAGTTTTCCGTTACAAAGTTCATCAAGACCTCGCTTGAGCACCTACTGGATGCAGTGGAGGCCCCTCTACATCCTGCACCCATGTACTACGTGAAGATCTTCTCCAAGTTCATCAATTCAGGTCATTTCTCAACTCTCACACCCATCACATATCCACAGGGATCTCACTCAGTACCAGCTCAAGGTAGTGAGTGAGATCCCTGCTCCCCCACACACATCTTCCTGAGGGTCATGACCTCTTCACCTCCACGGCTACATTCACCATCCACACATCCTGGGCATCCTTATTATTTTCTCTGTCACGTGTCATGCTTACATCCTGTCCATCTGGCTTCATGCAGGATATGCTGGCAGTGAGTGGGAACAGGCAGAGATCCCAGGGTCAGGGTCCTTACTGAGGACAGATGATTCAACTGGCTGGGGAGGATGTGGACAGTGCCTGCATTGATGGTGAAGTCGACAGCACTCGCCTGAGCGAGGATCCAACACAGCAGCATCCCTCAGACAATCACACAGTAAGTCATGTTTCCTGTTTCCCAGGCCCCTGACAACCATCAATCACCTTCCTTTCTGTCTCAGACACATCTGCGGACAGCTGGAGGGAATCCAGCAGCAAGTCCTGGACTCCATCCCCAAGAACAGTACAGGAGAGGAATTCACAGACTCCAATATTGAAGACCCGATACAGAGATCACGCACACCCTCAATCATTGCAGAGACACACATTTCAGTGTAGGACCAGGTTCTAGAGCAGCCTTGGGGTCTCAATCTGTGAGTGTGTCACGGTGTCTGATCCACAGCAGGTGCACACAGGAGGATCTCAGGATGCGGGCACTTGGAGGCTTTTTGAAAAAAGGAACTTGTGGAGTCCCAGATAACGAGCCTCTGGACTCGACCATGGCCCAATTCCGGGAGTTCCTGACAAGGTTCAGAAAATCAAGAAGGGATGCATGGCGCACTTCTTAGATTGCAAAGCTTACTAGAGTGCACATTCAGTCCTTTGAAATCATACCGAGCTCAACACTGGCTGCATGTTGGCCATCATCGAAACTTTGATTCAAGACATCTACACTGCCCTGTTACATGATCTGCACCCTGTGCCAGAGGCATTCACTGGCATCCATCAGTGCCAGTGCCAGAAGAGGGTGGGGCATCTCCAGCTTACTCCAGCTGTCCCTCCCTCTCCTGAAGACAGCCAGGAGCCCGCAGGTAACAATGTGGGAGGATTGGCTGGTACACTCCTACTCCTGCCAAGACCATCCACCCAGCTGACACTGGGAGAGTCTGGCACATCTGAATTCCCTCTTCCTGTTACCCCCTTAGCTCCAGATCCACAGAGTTGAGGAGAGTGGCACTATCACACAGTAGGAGCCTGAAAGCAGGCTGGGGACCCCAGGTCTTTGCCCTCCAGACAACACACACCAAGATCATCAGAGACAGCAGGTGTAACAGTCAGCAGGCAGCCTCCAGCCTCCGCTCTGGATGTTGGGGATGTACCAAGATATAGCGGCAGAGTAAGGAAGGTTAAGAAGGTGCAGTCATGCATCATGGGCATGAGTGTTATTCATGTGTACGGAGAGATAATGAGTACAAACAAATTCCCACCAGCCTCACTCTGTCTATGGCTCCCTGTTATGATGGGCGGTGTTCCTGTCAGTCTGAAGTGAAACAAGATAAAGGCAGTGTTCTCAGAGCTGGGTTTCCTCCCTGTGCTGTATATAATTTTCTTCCATAGTAATTGGAAATATTATTGATGCCTGAACTCAATGGGAATTGAAATGTCCTGGGCTGGTATTGCACAGTTCTGGCATTCTCCCCGCCTGCTGTTTGCATCCGTAAGGTGCCGCTCGCATCCCCTGTTCATCCCATTAACTCCTGTATCCAGTGGCACTGTTCCCCAACGGTTCAGCTCATAAGGATCAGGAGAAGTTAAACTTTCCCGACTGCATTCCCACAATATGATCCTGATCATTGAGAGCAAGCGAGCTGCCAGCAGCCAGATATTCACATGACTAGGATCTATAGAGTGATCCCAGTGCATTCAGACACACAAATATATGAATTAGGAGCCACTTGTGTCTGCCCCACCATTCAATAAAAACATTGGCTGATCTTTAAGTGTATTTATTAATGTCACAGGTAGGCTTACATTGACACTGCAATGAAGTTACTATGTAAATCCCCTGCTCTCCAACGCCAGTTCGGATATACTGAGGGAGAGTTTAGCATGGCAAATGTACCTAACCAGCATGTCTTTCAGACTGTGGGAAGAAACTGGAGCACCCGGAAGAAACCCACATAGACACGGGGAGAATGTGCAGATTCCACACAGGCAGTGATGCAAGCCAGGAATTGAACCTGGGTCCCTAGCATTGTGAGGCAGCTGTGCTAACCACTGTGCTACCCAAACGTGATTGTAATCTTAACCCCACATTGCTACCTAAACCCCATAACCTTTTACCCGCATTTTAATGAAGAATTTATGTGGCTCAGCCTTAAAAATATTCAAAGATTCTGCTTCCACTGCCTCCTAAGGAAGAGATTCCACTTTTCAGACCAACTGGGAATAGGCAAGAAAAATTTCCATATTTGCCAATAATACTCACTTTTTTAAATATACAATGTGGAAAGTGTAAATTGGAGCCAGAAGTATTCTGGTTACTATGTACTATGATTCAGAGAGCTGTGCTGTTTTCAAATACCTTTTTGATGATACTATAGGGTGATTAGGCTTATTGAAAAAAATCTATTTGGTCTGGAACTTAAACAGGATGAGATGAAGGTGACCACAAGGTTGCAGTGGTGAGCTAAAAAAAACTTAAAATTGTGATGAAAATCTCAAAATGTTCTCAAGCAGCTATGAATTCAGAAACAAAACTGTTATATTTCATGCTATTTTTAATAATTGAATAAATCATGTGACTGTAAGATCATAAGATATAGGAGCAAAATTAGGCCATTCGGCCCATCGAATATGTTTTGTCATTCAATCATGGCTGATATGATTCTCATCCCCATTCCCTGCCTTCTCTCCATAATCCTTGATCCCTTTTATTAATCAAGAACCTATCTATCTCTGTCTTCACTCTGGGATTGTGCCTTCAAGTTCTAGTCTTTCTCAGTAGTGGAAACATCCTCTCCACGTCCACTCTATCCAGACCTTTCTGTATTCTGTAAGCTTCAATCAGATAACCCCGCTTATCCTTCTAAACTCCATCAGGTATAGTAAGAAGTCTCACAACACCAGGTTAAAGTTCAACAGGTTTATTTGGTAGCACAAGCTTTCAGAGTGCTGCTCCTTCATCAGATGAGTCATTGATGATAAAGGGACAGCGCTCCGAAAGCTCATGTTCCCAAATAAACCTGTTGGACTTTAACCTGTTGTTGTGCAACTTCTTACTGTGTCCACCCCAGTCCAATGCCAGCAACTCCACATCGTGATTACCATCGAGTACAGACTCAGACTCCTCAAAGCTCCTCATATGACAAACCCTTCATTCCTGGGATCATTCTTGTTTACCTCTTCTGGACCACCTCTAAGAACAGCACATCCTTCCTTGGGTATGGGGCCCAAAACTACTCACAATATTCCAAATAGGGTCTGACTGTTGTGTAAAGTATTGAGATAATCATTTACTACATTCCAAACCATCAAATATATCCTGATAATAAAAATAAATATTTCACTTTTAAATTCTAGGAATGGATCACACTGTAGGTGTCTTCCAGGAGAACCTGCCATCTTCTCCTGAGGATCTGTATAAGCTGGCAATGTAATAAGGTGGATGGTTAACTGTAAATCTATTTAACACAAAGTTCTGTTCCATAAATATTAAACATGTTTGCCACAACTGACAAGCTTACTGGAGTTTATAACTGTGTAAAAAATAAATCAAACAGCTGTGATGTCACCAAATCAGATTGCACCCTAGAACACTTACTAACAAAACTGTACACCCTGTATCTGAAATTTTTTTAGTGCAAAGGGACCCAACTGCCTGATAGTGACTTGTTCTGAAAAGTTGCACCAATTTCACATCATTGCCCAAATTAATTTGTGTCTGATTTATAAAATCTAAGATTTTGTTTAAAAGCTGTGCAACTTTATATAAACGTAAACTCTTCTAATTCTCTAGCTATCAGCCAAATACATTGACTCACTTATTGATAATAGGCAATTTTAACTGATACAACCAAGTAAAGCATTTTAGCTGTGTTGATCTGCTGTCTAGGACATGGTTTTATTATTGGTTAGATGATGAAGACTGCTATACTTAAGCAATATGTTTATGACTTATTGAACCATACTAAGTATTATTGGCACCAGCAATTACCATTAGCATGTTACAAATATTCTTGCTTGAAAATATGACAGTTCTACTGCACTGTCTCCTTTAGTTGGAATCGCAAATGCAATGTTTTAAATGAATCCTAGCTAGAATATTAAGCGCAACCAGATGAATGTGCAATGATCATTATTCCCGGCACTGTATGTGAATGCAAATGCAATGTTAATCTGATCTCCTGAGGGATATTGCAATGCCAAGTCAACAGCAGACTAAGATTGTTAGTGTTAGTCATAGTGCTCTTCTCTGAATATGATTTATGGAGGATAGCCACTCTCCAGGGAGAGTTTATTTTCTAATACATTCTTGGTAGTGACAGTATTTTGAAATGCAGCTAATTTGTATATGGTGCTGGAATTTGATACATGTTATTGTTATGAACAGGTGAGAAGGGGTGAATAGGTTCCTCTCTATTTGGAATCCATGGTTGGTCCCATCAAAAGTTTAAGTTTCTTTTTCAAAGGATTTTGATTTGATTTGATTTATTATTGTCACGTATATTAGAGTCCAATGAAAAGTACTGTTTCTTGCATGCTATGCAGACAAAGCATACCATTCATAGAGAAGGAAAGGAGTGTAGTGTTACAGTCATAGTGAGGGAGTAGAGAAAGATCACCTCAGTGTGAGTAGGTCCATTCAAATGTCTGATGGAGCAGGGATATCCCTTTACCAAATCCAAATGTATTTAATCATCAAAGCTGTGAGCAATAAGGAGTCAATCAAACAGGGTTTTTCTTGAATCAGAAACCAAATTTATTAACCACTAAACTCAACAAAGAAAATAATGAAAACACCACAATGCATACACAGCATCAGAAATAAAGGGCATTAGTGTCCAGTAAAAAGAGTTAAAAGAATTTGCAGCTAGTCTCCTTTCATTGTCCTGAAGGTGCAGATTTCTAATGTTGCTGCTGATTTGGATTAGTTGGTTTCTTGGGTGCAGTCAGATGTAGAAGATTTCACAATTATCATGAGACCTTAGTTCACTGGTAGATTTATAGAAAGTTAGCTTTAAAATCAGGTGATAGACTTCACCGAAAGAGAGAATTGGGGAGTCTAGTTTTGACAAAGGATCACCTAGACTCCAAACATTGGCTCTACCCTCTCTCCACAGATGCTGTCAGATCTGCTGAGATTTCCCAGCATTTCTCATATTGAATTTAGTTTTCAGCCTGCTTTCTCTGCTGTAAATTTCTGCAATTTCTCTGTAGCGGCTGACAATCTGGTCCTGAAATGCTTCACCCATTGTTTATTTTCAAGATGTTGGGCGTTGTTTTATTGTTTCAATATCCAATACTTTCCATTTTAATGTTTCTTCCTTCAACAGTGATGGGTTTTGATTGGTCTTTGAATTACAGGAAATGCCCCTCTCTTCACACTGCCCTGAAAATGCCTATTTCACTTTTTCACCTTCACCTTGCTAGGTGGCCTTGCACTTCTATCCTGTGATCAGGGTGACCAGAATTGCACACAGTATTTCAAGTGTGGCCTCACCAATGTCTTGTACAACTTCAAGAAGATGTCCCAACTCCTGTATTCAAGTCTATTGGACTGTTTCCTGCGGGTGCTTGTCTTACTGCCAAGGTGGTTCCTGAACTATCTATGATGGTTTGACAGTAACCCATACTGGGAAGAGTCCTGATTTTGACAAGGTGGCTGGTGTGCCAGACTGTGTTGTAAATTACTGTGAGATTGAGAAAGATAGTTCTGTTTTGAGGTTATTTTCAATGAAGATCATTAGGACAAAACCTGTGCTACACCCTCACTGAAAGCCAGTTTTCAAGCTTTCTCCACCTCTAATTCTATCGGCTGTAAGGTGAGATGCTCTAAGACCTTGCAGCACAGAGATCACAGATATTGGTCAATAGTTTGAAGGTAAGTTTGGGTTTTTGCCGAGTTCTGGGGAAGCCGATGCGTTTGCACTTGTGTCAGAGTTTAGGCAGTCTTCATTTGCAGTTAACCCTTGTGAGAGGTTGAGCCAACCTGCAGTGGGCATATGGGTTGAGGTGTTTGAGGGACTTGGGAAGAATGCTGGGCTTGATATTTTGTAACACATTATCCAGCTCCTGCAGTGAGGGTTCAGAAATTGCAATGTCTTCGAAAGGCTCTTAACTCAGTCTTTGGCTGGAATTATCAGACCGTGCATTGTGTTGGATTTTTCCATCCCACTGCAGTGAATAGAGATTTGGCTTGCTGCCTAATTCTCTGTCTTCATTGCAGCAGAAGCGTGACATGAACAGGTGGTAAGATCATCGAGTCTTTACTTGTTTTTTCACTCAGTTTATCAGCGGTCTCTTTCCCATGTGGAGGAGATGGGTTGCTACTTAGTTGGTATTCAAAGTTGGTTGGCTTGGTGTAGGTAGTTGCTGGGCAGTTCCAAGGTGGGATTAGGGCCCTCCATCATTTCTTGGGTGAATGGGTGGAGTTTGAGTTTTTGATGGTCTCTTCCCATTAGCATGTCAGGCAGAGACCATGGATTCCATCAAGTGATCAGTTACATCTGATCAGTTTCCTCATAATGTTGAAGGAGAGAATCACATTCCCAATGTAGGCAGATTTTGGCAGGACGTAAAAGTAACAGGGTTGTTGTGGTGAGAGATTTTAATTTCCCCTATATTGACTGGGACTCACTTAGTGCTAGTGATATGGATGGGGCAGAGTTTGTAAGGAGCATCCAGGAGGGCTTCCTGAAACAGTCTGTAGATAGTCCAACCAGGAAAGGGGCCATACTGGACCAAGTATTGGGAATTGAGGCCAGGTGGTCGATGTTTCAGTAGGGGAACAGTTCGAGAACAGTGACCACAATTCAGTAAGTTTTAAGGTACTGATGGATAATGATAAGTGTAGTCCTTAACTTAAGGTGCTAAACTGGGGGAAGGCTAATTACAACAATATTAGGCAGGAACTGAAGAATGTAGATTGGGGCCAGATGTTTGAAGGCAAATCAACATCTGGCATGTGGAGGCTTTCAAGTGTAACGGATTCAGGACTGGCACATTCCTGTAGGGATGAAGAGTAAATATGGCAAGTTTTGGGAACCTTGGATAACAAGAGATAGTGTGAGCCTGGTCAAAGAGAATAAAGGAGCATTTGTCAAAGCCATGAGGCTGGAAACACGAAGCAAGTATGGGATACAAGGAAAGTAGAAAGAAACTTAAACAAGGAGTAAGGAGGGCTAAAAGGAGTCATGAAGAGCATTGGCCAGCAGGATTAAGGAAAATCCCAAGGCTTTTTATACATATATATATATATAAAGAGCAAGAAGGTAGCCAGGGAGAGGATTGGCCCACTGAAGGACAATGGAGGGAATCTAGGAGTCAGAGGAAATTGGCGAGGTAAATGAATACTTTTGTGTCAGTATTCACCGAAAGAAGAATTTGGTGGATGATAAGAAGAGGAAAGGATGTGTAGATAGTTTCAGTGATGTTGAGATCAAAAAGGAGGACGAATTGGGGTTCTTGACAAACAGTATATTAGACAAGACCCCAGGGCCTGATGGGCTATATCTCAAAATACTGAGAGAGACAAGAGATAAAATCGTTGGGATTTTAAGAGAAATCTTTGTATCCTCATTGGCTATAGGGAAAGGCCTCCAACTTGCTGTAATGCATTTTCTGCTGAAACAATTTCTTATCTAACTCCTTCAATCTTCTTCAGGCCACAATAGGAACCCCGCTACAGCATGGTTTATACCTTTTTTTCTTGCAGGTTTCTTTTTATTACAGCCATCGAAAGCTTGCTTGCATTTCTTTAATATCTCAGTTATTACTGCATTCAACGTCTGGTCTGAAAATTAATTTCTTCTCACATTTTGATGTATTATCTGTAACGAATTGACAGACAAACTTTTGATATTTTACTGTTTACATTGCAAAAAGAAAAAGATTACTATTACTGTGTTCCTACTAGCAAAAGCAACATTCTGAACAATGTGCTTTCTCATGATTTTATGGATTGCAAATTATGAAGGAAAAGTAACATTGGAAACATAGAAACATAGAGGATAGGAGCAGAAGCCTAATCCTGCTTTTTCCCTGTAAGCTTTGATCCCATTCACCCCAAATGCTATATCTGATTCGATTTGATTTACTATTGTCACATGTATTAACATACAATGAAAAGTATTGTTTCTTGCATCTATACAGATAAAGCATACTGTTCATAGAGAAAGAAATGAGTGAGTGCAGAATGTAGTGTTATAGTTGCAGCTAGGATATAGAGAAAGATCAATTTAATGCAAGGTAAGTCCATTCAAAAGTCTGACAGCAGCAGGGAAGAAGGTGTTCTTGAGTCGGTTGATACGTGACCTCAGAGTTTTGTTATCTTTTTCCCGATGGAAGAAGGTGGAAGAGAAAATGTCCAGGGTATATGGGGTCCTTAATTATACTGGCTGCTTTGCTGAGGCAGTGGGAAGTGTCCATCCACCTCCTGAATACATTCAATGTTTTGGCATTGGCTACTTCCTGTGGTCATGAATTCCACAGATCCACGACTCTCTGGGTGAAGAAATGTCTCCTCACCTCTGTCCTCAGACTGTGACTCCTGGTTTTGGACTCCCCACCATCAGGAATATCCTCCCTGCATCTACCTTGTCTAGTCTCAGGCTTGGGGCTAATAAAAACATGAGAATGGATGTGTTAACTCGGACACTATCAGCACACAGAATGCAATTAAGCAAAATCCACCAAGCTCGTGCCTAAGCACAGACTGCATTTTGCAGTCTTTAATTGACAATGAAGCCACACGTCACATTTTCCTGCATATAACTGACAAGTAATGGGATGCAGTGACGAGTTTTCTAAATGGCTGATGAGAATAATATGCAATCGTTGATGAAGTGATGTTGTGTTATTGGCTGACTGACTAACTCTGGGAGATTTCCACTGACGGTGGGATTAATAAATTAGCGCGGCTACAAATCATTGCTAAAAATTACTGACCCGTTTGAAGATGCTTTAGAGGTCTAAGCAAATACCCAATTAGGGAAACATTTGTCCATTTATACAACATGATGCTGTTGATGAATCATAGAAAAATCTGTATTTTCCTACCCAAATTTTTTTTCTTTTTACTTCTCGTGGACATATTGATATTATTAAACATAATTTTGGTTTGCGTAATTTCTACACAGTGCCAATATTCCATTTTTATCAGCGCAAGCATTGAATTTTTGCAGGTTTATACATGCATTTTGATTTGTGAATAATAATAATTTAATTGTATTATTCTGCATGCTCTCATCACTGTTGCTAGGCAACCATGGCCAAAGCCATTACAGCAGTTCCACACCACCAGAGCAGGCAAACGATTCTACTGAGAATAGTTGACTTTTTATTGAAAATGACTTAAGGTTTCCGATGTAGCAGACTCATTCCCAAGTATGTATAAATATACAATTACCTCTTTGTTGAAACAGAATGGGAATTTTATCATTGACTATTAACTTACTGAATAGATACCAATCTGTATTATAAATGCTGACAGTATGGTACAACATGGGGCTGAATATAGGCAATTGTAGGGTTGTGATAATGGCCCAAGCTAATGCTCCAAGGTGTGTGTTCAAATGACAATCAAATGTCATTGATTCTCATAAAAATCCATCTGATTTGCTAAGGTACCTTCAGAGAAGGAAGTCTGGCCTACACATGACTCTAGCACTGCAGCAATGTGATCGACTCTAAGCTACCTTCAGAAATGGACTAGCAAACCATTCAGTTGTATAAACCCACTATAACAAAGTCAAAAAGGAATAAAAGTGTCTGACACCTCCAGCATTGACCTAGATGCTAGAAACAACAACCATCTCTGAAAAGTCCTCCTCATTAAGCTGGTTGTGGCAGTTAGCAGCATTTAAAACTTGCCGGGATAGGCACATTAACAGGTGGGATATAGAGGGATACAGGCGGTTGGTCTGGATAGGACAACATAATTGGCACAGGCTTGGTGGGCTAAAGGGCCTGTTCCTATTCTGTACTGTTCTTTGTTCTTCTACATAGTGTTACACAAGAGATTTGTGAGGAACATCATGGCTTGTGAAATAAAAGGGATAATAGCAACATGGATACAAATCGAGATGTGTGTTAGGAAGCAGAGAGTAGTGATTAATGGATGTTTTTCAGACTGAGGAAGGATTGTTATGGAATTCTCCAGGGATTGGTATTGGGACACCCGCATTTTCTGATCTGTATTACTGTGCTAAATCTTAGCACACAGGGAATCATTTCAAAATTTGCAGATGATACACCACATTACAATCGCCTATATTCAGCTCTATGTTTTACCATATTCTCAGCATTTATAATACAGATTGGTAAGCGACAAGACTTGGACTATGACAAAAGTGAGAAACATGATGGAGAACTTCCGAAGAACATTAGTTGAGTGTTTGATGGAATGGGTAGACAAATGGCGGATGAAATTCAGTGCAGTGAAGTATGAAGTGATTCATTTTAAGAGGAAGAATGCAGAGCACAATGTACAATAAAGGAACAATTCTAAAGAGAATGTGTATGTATATGAATCATTGAAGATGGTAGGAAGATTGAGAGTATGGTTAATAAAACATACAGTATTCCAGACTTTATCACAGGGGCATAAAATGGAAAAACAAGGAGGTTATATTAAACATATATAAAACACTAGTTCAGATTCAGCTGGAGTACTGTGTCCAGTTCTGAGTGCCACACTTTAGGAAAGATGCAAAGGCATTAGAGAGAGTGCAGAAAAGGTTCATGAGAATGGTTCCAGCGATGAGGAACTTCAGTTACGTAGATAGTTTAGAAAAGTTGGGATTGTTCTCTTTTGGAGAAGAGGAGGTTAAGAGTATATTTAATAGAGATGTTCAAAATCATGTGAGGTCTGGACAGAAAGGATAGAGAAAAGTTTTTCCGATTGGTGGAAAGATCAAGAATGAGAGAGCAAAAATTTCAGATAATTGGCAAAGAGCGACATGAGGAAAAAAACCATTTCATACAGTGAGTGGCTAGGCCCTGGAATACACTGCCTGAGAGGGTGGCGAGGCAGGTTCAATCAAGGCCTTAAGAGGGCATTGGACAGTCACCTGAAAAGAGAATATGTAAGATAATAGAGAAAGGATGGAGGAATGGCATAAGGTGAATTGCTTCCTTCAAAGAGCTAGCACAGACATGATGGGTTGAATGACTTCCTTCTGTGCTGTAACCATTCTGTGATATTAAAAATGGGGGCTTGTGCCAATATTGGGAGAGACCCCCTACAGAGAAGTCAAGCAATATCCTGACCTATTAAAACATTCTTTTAAGGCAATATCCCAAACACCTCCATCACTGTCCTTGGATGTCTTTTGCTAGTGGAATGGGAAGAACCCAGAGATGGTAATGATGGTGTCTGGGACATTGAGTGAAAGGTATGACTCTGGAAAGTATTGAAGTAGATAAGGAGGATGTGCTAGATATTCTTGAGGGTTTGAAGTTAGATAAGTCCCCTGGGCCAGACGGGATTTACCCTAGGATTCTCTGGGAGGCGAGAGGGGCGATTGCAGAGCCTCTGGCTCTGATCTTCAGGTCGTCGTTGGTTATGGGTATAGTGCCGGAAGACTGGAGGATAGCGAATGTGGTCCCATTGTTCAAGAAGGGGAAGAGAGACTTTCCGGGGAATTATAGGCCGGTGATTCTTACTTCTGTTGTGGGCAAAGTATTGGAGAGAATTATTAGGGATAGGATTTATAGTTATTTAGAGAGAAATGAATTGATTGGGGATAGTCAGCATGGTTTTGTGAAGGTTAGGTCGTGCCTTACTAACCTCATTGAGTTTTTTGAAAAAGTGACCAAAGAGGTGGATGGGGGTAAGGCGGTTGATGTGGTATATATGGACTTTAGTAAGGCGTTTGATAAGATGGCCCATGGAAGACTTCTGCAGAAAATGCAGATGTATGGGATAGAGGATGATTTAGCTAATTGGATTAGGAATTGGCTAGCAGGTAGAAGATAGAGGGTGGTGGTTGATGGGAGATATTCATCATGGAGTTCGGTGACAAGTGGTGTACCTCAGGGGTCTGTTTTGGGGCCCCTGCTGTTTGTAATTTTTATAAATGATCTGGATGAGGGTATGAAGGATGGATTAGTAAATTTGCAGATGACACTAAAGTCGGTGGAGTGGTAGATAGTGAAGAGGGGTGTTATAGTTTGCAGATAGACTTGGACAAGTTGCAGAGCTGGGCCGAGAGGTGGCAAATGGAGTTTAATGTGGAAAAGTGTGAGGTAATGCACTTTGGCAGGAATAATAAATGTGTAGAGTATAGGGCTAATGGTAGGATTCTTAATAGTGTTGATGAACAGAGGGATCTTGGTGTATATGTGCATAGATCCCTGAAATTAGGCAGTCAAGTCGATAAGGTTGTTAAGAAGGCATATGGAGTCTTAGCTTTTATTGGTAGGGGGATTGAATTTCGGAGCCGCAACGTCATGTTGCAACTGTACCAAACTCTAGTGCGGCCGCACTTGGAGTATTGTGTGCAGTTCTGGTCCCCACATTATAAGAAAGATGTGGAGGCATTGGAGAGGGTACAGAGGAGGTTTACCAGGATGTTGCCTGGTATGGAAGGCATGTCTTATGAGGAGAGGCTGAGGGATTTGAGGTTGTTTTTGTTAGAAAGGAGGCGGCTAAGAGGACACCTTATCGAAACATATAAGATGATTAGAGGTTTAGATAGGGTGGACAGTGATAGCCTTTTTCTTCGGATGGAGAAAGCTAGCACGAGGAGACACAGCTTTAAATTAAGGGGTGATAGTTATAGGACGGATATCAGAGGTAGGTTCTTTACCCAGAGGTTGGTTAGGGAGTGGAATGCCCTGCCTGCGGCAGTTGTAGATGCGCCAAGTTTGGTGGCATTTAATAGGTTAGTTGATAAGTTTATGGAAGAGAAGGGAATGGTTTAGTTTGGAGGATCATTGCTTTTTTTTTCATAATTGGTCGGCGCAACATCAAAGGCCGAAGGGCCTGTTCTGTGCTGTAATGTTCTATGTTCTATGTTCTATGTTAGCATGACTAAGTTGGTTGCTGTCCCAGAGATGATAGCATCACAGTCCTATAAAATCAGGAGGGGAGTTGTCCTGGGAGTCTGCTATAATGACTCTCAAGCCCAGGAAGTATCATGGAATCAGTTCAGATATGGAAAAGGAAATGTCTCACTGATTACCACAGATGAGCTGGTGAATCAATATTCTTCTATGTTGAACACCAGCCATGAATAGTGGTGGACAATTAAACAACTAACTTGAGGAGGAGAATTCACAGATATCCCCATCTTCAAGGATGGGGGAGCCCAGCACATCATAGAGTTATAAAGTCATAGAAGTTTACAGTATGAAAACAGGCTGTTTGGCCCAACTTGTCCATGCTGCCCAATAGTACGCATTTGGCCCATATCCCTCTATACCCATTGTGCCTATGTAAATATCTAAATGCTTTTCAAAAGATAAAATTATACCTGCCTCTACTACTATTTCTGACAGCTTGTTTCAGATACTCACCACTCTCTGTGTGAAAAAATTGCCTCTCTGGACACTTTTGCATCTCTTCCCTCTCACCTTAAACCTATGTCCTCTAGTTTTAGACTCCCCTACCTTTGGGAAAAGATATTGATTATCTAGTTGATCTGTCCTATCATTATAGATTTCTATATGATCACCCCTCAGCCTCCTATGTTCCAGAGAAAAAAGTCCCAGTCTATCCATTTCCTTATAACTCAATCCATCAAGTCCCGGTAGCATCCTAGTAAATCTTTTCTGCACTCTTTCTAAATTAATAATATCCTTTGTATAATAGAATGACCAGAATTGCGCACAGTGTTCCAAGTGTGGTCTTACCAATGTCTTGTACAACTTCAACAAGACATCCCAACTCCTGTATTCAATGTTCTGACTGATGAAACCAAGCATGCCGAATGTTTTTTTCAGCACTCTGCCCACCTGTGACTTCACTTTCAAGGATTAACATGTATCCTGAGATTTCTTTGTTCTGTAACTCTCCCCAACGCCCTATCATTAACTGAGTAAGTCCTACCCTGGTTCAGTCTACCAAAATGCATCATCTGTCATTTGTCTAAATTAAACTCCATTTGCCATTCATCAGCCATTGGTCCAATTGATCAAGATCCCTTTGCAATTGGAGATAACTTTCTTTACTATCCACGATGCCACCAATCTTGGTGTCATCTGCAAATTGACTAACTATGCCCCCTATATTCTCATCCAAACTCGCAAACTTTAAGGGCATTCAAATGGTCATTGGATAGACATATGGATAATGTTAGAACATAGAACATTATAGTGCAGAACAGGATCTTCGGCCCTCGATGTTGCGCCGACCAATTAGGTAAAAGCAATGACGCTCTAACCTAAACCATTCTCTTTTCATCCATAAACCTATCCACAGACCTTTTAAATGCCCCCAAACTTGGCGCATCTATAACTGCAGGAGGCAGGGAAATCCATACCCTTACCACCCTCTGGTTAAAGAACCTACCTCTGACATCCATCCTATATCTACCACCCCTTAATTTAAAGCTATGTCCACTCGTGCTAGCTTTCTCCATGCTAGGAAAAAGGCTATCACTGTCCACCCTATCTAAACCTCTAATCATCTTGTATGTTTCAATAAGGTCTCCTTTTAGCCGCTTTCTTTCTAACGAAAACAACCTCAAATCCCTCAACCTCTCCTCATAAGACCTGCCCTCCATACCAGACAACATCCTGGTAAACCTCCTCTGCACCTTCTCCAATGCCTCCACATCTTTCTTATAATGTGGGGACCAGAACTGTACACAATACTCCAAGTGCAGCCGCACCAGAGTTTTGTATAGTTGCAACATGACGTTGCGGCTCCGAAATTCAATCCCCCTACCAATAAAAGCCAAGTCTCCGTATGCCTTCTTAACAACCTTATCGACTTGATTGCCAACTTTCAGGGATCTATGCACATATACACCTAGATCCCTCTGTTCATCAACACTATTAAGAGTCCTACCATTAGCCCTATACTCTACACATTTGTTATTCCTGCCAAAGTGAATTACCTCACACTTTTCCACATTAAACTCCATTTGCCACCTCTCGGCCCAACTCTGCAACTTGTCCAAGTCTCTCTGCAAACTATAACACCCCTCTTCACTATCTACCACTCCACCGACTTTAGTGTCATCTGCAAATTTACTAATCCATCCTTCAATACCCTCATCCAGATCATTTATAAAAATTACAAACAGCAGGGGCCCCAAAACAGATCCCTGAGGTACACCACTTGTAACTGAACTCCATGATGAATAATTTCCATCAACCACCACCCTCTGTCTTCTATCTGCTAGCCAATTCCTAATCCAATTAGCTAAATCACCCTCAATCCCATACATCTGTATTTTCTGCAGAAGCCTTCCATGGGTCACCTTATCGAACGCCTTACTAAAGTCCATATATACCACATCAACTGCCTTACCCCCATCCACCTCTTTGGTCACTTTTTCAAAAAACTCAATAAGGTTAGTAAGGCACGACCTACCCTTCACAAAACCATGCTGACTATCCCCAATCAATTCATTTCTCTCTAAATAACTATAAATCCTATCCCTAATAATTCTCTCCAATACTTTGCCCACAACAGAAGTAAGACTCACTGGCCTATAATTCCCTGGAAAGTCTCTCTTCCCCTTCTTGAACAATGGGACAACATTCGCTATCCTCCAGTCTTCCGGCACTATACCCGTAACCAATGACGACCTGAAGATCAGAGCCAGAGGCTCTGCAATCGCCGCTCTCGCCTCCCAGAGAATCCTAGGGTAAATCCCGTCCGGCCCAGGGGACTTATCTATTTTCAAACCCTCAAGAATATCTAGCACCTCCTCCTTATCTACTTCAATACTTTCCAGTTTACAACCCTGTATCCCAGTGTTCTCCACAACTACATTTGCATCTCCCTGCGTGAATACTGAAGAGAAATATTTGTTCAGTGCCTCTCCAATCTCTTCAGGCTCCACGCATAACTTCCCACTGCTGTCTCTGACTGGCCCTAATCTTGCCCTAACCAATCTTCTATTCTTAACATACCTAAAGAAAGCTTTAGGATTCTCCTTGATCCTATCAGCCAAAGTCTTCTCGTGTCGTCTTTTAGCTCTTCTTAACTCATTCTTTCGCTCCCTCTTGGCTAATCTATAGCTTTCCAGTGCACTAACTGAGCCTTCAAGCCTCATCCTGACATAAGCCTCATATATTGGAATAGTTTAGGTTGGAAAGTCATTAGGTTGGTTCGCCTCACTTTGAAGGCCGAAGGGCCTGTACTGTGTTGTAATGTTCTATGTTCCAGGTTCTAAATCATTAATATAAATTACAATTAACAGTGGACCCAGCACTGATCTCTGAGTCACATCACTGGTCACAGACCTCCATTTTGAAAAACAATTCTCTACAACCACCCTCTGGCTTCAGTGAGATTTAACTTTATGCAACAACCTACCATGCGGTACCTTGTCAAAGGCCTTGCTAAAATCCATGTAGACAACATCAACTGCACTGCCCTCATCTATCTTTTGGGCTACCCGTTCAAAAGACTCAATTAAATTTGTGAGACATGATTTTCCAGTCATAAAGCCATGCTGATTGTTCCTAATCAGTCCTTTCATCTCTAAATGCCTGTAGATCCTGTCTCTCAAAATACCTTCCAACAATTTACCCATGACAGATGTGAGGCTCACTGGCCTGCAGTTCCCAGGCTTTTTCCTGCAGTCTTTTTTAAACAAAGGCACAACATTTGCCAGTCTCCGATTTTCAGGCATCTCACCCGTGACTATCAATGATTCAAATTTTGCAGCTAGGTGACCCACAATTTCCTCCCTAGCCTCCCACAATGTCTTGGGATATACTTCATCAGGTCATGCAGATTTATCTACCTTGATGTGCTTTAAGACTTCCAGCATCTCCTTCTCTGTAATATGTACACTGCTCAAGACATTACTACTTATTTTCCCAAGTTCCCTGACATTGGGGACTTGTCAATGTCTTTTTTCAACAATAAACACTGATGAGAAATATTCATTTAGGATCTCATTCATCTCTTACGGATCTGCACATAGATGACCTTGTTGATCCTTCAGAGGCCCTACTCTCTTCCTTGTTAGTCTTTTGCCCTTTTCGTATTTGTAGAAGCTCTTTGGATTCTCCTTTGCCTTATCTGTCAAAATAATTTCATGTCCCCTTATTGCCCTCCTGAGTTCTCTCTTAACTCTACTCCTACACCTCCTATACTCTTCAAAGGATTCACTTGATCCCAGCTGCCTATGCATGTCATGTGCCTCTTCTTCTTGACCAGGTCCTTAATATCCTCTGTAATCCAGGGTTTCCAACTTCTGCCAACCTTGCCCTTCACTCTAAGAGGAACTCTGATTAACGCACTTCTGAAAGTGTCTCACTTACTGGACATCCTTTTGCCTTCTCACAGACTCCCCCATTAACTTTTGAAAGTTCCTGTCTGGTATCATCAAAATTGGCCTCGCCCCAATTTAGAATTTTAACATCAATGCAAAAGACAAAACAAAAACTTTGCAACCATCTTCAACCAGACAAATCCAGTGTCCAGTAAATGATCCATCCCCCTCCTGAGGCTTCCAGCATCTCAGATTCCAATCTTCAGCCAATTCAATTCACTCCAAATGATGTCAAGAAACTGCTGAAGGCACTGCAAAAGACTTACAATGTTCCAGCAATACACTGAAGACTTAAGCTTCAGAACTGCTTCAGTTATGTCCCTAGCCAAGCTGTTCCAGTATAGCTATAACACTGGCACCTACCCAACAATGTGGAAAGCTGCCAAGATATGTCCTGTCCAAAACAAGCAATGCACATCCAATCCAGCCAATTGCCACCTCAGCAATCTATCTTCGATCATAAGCAAAGTGATGGAACAGTTACCATTGACCAGAAACTTCACAGACTGGGGGAGAGAGGAGGTGTCCATAGAATTCCCAGTTTTTGACCAGCACTTGTTACCACAGTACAGCATAGCCCTGTTGTAACATGATGGTTGGGGTCCATAAACTGTTATTGTGAAAAAAACAGGGTCGCGCAAAATCGGTGTTCAAGAAAATCAGTGTTCAAACTGACCCAATGTTGACATAATATCCTAAAACACCCCATTTTTCACCCTATTTAACCCGGTTTTGCACATTTACCATCTGGCAAGTAAATTACCTTTTAATTAAAGAATTCCACAAATAAATCATTGTTGTTACAGTAGAAATTAAAATACAAATTAATTTTTAGTAAAGCTTTTTATTAAACAAAACAACAGCAGCTTATTTCTTAACAATTGATCAAGTGTTCCTTGCTTGAACATACCATTTTGCTGGCTTTCACAGAAAATGATTTTCTTTTTCTAGCAGTTTGTTCCATTTTGATCTAAGAAAACATGAAACTAACTCACTAGAACTTTTTAGTACCTTGGAAACAGAAAAAAAAAGTTCAATGATTCATTGCTTTAGATCCAAATTTGTGCTAAAACAGGGCGTGTAAAATTGGGGTTTCACTATATTTATTTATCTGAGTGAGTTCTATTTCTAGTCAATGTAATCCCAGGGTATTGATAGTTGATAGGATGGTAATACCATTGATTGTCAAAGGGAAATGGTTGAATTCTCTCTTGTTGCATATGGTCATTGCCTGGCATTTGTGTGGCATGAATGTTATTTGTCATTTGCCAGCCCAAGCTAGGTGGATTCTGCAGTTGAGAAGGTTGGCTTATGAGGAGAGACTGAGTAGACTGGGGCTATACTCATTGGAATTCAGAAGAATGAGGGGAGATATTATAAGTGTAGGTTTGAACCGTTGGTACGTGATGAGTCAGTGAATTTCATAAGTAATATTTACCTCTCAGTGCATGGCCGTTCCTATTCATTACACAGCCGTTGCTCCTGGAAATGCATCCATCCAACATCAAGTAATGACAGAATGCTGCTTGGCCATCAGGGAATAGTTCACCATTCGGAGGCACTTGGTGAAGGGACTGGAGGGCATTTAGCATTCTGGAAAACGAGGATACGGAGACTAAACTGATTTTTTAAAAAATCACAAAAGGAAAACAAGATAAAAGCAAAATTATGAATTTCAAGAATTACTTGCATTCTTATAACACCTGAAACATAATAAAACATTCCAAAATGTTTCATAGGGGCATTAACAAGGTTTGATATTAAACAGCAAGTGGAGATATTAAAACAGAAGATTGAAGTTTGATTAGAAGTAAGTTTCAATTTACCTACATATGAACTGGGAGCAGAGTAGGCTACTCATCCCCTAAGCCGGCTCTGCAATTCAATGAGGTCAAATTATAACCTCAGCTTAATATCCTACTTACCTCCGAAAACCATTCATCCATTTGCTTATCAAGAACCTTTCTACCTCTGCCTTAGAATGTCTTAAATGAAGAGTGGGAGGTAGAAAGGCAGAAAGGAGTGCAATGGAGTTCCAGAGCTCAGACAGTTGAAGGCACGACTGCCAAAGGTGGAGAAACTAAAATTGGAGCAGGAAGTCATTGGAGGAGAATTGGAGGATCGCAGAGATCTTGGAGAGTTAGAGAGAAGGGGAAAATTACAGAGATAGGGAAAGGCAAGACCATGGAAGATCTGCAGACAAAGACAAGCATTCTTGCCAGAGTCCTTGTATTGCTGGACCAAGTGACAATGTAGAGCAGTGAGCACAGAGTAACTGGTGACTGGAGATAAAGATGAGGTGGAATTTCTTCTCTCAGAGAGAGTGAGACTGTGAAATTCTTCAGTGCAGAGCCTGAGTCAGTATGTTCAAAGCTGAGATAGACCGATTTTTAATCAGTAAGGGAATAAAGGATTATGGGGCAAGGAGGGGGAAATGGTTTTGAAAATTATCGTATAAGATCAGTCTTGAACTCATTGAATGACAAAGCAGACTCAATGGGCTGAATTATATTTGGCTATTGAGGTGGGTGATCAGCCATGATCATAACAAAGTAAAGTTTAAAGTTTATTTATTAATGTCACAAGTAAGGCTTACATTACACTGCAATGAAGTTACTGTGAAACTCCCCTAGTCGCCACACTCTGGCACCTGTTCGGGTACACTGAGGGAGAATTTAGCACTGCCAATGCACCTAACCAGCACGTCATTCAGACTCTGAGAGGAAACCAGAGCACCCAGAGGAAACCCACAAAGACACGGGGAGAACGGCAAACTCCACACAGACAGTGAACCAAGCTGGGAATCAAACCTAGGTCCCTGTTAGCAGTGCCAACAACTGTGCCACTGTGCTGCCCCATGATAATGAATGATGGAATAGGCTCGAAGAGCCGAATGACCTCCTCCTGCTATGAAACATATTTCTATGTTTCTATGAATGGCCTATTTCTACTATGTCATCTGAAGGTCTTATGGAATATAGTTAATAGGCAGCACCTATTTGGCTGAGCTCAAGTTCATGGTAAAATGATTGTGTATTGATTACTCTTAATATTGAATGTGTAAATATAAATTACACTCATTCCGATTTGTCAAACAATTGAAAATTCAGCAAACAACATGAGGGTGTTGGCTTAGTTACAAGTCATCACTGTTTTCCTGGGAGCTATTAGTGACTGGGATATGTCACCCTTGATATTTCAGTTAGTTTATAATGAGTGGGATATTCCAATTCAACATTTGCTCTTGTCTGCTCGTGTGACAGATGGGAGTTAGATAGGACTCAGAAATCTTGGAATTGAAACATTACAAAACTAATGAACTAATTACAATAACTTCAAAGAGATTGCACACTGAATCTGAGGAATTCTAAAGCAGTTATTTTTGCACACAGACAAATTAATCACCGTGTTTGAAAGGATAACAATTGTGAATGCAATTGTAAAGTTTGTAAATGCAACAGTAAAGTTTACTGTAAAGGAATGTCTGAAATGGATATAAAATGTATCGACATTTCAATGAGTTGTGGAAATGTTTAGATTAATTTATTTCATGGAAATTCTAAAGTTTCCTCAGCCTCAGTTTTTAGGCCCTGTCAAAGCAAAGGAGAGATGGGCTGGAGGATGGGTGGGGGGAGGGGTGAGGAGGAGCACCGTGACAGGTTTGCCACCCGGTGGGATTCCCGCTTTAATCCTGATGCCTGATTCAATGGACCATCGGAATTCCCACCAGGGGCGAGTGAACCCAGTGAATCCTGAGTTTGTATTTAAAATAAAAGTTCACTTATTCGTCACAAGTAAGCTTGCGTTGAATCAGCAATGAAGTTACTGTGAAAATCCCCTTACTGCCACATTCCAGAGCCTGTTCGAGTACACTGAGGGAGAATTTAGCATGGCCAATGCACCTAACCAGCACGTCTTTTGGACTGTGGGAGGAAACAGGAGCATCTGGAGGAAACCTATGCAGACACGGGGAGAATGTGCAAACTCCACACAGACAATGACCCAAGCCAGGAATCCTGGAGCTGTGAGGTAGCAGTATTAACCACTGTGCCACTGATAATATAGTTTATTCAGTATGAAGCAGTCTAATCAATCATAGCTTTACAATTTTGTCTTAACAAAGCTCGATCAACACTAATAATCCATGTTCTACGTTGTTAAAGCTTGCGATTTTAATTTGATGATAGTCTATCCATTATAGAATACTTTTCTAATCACCACTAAAGTTGTTCTTTAAAATATATAGTGGCAAAATCTACTCATGTCATTGTTGAGATGATCAGAGGACAATCTGTAATCATATTTTAAGAGATGTTATATCTGCCATTATTATCTATAGCTGCAAAGACTTTAATCTTCACTCATTCAGGAATTTGCCTGCAGTCAAAGTCACTTAGACATTAAACTGAATCACCGGTGTGGATATTCTTTTGAAATCTGAAATTGTTTGATGTTTCTCCCCACAGTTTGTTAAAGAATTCCCAGCTTCAATCAATGTTGGGCCATAGTCACAAGACCTGACAGTAATCTCAATCACCAATTCAATTATGTTAATAACTTTTACCTTTGTGATTGTGGCATTGTGGGTTTGCTGCACAGCACAAAGAGAATGGCAGTGAGGGTGCTGTAAGAAAATGAAATGAAGACCTTTTCACTGGGAGCGCTGGAAAGGTCAACTCTTTGCCATGTTCTGGTCTTTGCTGTCAGAGCTCGTTGTAAACACTCCACTGCCTCTGCATAGTTCTGTACTCCCAACTAAATTAACCCCTACACAACACTGCACTGAATTCATCTACTGGCGTAAGCTAGGCTGTTCTACTAAAACGCTTATAATTCTTATTTATACCGGATTAATCCTTGCTATTTTCATCATCATAAATTCTTCAAAGCAAGTCACTGAATCTTATGTTCATTAAAGTGAAGGATGTTAATAGAGAGTGCAACTGTCGGGCCTATATCCTTTTACATCATAATTACACTGCATCTGCTCTAAGCTTAGTGTTTGATGAAATAGAATTAATTACCTGACACATTTCAAAGCAGCTCCTGAAATTAAAAGAAAGGCCATGGCAGAAGCTTAAGTATGTTAGTGTATCATCTTGATAACCAATGAATTGCATTCACAATCAGGATCTTGTAGTTATCTTTGCAGATTGGCACGCAGAGGTTTAGCGCTCAAATCCTATCATAATGAAGTTTGAAATAATCAAAGCACTACAAAAGAAATTAAAGATAAAGGTAAAATACAGTAGATGCTGGAATCTGAAACAAAAACAGAAAATATTCTGAAAATCCCAGTGATTCTGACAGTATCTTCAGAGAGAGTCTGGATGTCCCTTTGTCATAGCTCCTTCCGTCATCTTCTGAATCCACTGGGGTTTACAGCTACCTCAGGAAGCACAACACTCTTCAGACTGCTATTTCATCATATCCTGAGATCCATATTCCTGCTACACACCAACAAATGTACAGTCAGTATCTCCAGCAGCACCCATACGTTCTATCTCAAAGTTGTCCTTATCCCAGTTTCATTTTATTCTTTGTCTCATCCCACACCTTAACAAGAAACTTTTTCTCTTCCCTTTCTCTTCTTTTCAGGTTTTGAACTCAAACAAGCTCTGATGAGGGATCACCTAGACTCGAAACATTGGCTCTATTCTCTCCCCACAGATATTGTCAGACTTGCTGAGATTTTCCAGCATTTTCTGTTTTGGTTGTGAAAGAAATTAGAGCAATGTCCACCCAATCTGAATGTAATGATTCACTGCTCCTGTCACCATCTCTCTTCACCTACTATTATAAAGGTTGTGGAGAATAGGGTATTCAGGTATCATTTATCTATTTAAATTGGGTCTTGACAGTGTAATTAGATACAATTAGATGGAGCAGGAGTAGAGCTTTTGGCTCCTTGATTTTGCTCTGCCATTTGGTAAGACGATGTTTGATCTGAGTGTTCTCTCTTTTGGGACCTGATTTTTCATTCTTGCTGTGTAGATTTCCTTCTGATTAGAAACATAGAACATAGAACAATACAGCACAAACAGGCTCTTCGGCCCACGAGTTGCACCGATCACATCTACCAATCCACAGACCTATCTATAAGCCCCTATCCTATTCTTTTCCATATACTCATCCAGAAGTCTCTTAAAAGACCCCAGTGAGTTTGCCTCAACAACCTCCGACGGCAGTCGGTTCCATTCACTCACCACCCTCTGAGTGAAAACCTACCCCTGACATCTCCTTTGTATTTGCTTCCCTGCACCTTAAATCTGTGTCCTCTCATAGTGACCATTTCAGCTCGGGGAAATAGTCTCTGACAGTCCACCCTATCTATTCCTCTCAACATTTTATAAACTTCTATCAGAAAAAGGGACAGTGATAGGATATTGGGAGCTATTAGCTTTGGGTCTACATGGTGGCACAGTGGTTAACACTGCTGGCTCACAGCGCTAGGGATCCAGATTCGATTC
Source organism: Sphyrna mokarran (assembly GCA_024679065.1). NCBI lineage: Eukaryota > Metazoa > Chordata > Chondrichthyes > Carcharhiniformes > Carcharhinidae > Sphyrna > Sphyrna mokarran. The sequence goes on from JAGIQG010000018.1 coordinate 54,631,609, forward strand.
CTGCCTTGGGTCACTGTCTGTGTGAAGTTTGCACATTCTCCCCGTGTCTGCATGAGTTTGCTCCGGTTTCCTCCCACAGTCCAAAGGTGTGCAGGTTGGGTTGATTGGCCATGTTGAATTGCCCCTTAGTGTCAGGAAAATTAGCAGGGTAAACACATGGGGTTACAGGATGGACCTGTGTGGGATTATTGTTGATACAAATTCAATGAGCCGAAAGGCACTGAGCACAGATTAAAGAGATGTGTATTGTCTCCAGACAGCACAGTGAGCCTACTCACGTTGTTAGCCACTTTAAGACTTGAATAGCAGGTTAGGTGTAAAGATTCGCATTCTAATCAGTAATCTGTAAATTGTCTGTGCTGTTGGAGACCAGAACACCTCATTCACCTGACAAAGACCATAGGGTCGAAAGCTTGTAAGTTTACTACCAAATAAATCGGTTGGATTTAAACCTGGTGTTGTCAGACTTCTTACTGTGTTTACCCCAGTCCAACACCTGCATCTCCACATCATGACTTTCTTCACCCAGCACCCAGTTGGTGGGAACTATATCCTCCTGCTGCTAGTTTTCACTTTTAGATAACTGACCAGATTGAAGATGGGGGCACAGATCAAAATAATTGGAATGAGCTCCATTAGGTTTGACAGGAGCACATGCCCAGGTGTTGTTGGGTCCTTCCACTGGTTTCAGCTCTGCCAGCCTCAGTGCCATTGAATCGTTACAGTGCAAAATGTGGCCATTCAGCCCATTGAGTCTACACCAACTCTGTGAAAGATCATCTCACCGGGCTCAGCCAATTAATACTAATTTCAGACTGTTGAGTGCAGTTCTGTGGGTTTGTACCCACAAGAACACATGCTGCCCAACTGAATTTTAATTGTAATGCTTACAGCAAGCAAAGCAAATGAAGATTGGCCTGGATTCAGAAACCCGAGGTCAAGAGACTGTTCTTATTCACATCACTGTCCAATTATATGATATTTTTATTAAATTAATTGGCAGATACATAATTATCAATAGAATAACTGTGAGCTGGGGGTGACTGTAAAAGAGTGGCTGGAATTCTACCATCTACAGAATTGAAGTGGGCAGTCGCCCAACAACGGAAATCTCAGTTGACCTCAGGCAAGAATTTCTGATCTCACCTGAGCGGGGCTGTAAAATCTCACCCACTCGTATCTTAGAGGTTTCAGGGTTTTGGAACTTTCTAGTGCTGAGATTACAGGCTTCAGATCACTCCCAGTTCTCATGGTAATGCATCCTCAAAACACAGGGTTTAGGGTTTCACTTTGCCTCCTTTTGTTTTGATTTTGTTGACAGCTTATTTCCAGCTAAATTAATGTGTTATTATACATACAATGTGTAATGGCATACACTTTGATGGATTACTGGTTGTAATGTGATTGTGAGAGGTTTTACTGAATGGTAATCAAACAGTTATAAGGAAGAACTGTAATGCAGTCACTAAGTGTCTAAAATAATTATATACCATTATCATTTAATAGTCAAAACACATGTTAATAAAATGCAAATAATTCTACATTGCAAGTTGGATTTTTTTTACAAGATTTCTTTTCTTATGAAGTAACAGAAATGATTACAATAAAGAATGAAGTTGATAAATTATATTTTTACTTGCTTCGCTGTCACAAGGTTACATATGTCTTGGTGATGTTGTTGAGAAGTCATTAGTAATGAGACTATTATAGATCAGCAGGGAGAATTGCAGATGGATTATTGAGCCGTGTTTTCAATGCTCCTTCTGTGGATTTCTTCAACAATTAGATCCATTCTCCTTTCCCTGTGTCTCATGATGGAATATCCGGCACCATGATCAGGTATCAACCAGTCAGCAATAAGATAGTGGGAAAGCCAAGAGCCTACCCACCATTTTGAAATGAGAGGAGAATGGTTATTTAACCTAACTGACTGCAATAGTACACCCTGAATACAATGATTCAGCCCCAGAATGTGAAGCACACCAAGTGGGAACCTCAGCTTTTCAGAGTTGGTTGTAAGGGCAGATCAAAAGGTTTCAGTTGCGTCTCTACCTGACCCCAGCAGGACAGGTTTCTGAGAGGCTTTTGACTGACTACTTCTAGAATCCCTAACCATTTCCTGGCATCTTTAACATTATATTGTCTGCAAACTAATGGAATTAGCAATATATCGTTACTGCAGCATTGCTGCTCTGATGTGAGTATAGTTATTTCCATTAGAGATACATCTCCCAGTGAGGAAGACAAAAACAAGGGGGAGGAAGAGGAGGAGGAGGAGAATGAGTCGGAGGAGAGTGAGAGGAGAGTGAGGAGCCTCAGGGAGCATATGAAGGAGGCCAAAATGCAGAAGAGCCGGGGGCTGCTGGGAGTCTTGCTGGATTTTTCCACAGATTTCAGCGCTGCCTGCCTGTAAAGAGACCAAACCCAGCTTATCGTGTACACAGATTACAAATGACTTACCTGTACATGGCAAGTGCTTGAGGAGACATTAACTTCGCAGAGCAACTGGCTCTTCTGTGTGACATTGTGGCTGAAGAAATCAGATCTCACTGTGTGGGAGGACCATTCAGTGCCATTTGCTTTGACTTTGAGTTATTTTGCCTTGCTTTTGGCCAGTATGAGGCCTTGAGCAGCATCACCCAATCTGTTGTTCAGCACTGTATCAAGGTCTTTACAGGTGAAGTGTTTAGACTTACAGGGCAATTTGTAGTCTTCACCACTGATAGCAGTCAGATAGAAAGAACCAGAGACCTTGTGGCCATGGCCAGCTCTCCCAAGGTGCAAGACATGCTGGACTGCACCCAAGTCACAATGCCAACTGGTTAGCCAGGTTAACATTCAATCAATATGCAGATAATCTATTACTACCTGCGATGTTAAGCAAGATACATGATTCTTGTATCCTCAAGAACTCTCATGTTCTGGAGCATTTACAGGAGCTGATGCTTTGGAAGGATGATTGCTGAGTGCCCAAGGATACTATTTAAAGAAGTGGTTTCTAATACAAGTTCAAGATGCTATTCCAAACATGCTGAGACTCAGGACTATCACAGACCAGATGATTAGCCTCCTCAAAATGAGCTTCCAATGCCTGATCTATCTGGGGGTATCTCTTGAATATGTACCTTCAAGATTGTCCCTGATGGTCCTCGTTTGCTGTGCTCACCACAACCTGGTTCTGCAGATAGGGGACCCCCTTTTGCAGGAAAGCCAAGGGGGAGACCATCCATGAGGAAATAACGAGAAGAGGAGAGGAAACCAGCAGTGGCAGATCTGAAAGTCCCAGCCAGGAAGGAGCTGGATGGTCTGGAGATAAAGGAAGACTTGATCAATCAGAGATTCCAATGATTTCATTCTTTGAAACATCTTCTCCACTCTTGTCTTCTTCTCTCCATCCATCCTCTCCAGAAAACCACATCTCCATTTTTCATAGTAACAAACATCCAAATTATCTTACTCCTTGTTTCAAATTTTACACATAATCAAATAATATCAAGCCTAGAACCCATTTCCATCCATTATTACATGCAGTAATGGAACCCATGCTCTTCTCCTGAATGCTTAAACAACACATTATTTATTTACACAGAACATTACTGTCCTTTGAAAGTAATAAAATTATAAACTCACCCATATGCAATATGCAACCTGGAAAAGAGAATTATCCAGCATTGGTTTTCAACCTACAGGCCTATGTAAAGGAATTTACCATTGGACATTGATTGCATTCATTATTCTGTGGTCTTTGTCGTCTATCATTCTTCCTTTATCCCTCATTTTGAGATTGTGCAACTAAATTAACCATATCCCGAGTTTATTCTGGTGTTATTTATAGAAATTAGATCATACATAAAACTCAAAAACATCTTTCTGTTGATGAATGGCTGGTAAGAGGAGAAATCCCCTCAGAGGGCAGATATCTACACCCTTGTTAAGCTAGGTGAAGGAAGACATAAGTTTGGAGGTGACATCTAAGGAATGGAGCGTTGGGAGTGGGGGAAGGGTGAAGATGGAGACTGACACAAGTTGATAGACATCATAAAAGAATAAAATAGAATCTCTACAGTGCAGAAGGAAGCCGTTCGGCCCATCAATTCTGCACCGACAATAATCCCAGGCAGGCTCTATCCCCATAACCCCGTGCATTTATCCTAGCTAGTACTCCTGATACTAAGGGGCAATTTAGCACAGCCAATCAACCTAACCCACACATATTTGGGAGGAAACTGGAGCACCCAGAGGAAACCCATGCAGGCATGGGGAAAATGTGCAAACTCCACACAGACAGTGACCTAAGCCGGGAATCAAACCCAAACCCCTGATGCTGTGAGGCAGCAGTGCAAACCACTGTGCGATCGTGTCACCCTCTGTCATCTTGATGCAAGCATTCATTGTACTGAATGACTGCATAACCTTTGTTATGCCCAGACCAGAAACTCCAAAGGGTTTTGTGAAGCTAGCTTGGATGCCAAGTTTTACATTGGATTTTTGCATTAGGGTGAGCATAAAGTGTTTCACTCCAGATGTGTATCTAATGACCCATAGGAAGCTTTTAACAAAACAAAGTATATTTAAGAATACAGTTAAATATAACAAAAAAAATCACATAACCTCTATCAGTTACAAGAATTAAACATGATATATATAAACTTTAACATCTAGCTACCTATGATGTTCCAAGTCAAACAACATTCCACAAATATAACACTCCTTTCTGGACTTGACATAGAAACAGTATGCTCACATGATGCTGACTCGTGAGTTTTTTAACATATGCTGTGAATTGGCCTTTGAATGTTGGATTAAAACCCTGAAATTTCCCAGTCCTAGAACTTGCAGCATGATTCTGGAGAGAGAGATAGAGAGAGAGACTGCCTGCCCCTACCTGCTTTTAGCTAGCATCTAAACCGGAACTAAAACTTGGAATTTTCTCTGGAAAAAATTGTCCCCAGGCATCACCTGACCTGTCAATCTTGTTCCACTCAGTAATAAAATGCCAGGACACTACATTAATCTAGATTAAAAATGAAAATGAAATCCATTATATTGCTTCAGTAACAGTTAGTGGACACTAGTTACAGATAACATGGTACTGACAAAATGCCAGGAGCTGTTTGAAAAAAAACTGTAAAGAATTGTGATTAAAATACATTTCTTAAAGGCGCAGTATCATCGCACCATCACTGTCCGTGAAGCGCTGTGTTATTTAATATAATATGTATTCATGGCATGGATGTAGTACAAGTAGGAGCCTGCCACAGGATGGTGTGAGCTCTGACCTAACATGCCAATGATTGAATTTTTCATTCTGAACCTGCCAGCGAAATTTCAATATTTCAGCTGTAGCCCAATCAATTCATCCCACCTGCCCCATTCCTGCTTCCAGAGTCTTCATTAAACTCCCACCCATGGCTTCACAGTAGAATCTGTTTACACAGTGATATATTTATAGTTAGTGTGAATAACTCAGTAGCTTATTATTATTGTTTGAAAATAATAAATATTAGTCATCCATTCCTGCCTTCACATTGCATCAAATTATATAAAATGATCTTTTAGTCAGAAACAAATCAATATGGTGTTCAAATGACCTGAAAAGTAACATTTATAAAGTTTAATTACTCCTTGAAATGGAACTCCTACTTACAATAATGCATTGTATGATACAAATGTGCCAAAATACAAAATTGTGCTTTCATATCAATCTTAGATTAATTTTAGCTTCAGAATGAAGAATAAGGATAGGTTGAGAAAGCTTGGTTTTCCTCCTTGGAGCCAAAGGATGAAGGGTGACCTGATAGAGGTTTATAAGATGATGAGAGGTATTAATCAAATGGATTCTCAGAGGCTTTTTCCTAGGGCTGAAATGGTCACTACGAGAGAACACAGGTTTAAGATGCTGGGGAATAGGTACAGAGGAGATGTTAGGGGTAAGTTTTTCACTCAGAGGGTGTTTTTTAACTGTATTGATTCCAAATACCTCATTTTAAATCACTGTATGAGTGAACTGTTCTATGTATCAATATAAAGGACCAGTTGAAGATTACAGTTCAATGCATTGTAAAGGAATCATAGAACATAGAACATAGAACATAGAACAATACAGCACAGAACAGGCCCTTCGGCCTTCGATGTTGTGCCGACCAAAATAAAAAGCAATGCCCCTCCTAACTAAACCATTCCCTTCTCATCCATATACTTATCAACTAACCTCTTAAACGCCACCAAACTTGGCGCATCTACAACAGCTGCAGGCAGGGCATTCCACTCCCTAATCACTCTTTGAGTAAAGAACCTACCTCTGATATCCGTCCTATAACTCATACCCCTTAATTTAAAGTTGTGTCCCCTCGTGCTAGCTTTCTCCATCCTAGGAAAAAGGCTATCACTGTCCACCCTATCCAAACCTCTAATTATCTTATATGCTTCAATAAGATCCCCCCTTAGCCGCCTCCTTTCTAACGAAAACAACCTCAAATCCTTCAACCTCTCTTCATAGGACCTGCCCTCCATACCAGGCAACATCCTAGTAAACCTCCTCTGTACCCTCTCCAATGCCTCCACATCTTTCTTTCAATTGGAATCCTTCCAATTAAAATGAATAATGTGCCTAATTTGCCCATAATACCATTGAATCATAGAATCCTACAGTTCAGAAAGAGGCCATTTGGCCTATCAAACCCTGTACTGACAACAATTCACCCAGTTCCTATTCCTGTAATCCCACATATTTATAGAAACATAGAAATCTACAGCACAAAACAGGTCCTTCAACCCACAAGTTACACTGAACATATCCCTACCTACTAGGCTTACCTATAACCCTCTATCTTACTAAGTTCCATTTACTTATCCAGAAGTCTCTTAAAAGACCCTATTGAATCCACCTCCACGACCACTGCCGGTAGCCGATTCCACTCACCCACCACCCTCTGAGTGAAAAACTTATCCCTAACATCTCCTCTGTACCTATTTCCCAGCATCTTAAACCTGTGTTCTCTCGTAGTGACCATTTCAGCCCTAGGAAAAAGCCTCTGAGAATCCATTTGATTAATACCTCTCATCATCTTATAAATGTCTATCAGGTCACCCTTCATCCTTTGGCTCCAAGGAGGAAAGACCAAGCTTTCTCAACCTATCTTTATAAGGCATGCCACCCAATCCAGGCAAGAGTCTTGTAAATCTCCTCTGCAGTCTTTCAATGCCTTCCACATCCCTCCTGCAATGAGGTGATCAGAACTGAGCACAGTACTCTTCTGGGGTCTGACCAGGGTCTTATAAAGTTGCATTATCTCCTGACTCTTAAACTCAATTCCTTGATTGATGAAGGCCAGTACACCATAACACCTTCTTAACTACATCCTCTACCTGAAAAGCTGGTTTGAGCATCCTATGAACCTGGATCTTAAAATCTTTCTGATATTCCACACTGCCAAGCGTCTTACCCCTAATATTATATTCTGTCATCCTGTTTGACCTGCCAAAACGAATCACCACACATTTATCAGGGTTGAACTCCATCTGCTACTTCTCCACCCAATCTTGCATCTTATCAATGTCGTGCTGCTACTTTTGACATCCCTCCACATTATCCACAAGATCTCCAATCTTTGTGTCATCGGCAAACTTACCAATGCATCTCTCCATTTCCTCATCCAGGTCATTTATAAAAATCACAAAGAGCAAGAGTCCCAGAACAGATACCTGGGGGACTCCTCTGGTGACTGACTCCCATTCAAAAAAAAATCTACAACCACTCTTTGCCTTCTATGGGCAAGCCAGTTCTGAATCCACAAAATAATGTCCCTTTGGATCCCATTTCCCCTCACTTTCTCAATAAGCCTTGTATGGGGCACTTTATCAAAAGTGTTGCTGAACATAGTGGATAAAGTTGTTAAGAAGGCATATGGAGTCTTAGCTTTTATTGGTAGGGGGATTGAATTTCGGAGCCGCAGCATCATGTTGCAACTGTACAAAACTCTAGTGCGGCCGCACTTGGAGTATTGTGTGCAGTTCTGGTCGCCACATTATAAGAAAGATGTGGAGGCATTGGAGAGGGTACAGAGGAGGTTTACCAGGATGTTGCCTGGTATGGAGGGCAGGTCCTATGAAGGGAGGTTGAAGGATTTGAGTTGTTTTCGTTAGAAAGGAGGCGGCTAAGAGGGGATCTTATTGAAGCATATAAGATGATTATAGGTTTAGATAGGGTGGACAGTGATAGCCTTTTTCCTAGGATGGAGAATGCTAGCACGAGGGGACACAGCTTTAAATAAAGGGGTATGAGTTATAGGACGGATATCAGAGGTAGGTTCTTTACTCAAAGAGTGATTAGGGAGTGGAATGCCCTGCCTGCAGCTGTTGTAGATGCGCCAAGTTTGGTGGCGTTTAAGAGGTTAATTGATAAGTATATGGAAGAGAAGGGAATGGTTTAGTTTGGAGGGGCATTGCTTTTTATTTGGTCGGCACAACATCGAAGGCCGAAGGGCCTGTTCTGTGCTGTATTGTTCTATGTTCTATGTTCTATGTTCTATAGAACATAGAAATTACAGCACAGTACAGGCCCTTCGGCCCTCGATGTTGCGCCGGCCAGTGGACCCTCTAACCTAAACTATTCCAATATCATCCATATGCCTATCCACCGAACATTTGAATGCCCCCAAAGTAGGCGAGTCCACAACAGCTGCAGGCAGGGCATTCCATGCTCTCACCACCCTCTGTGCAAAGAACCTGTCTCTGACATCCATCCTATGCTGAAGTCCATGTATACTACATCTACTGCTTTTCCTTCATCAATGTGTTTAGACATATCCTCAAAAAATTCAATCAGGTAAATTCAATTTATCCTATTAATCTCCTTGATATTGAGGGAAAATGTAGCATAGCCAATCAATCTAACCTGAACATCTTTTGGACTGTGGGAGGAAACTGGAGCACCAGAAGGAAACCCACGCAGAGTAGAATGTGCAAACTTCACACAGACAATGACCGAAGACTGGAATTGAAGCCTGGTGCTGTGTGGCAGCAATGCTAACCACTGTGCCACCATGCTACCCATACTCCTGGGACAGTGGGACTGCCGGGCTGAGGGAGAGATCAAGCTTGGGGAGGCGGGGGGAAGGGGGCAATGCAAGGTTGGCCCTGGAGCCAGTGATCTGTGGCAGGTTGGTGAGGCAGTAATGTGAGGATCTCGGCGGGTTGGCTAGTGATTGGTATGTTGGCAGTGTGGGGTAATTGTGCAAGCATCGATCTTGGTGCTGACAGATCAGCACATGCGCAGTGGCCTACTCAGCAGTAAGTTCACCAGTGGGCACAGTGATTTTTATCATGAATTATGTTAGTGCACGGAATGTGGGAGACTCAGTTTGAAAATCCTGCTGAAAAAACAGCAGGATTTATTCTAGTTTTTTTTTAGAATTCAATGCATAATTCTTTTGGGAGAATTGTTTCCAGCATATTTAGTAACCGTGATGAAAGATATGGCTCATGAATAGTTCACAAATAGTCTGTTAATTCATAGTCTCCACAGGCAAAGCAGACTTTCTTCACCAATATCAAACTGATATTTGTAACTTGTGCAACGCATATTAACTTTAAAAAAATACAATGTGCTTCAGGGCTGCAGTAAATCTAACTTCAAATAAAATGAAAAAGGAGAATAATTTATTTGTCTTCAAACAGTTCTACAAATTAATTACGATGCTGGGATAATGCAAATGAAATCTGAAGATTTTCTGTATCAGAAAAATGATCCATTAAACAAATTACTGCCCAAATATTAAATGTGACAATTAACCCTGCCCCCCACAACATTAATCTACTAATTTGAATTTAATGATATCCAGTGTAAATTTTGACAGCAGCAGTATCTCCAGTGCTGCAGTGAACATGAAGCTGTGAACATGTTTTATATCTAAGGAAATATTTGGCTGGTCAGAGTGATATTTCCAATGACATAGCGCTGCATGATTGTTCGTTTTTATTGGTTTGGCCTTCTTTCGATTGACTGGAGTTTTATTGCTCTCAGCATGAACTGAGATTGGTAGCAGCGACTGTCTCTTGACAGGATCTTTATCTTGTAGCTTTAGTGTGTTGATGCACAATGAACCAGAAGCAGGGGAAATTATAACTATCCTGCTAGGTTACGACATGTAATTTTGAACTCACCGGGTTATCAGTGATCTTTTGTTATAAATTGCCATTAGCCCATGTCATGTAGACCATCAACAAGATGCACTGCAGGAACTCACCAAATCTCCTTAGACAACACATTCCAAACCTGCAACCACATCCATCTAGAAGGACAAGAGCAGCTGTGGTATGGGAATATTCACCGCCTGCAGGTTCCCCTCCAAGTCACACTCTCATTTTGACTTGGAAATCACCGTTCCTTCATATCGCTGGGTCACTTCCTCCCGAACAGCACCGTGGTTACACCAACACAGTAAGAAGTCTCATTACACCTGAAACCTGTTATCCAACAGGTTTATTTGATAACACAAGCTTTCGGAGTGCTGCCCCTTCCTCAGGTGAGCTTATTTGCAGTTGGTCTTGAGAGCACGGATAGTGTGGGTGATATTCGGGGTTGTCTTGTGAGTGGAATTGATGAATCTGGCATTGACGCATCTCCTGACAGCTTGGACTTACACGTCGAATCGAGGGCAGCAGCTTTCCGGAGGAGTCCAATTTGATTCTTTTTGCTTTGTTTGCTGCACTGTAGATCTCTCTATCAGCGGCTGGCTCACCTGACAAAGGGGCAGCATTCTAAAAGCTCGTGCTACCAAATAATCCCGTAGGACTTTAACCTGGTGTTGTGAGACTTCTTACTGTGCTTACCCCAGTCCAACGCCAGCATTTCCACATCATAGTTACACCAGCACCACAGGGACTGAAACAGTTCAAGAAAAGATCTCACCACCACCTCCTCAAAGGAAATTAAGGATGGGCATAAATGCTGGCCTTGCCAGCAACATTCGCATCCATAGAATCATAGAGCCCTACAGTGCAGAAAGAGGCCCTTCAGCCCACTGAGCCCACAGCGAACACTATCCCACCCAGGCCCTATCCCCATATCCCTACATATTATACCCATTAATGCCTCTAACCTATGTATCTCTGGACATTCAGGGGCAATTTCTTAGCATGGCCAATCAACCTAACCCACACATCTTTGGACTGTGGGAGGAAACTGGAGTACCCAGAGGAAACCCACGCCTACACGAGGAGAATGTGCAAACTCCACACAGACAGTGACTTGAGCCAGAAATCGAACACAGGACCCTGGAGCTGTGAAGCATCAGTGCTAACCACTGTGCTACCATACCGCCCATGAATAAATAAAATTTGCTAATGTCTTGTCATACAAATGACACAGAAATTGTGCCGAGCATTCAGGTGACAAAATCCTATGGGAATGAGAAATTTTTTTGGGAGTTCCACTGATCTCCTGCCTGGGAAAAGTTCCATGGAATTTTCAGGTCCAGTCCACAGATCCAAGTAACTATTACCGGGAAACAATTGTACTCTTGGTTCTTTCAATCCTGTCATTGTTTTATAGACATGATGACTCACCTGATAAAGGTACAGCGTACCAAAAGCTTGTGGCATTTACTATCAGACTTTAACCTGGTGTTGTGAGATTTCTTACATCATTTTATAGGACAGCAAAAATAGGTCAAGATAGTTTTGAACTGATTCAAAATGAAATAAAGTCCAAATGGGTATAAAGTATTTTTTAATCTCTTTTCGCTGGAGGTTCAGAGAATAGATGAATGCTGGTCATAAATACAATTGCTGACTTGTTGCGATAATTGGTTAGAAATAGCCAGGAACAGAAAAGAGAAGAAATAAAAAGCAGAAGAATCTGCCAAAACCAAACAAATTCTCATTAAGAAGTGACTTTATACTTAGAATCCGAGGGTCCCTGCAGTGCAGAAGGAGGCCATTCAGCCTATCAAGCCTACACCGACAACAATCTCATCCATTTCCTATCCCCATAAATCCATATATTTATCCTGGTAATCCCCATGACACTAAGGAGGACACTAAAACTTCGTCAATCCACCTAACCTGCACATTTTTGGACTGTGAGAGGACACCGGAGTTTCCAGTGGAAACCTACACAGACGCAGGGAGAATGTGCAGACTCTATACAGACAGTGGTGCAAGGCTGGAGTTGAACCCAAGTCCTTAGCATTGTGCGGCAGCAGTGCTAACCACTGTGCCATATTGCTGTGCCACTATGCCCTCCATGCCCGGGAGAGGAGGGGGGGTCTGCCCTAATGGATGTAATTAATCCATTACATTTGATTAATTATCCAATGTAATGGAGATATTACATTGATATCTTGATGCAATTAAACAGGGCCTCGGTGAGACCACACATAGAATATTGTGTGCAGTTTTGGTTTTCTTATCTGAGGAAGGATGTTCTAACCCCATTGCCAACATCAGGCTGACTGGTCTATAATTCCCTGTTCTCTCTCTACCTCTCTTCGTAAATCGTGGTTATATTAGCTGTTCTTCAATCTGTGGGAACTGTTCCAGAGTCTATAGAACTTTGGAAAATGACCACCAAATGCTTCCAATTCCCTTTTGATCTCGATCGAATCAGACACTCAGGAAGTCCATTCCAGACTCCAGTATAGATAAATGTGAGATGATGCATTTTGGTCGATTGAACTAGGGCAGGACTTAATCAGTTAATGGTAGGGCGCTGGGGAGAGTTATAGAACAAAGAGATCTAGGGGTACCTGTTCGTAGCTCCTTGAAAGTGGAGTCACAGACAGACAGAGTGATGAAGAAGGCATTCAGCATGCTTGGTTTCATTGGTCAGAACATTGACTATAGGAGTTGGGATGTCTTGTTGAAGTTGTACAAGACATTGGTAAGGCCACACTCGGAATACTGTGTACAGTTCTGGTCACCTCACTACAGAATGAGTGCAGTAAAGATTTACTGGGATGCTACTGGCACATGATGGTTGAGTTACAAGGAGAGGCTGGATAGACTGGGACTATTTTCTCTGGAGTGTGGAAAGCTTAGGGTTGCTCTTATAGAGGTATATTATCTAATGAAGGGTACAGATCAGATAGATAGTTATTATCTTTTCCCAAATGTAGGTGAGTCTAAAACTAGAGGGAATACGTTTAAGGTGAAAGGGGAGAGATACAAAAGTGTCCAGAGGGGCAATTTTTTCACACCTGGTGTGAGTATCTGGAACAAAATGCCGGTGGTAGTAGTTAAAGTGGGTATAATTTTGTCTTTTGAAGAACATTTAGACAGTTACATGGATAAGATGAGATATGGGCCAAATGTGGGCAATTGGGTTTAAAACAAAAGGGGTAGTATGGACAAGTTGGGTTCATGCCGTAAACCTCTATGACTCTATGATTTAATGACTGTAAGCACCCTCTGGATGAAAAGCATTCTTCCTCACATCATTCTGTCAAACAATTTGTTGGTAACGTTATGCTTGAAGGTGGAATCTCATCATCTTAACGCCTATTTCAAACACCCAGAGTAAACAAAATCTCTGAATTGGAAAATGCGCTGGAGAGTCTCAGGCCTGAGACAAGACAGGAATTGAAGAAAACAACTGCAATGATATAAAGCTGCAAAGTAAACGTAATGTCTGGTTGAATAAATAATAATCGTTTCAACATCTAATGCTTGTGGGAATGTTTCGCTCCTGGACAGCCATTTAATATTGTTACAAAAGTGGTGGTGACACATGATCTATTTCTAATTCACTTGTAAAGATTCTCATTCAAATAAATATTGAATTTTTAAATTTGGTTTGTCAGATGCAGAGAAAACTACATTCAATAAACAATGTGACAGAATCCACCCATTTGTACAAGTTCAGCAGGAATTATGTAAAGGTGTCCATTGTGCAATTTGTAAAGTACATTGCAAAACTCAAGAAAAAGGATTAGATTTCATAATTGAAATGTGAATTAATAAATGTGGCAGGTATTAAATTGATCAGAGTCGATGGGTGGTATTTATTCTGGATGATGGCAGTCTCGCCTGCCAGCTGCAGGAAATATCAGTGCCAGAGCTATGTCGTTCCCTTGGTGAGGACCCACCATATTAACTGATGATTTGGCACATTAGTGGCCAGCTGTAGGCATTCCCCAGATCCAGCACCTCACGGGTACAAATCACGCCCTCTGAGAGCTGCTGGCCAATCAGACACAACACTGCAAAAGTTCAAAACCATCCAGAGAAAGCAGCCTCGTTTGATTGTTACCCCTTTCCACAAACACTCAATCCCTCCACCACACAGTGGCAGCCATCTGTACCATCTGCACTTATCAAAGTTCCTTAAACAGCACCTTCTAAATCCGTGACCACTACCATCCAGAAGGACAGGAGTGGCAGGTACCTGGGATCACCACCACCTGGAGGTTTCCCTCCAAACCACTCACCATCCTGACTTGGAAATATGTTACCATTCCTTCACTGTGACTGGGTCAAAATCCTGGAATTCCCTACCTAACAGCACAGTGGCTGTACCTACACCACTGGGACAGTAGCAGTCCAGGAAGACATCACCACCTTCTGAAGGGCAACTAGGGATGGGCAATAAATGCTGGCCAGTCAGTAATGCCCACATCCTGAAAAATGAATTTTAGAAAATACTGATTAAAGGCAGTAAGGCAGCAAGTAGAATCAGTGAAGAATTGGGGCTGTATAATAACTCCACAGAGGCAAAAGTCCTATCACCAAGTTACTTTATTTACACCATACATCTAAACATAGCCAGCTCTCCAGCTGTTCCCTGCTGAATACAGGCTGGGAGTCTGACACACCTGCTTTAAAAAGGGAGCATGATATAACCATCAAGAGAACATACTCTAGCAAGCAACGTCATCAGCCTGGCTGAAGTCTTCACAGGCTGCGTCAGGGATTTACACCTATTGGATCAAGCAAACCAAATCTAATCTAAAAAGAAAATTGGAAGTAAAATGGAAAAGTCATGTGGCCAAATGAGAGCGAGAGTAAGTCCTCCAGTAGAGGCACTCAAGGTAGAATCATAAACACAAGAGGATAGAGATATAAGGCAGATTAAAGCTACTGGAGTAGACAGAGTAGAGCCATTCATTCTATATTTTTATGAAATATAAATCATCATTGTTGTTTCTAAATTTTAAAGATGGGACATTGACTGAAAAAGATTCTTAAAATGGCTGAATGCACATTGTCTGTGACCCCGTATGAACATATGAGTTAGGACCACTCAGCCCTTCAAGCCTGCTCCTTCGTTCAATAAGACCATGGCTGATCTAATTGTAATCTCTTGCCTGTCCTCAGTAATTATTGAACCTCTTCTTGATCAAGAACCTTGCAAATATTCAGACTTGATTTCCATCTCCTTTTCAGGAGGAAAGTTCCAAGTCTTGCTACCTGGAAAATCCAAGAAATTATAGGCCGGTGAGTCAATGTCAGTGATGGGGAAACTTTTGGAGAAGATACTCAGGGACAGGATATGTGCACATTTGGAGGAAAATGGACTAGTTAGCAACAGGCAGCATGGTTTTGTACGGGGAAGGTCATGTCTCATCAACCTGATTGAATTTTTTGAAGAAGTGACAAAGGTAATTGATGACTTGATTTGATTTATTATTGTCACATGTATTAACATACAGTGAAAAGTATTGTTTCTTGTGCACTATATAGATAAAATATACTATTCATAGAGAAGGAAAAGAGTGCAGAATGTAGTGTTATAGTCATAGGTAGGGTGTAGAGAAAAATCAATTTAATGCAAAGTAAGTCCATTCAAAAGCCTGACAGAAGCAGGGAAGAAGCTACTCTTGAGTTTGTTTGTGTGTGACCTCAGATTTTTGTACCTTTTTCCCAAAGGAAGAAGATGGAAGAGAGAATGTCTGGGGTGCGTGGGATCCCTGATTATGCTGGCTGCTTTGCTGAAGCAACGGGAAGTGTAGACAGAGTCAATTAATGGGAGGCTGATTTGCATGATGGATTGGGCTACAATCACGACCTTTTGAGTTCATTGCAACCTTGGATAGAGTAGAAACCATACCAAGCTGTGATACCACCACAAAAGAATGCTTTCTTGGTGCATCTGTAAAAGTTGATGAGAATCTTAGTGACATGCCAAATTTCCTTAGCTTCCTGAAAAAGCAGAGGCAAGGTGAGCTTTCTTAACTATAATGTCGGCATGGGGGCACCAGGACAGGTTGTTGGTGATCTGGACAAACAAAAACCTGAAGCTCTCGATCCTTCCTACTTCATCCCTGTTGATGTAGACAGGATGTAGAGATGCCAGCGTTGGACTGGGGTAAACACAGCAAGAAGTCTCACAACACCAGGTTTAAGTCCAACCAGTTTATTTGATAGTAATCCCACAAGCTTTCGGAAACAATGTTCCTTCGTCAGGTATGTGGAAGTTTCCTAGAATGGTGTTGAAGACTGAGCTGTAGTCAATAAATAGGAGTCTGACATAGATATCTTTGTTAACTAGGTGTTCCAGAGTTGAATGCAGGGCCAGGGAGATGGCACTGCTGTGGACCTGTTGTGGCAGTAGGTGAACTATTGTGGATCCAGGTAGTCCGGGAGACTGGAATTGATTTGTGCCAGTATTAACTTTACGAAGCATTCCATAATGATGGACATTAGAGGCACCGGCCGACAGTCATTAAGGCACACTGCTTGACTTTTCTTATTTACTGGGATGATGGTCATCTTCTTGGAGCAGATAGGGACCTCAGATTGTTGTGAAGAGAGGTTGAAAATGTCTGCCAATAGCCTGCTCGCTGATCCACCTGATAAGGGAAGGGCCGTGGATATAGTTTATATGGATTTTAGTAAGGCCTTTGACAAGATCCTACATCACAGGCCGGTACAAAACCTAAATCTCTTTCCTTACATAAGGAGACAAATCCCTGGTCTCACCAATGCTGTGTGTAATGTACAATCTCCCTACTTTTGTGATCAGTTCCTCACAATAAATAGCTAGTTTCGACCTATTTACTGTATCTGTATCGCAGCCTTTTGTGATTCATAGAATGCATGGAATCCCCACATTGCAGAAGGAGGCTGTTGAGTCTTCTTCATTATGAGAACAGAGTTCACTGTCATGTCATGGGGACCAAGATTCTGTTTTCTGTTCCATTTGAATATGTCTACCATCATGGAGACCCTGGGCCCTGGCGTTGGTGCACTGCTTCTTTGCAGTTCTCCTTTGGTTTGATGAGATTTGAACTGTACAAGCCAGGCTGATACTGCACGGTTAGTGATTTGTCATCCCCACCTCTCTGCAGATACCTAGCAGATCCACCAAGGACACCCAGGGCCAGAAGCAACAGGATATAGGGAAGTGAATCCTTGTACTGGCCCTCCATGTATGTGGACAGAGAGGGAAGAGTCTTGATGTGCACCGAGCAATGCATTCAAGGCTCATCAAACCAAAGAAGTATTGCACCTACACGGAGTCCTAGACCTCCTGGAGCCTCTCCCAGTGGCAGAGATATTGCACCTCGGTCCCCATATGACTCGGATTCTGCTCGATATGAAATTGACTATCTGCCCAATCTGAAAAGCAGCAAAGCTGTCGGTAAGCTGAAGAGATACTTCCCCAAACACGGCCTTCCCCAGAGGATAATGATGAACAATCCTCAATGGCTAGTCTCCAGGGAATTCAAGGAGTTTGCTCAAACAAGGGAATTTGAGGCTCTCTGCCCTGGAAGAACAGGCAGTATGCTAAACAAAGCATCTCCTTGAGAAATATGTCCAGATAACACAGAATGAAAGATGCTGAGACAGAGCCCATCCCCAACAGCACCGAGAATGTCCTCCAGGTGTATCAACTCCATGACCAATATTGGCAAGGCCCTTCCGCACTCAAAAAGGGGAGACAGAACTGCTGCCATCCTCATGAAGCAGCGCAAAAGAGGGAGAAATTACTCTCATTGCAATGCCCAGAGACTCTGCACTCTTGAAGCAAGCCAGACAATCAGGATCCAATCAACACGGGGGCCATAACAAAGTGCCAGAGGTACACAGCCATGTGCCACAGCTAAAGAGTTGGCTGCTTCAGACAATACTCTCTTTATCAGAAACTGGTCTCACATGTTGTAGGTGCCTGAACCAGCACCATCACCCACCACAGAGTCTAACACACCGAGTCCGCAAGCAGCACCTTCTGCACCAATGGAAATGAAGGCCCATCCTGCGGTCAATGCAACAACCTTCAGCCACTGGCTAATCCACAAGGACAGCTGATGCCATCCACCCTGAGGAGAACAACCCAAGGCATCCCAAGCACAGCCAAATGGCAACATGACAACTGCAGGCCACATCCAAACTTTAAGGATTATGTGCTGACGGAGTCTACATATGAACTGTGTTTTTATAAAAAGGGGCTGGTGGGAGGAATGCAATGGGCTCTGCACCACTAGATCTCAAACAATGACACTACAGAGTATAGGAATGAGATAGAGAATCTGGTGAACTGGTACGGTGACCATAATCTCTCCCTCATTGTTGACAAAACGAAAAAGATTGTCATTGACATCAAGAAGCATAAAGGAGAACATGCCCCTGTCTACGTCAATGGAATGAAGTAGAAAGGGTCGAGAGCTTCAGTTTTTTGGGTGTCCAGATCACCAACAACCTGTCCTGGTCCCTCCCATGCCACTATAGTTAAGAAAGCCTCTCCAATACATCTACTTTCTCAGAAGACTAAGGAAATTTGGCATGTCACCTCTGACTCTCATCAACTTTTACAGATGCATCATAGAAAACATTCTTTCTGGTTGAATCACAGTTTGTTATGGCTCCTGCTCTGACCAAGACCACAAGAAACTTCAAAGCGTTGTGAACAAAGCCCAGTTCATCACGTAAACCAGCCTCCCATCCACTGACTCTGCCTACACTTCCTGCTGCCTCGGAAAAGCAGCCAGCATTATCAAGGACCCCACGCACTCCAGACATTCTCTTTTCCGTGTTCTTCTGTCAAGGAAAAGATAAAAAAGTCTGAGGTCACCTACCAACCGACTCAAGAACAGCTTCTTCCCTACTGCTGTCAGACTTTTGAATAGCCCTACCTTGTATTAAGTTGATCTTTCTCTACACCCTAGCTATGACTGTAACACTACATTCTGTACTCTCTCCTTTCCTTCTCTATGAACAGTATGGTTTGTCTGTATATTGCGCAAGAAACAATGCTTTTCATTGTACACTAATACATGTGACAAGAATAAATTAAATCAAGTCAAAATCAGAAATGTAGCACCCCATGTCAGCATCCTCAACTTTGTGAATTGTTCATGGCCTATCGCTCAGGTTTATGCCCATACAATGTGGTTTGTAACCTGTCACTGCTGCCTGACATTCTCATATTCCTGCAGTATCAGCTGTCCTGCTTAAACAGGCAAGAAGCAGAGTGGATGGTCACATGTGCATTGGGATGCTGTAGACACACGGAGTGACATGTTATCTGTGTAGGAGGTCTCCCCTAGCACACATAGGCACACAACATGTGACAGCTGCTAAGAATACTGAAGAAAACCTTCTGATTCTTACTCCCCTGTTGTCAGTCTATATAACCCAGCAATGTCCACACCATTGTTAAAGCAAGTATCACACAAAGGAATCTTATATATTAACCAGTGAACTCTCATGTTGGAGAAATTAATGTGGATATTCCATGTTCTTTTGTAAACTGCTCAGACTTAGAGCAGGAGTTTACTCCAGTTTATGTTTTCTTAAAGTGACACTCTTCAATATTTTAACATTTTCCAGGGCAGCTGAAATTATTCAAATGGAATTCACTTCCATAATTTGTTTTCTTTGTCAACTTAATATTAATGTGATGCACTCACTGCCTCTGAAATCGAACATTTGCACATTGTCCAAATGTCACAGTAACAAATTGTTTCTGTAATATAAATCAGGGACCATTCGTCCAATTATTTCCAAGTCTTTGCAATATCAATGTCCAAAGTCAGAACTCCAATTCCATTTAATAATCTTGGATGTTAAAAAGTTCATATACTTGGAGTTAGATGTGATTTAATTTTCAAGGTCTTCAATCGTAATCTAATGAAGTTTCATAATGCGGCATTTTTATTCAGATCACAATTCATGTTCTCGCTCTGAAGAATCAAGAAAAATCTATTCCAGAGGGCGACAATGAACCCCACTCTTTCTCACTTGCTTATCCACAATCAATGCTAACTTATCAAAAGGCAAAATAATTTCAATCAGAAAGTTGCTTATCGAGATAAATTATCCTGCCATACTACAGCCTTGAGATTGCAATCAGCAGTCTAATCATTCAGATGTAACACCGTGACTGCAGTTTAATGATGAGAGTGTGGGAGTGAGGAGAGTGCCACTTTGTAATTTTTAATTGATCGTTTCGCTCTATGGCAAGATCAGCAAGAAAAGGTGGAGCAATATTTCATCTGAAATATATTTCAAAATAATCGTTCTCAGCTATTATTTTGTTTCCTACAGCACCAGTCTTGAGGTTTGTTACCTGGTCAATTAGAACGATGGATGGAGGTAATGTCTCTGATCCTTCCAGAATGTTCTTCATTTGACAGATGTTATTTTCAGATTTTCTCATTTCCACCTTCATGGTCCCCAGGTGACCAAAAACACTTTCATTCTACAACGGTCACACTGCAATTAAGGACAAGCTGAAACTTGGTGCTTTGTTTCCAAGTGAAGCAGTAACCCAGGGACCCCGGCTGAAATATCACAAGGTGATAGTTCTCCGCTTGCTGACAATTCATGTGGTTTACAAAAAATTAAAGAAAACCAATTCATTGGCTGTCATTTGTTCTTTGAGTTACTTTGCCAGACAGCAATATCATTCTAAATCAGTTTAGGGGTAACTGAGTAGCTTCTAAGATGATCAAAGGTCCCAAAAACATAGATAAGCTACACCCAGAAACTGAAGTGTCTAAAACTCATGGCATTTCATACTCTGACAATCAGGGCACAACACATTCTCCCCATATCTTTGAATTTAGCTCCAAGTTCCAAACAGAAACAAAACCAATGTGTTATCCTGCTGCACCATTCAGCAGCCAATTAAAAGTTTCTTCTGTAACATAACTGAAACCCACAGATAAATCATACTCCAATTCAGTCATTAATTTGCAGTGTTGATGTTCAGAATTAATCTTTGATAAACATGCTGGACAGGACTTTACAATAAGAGAGAATATGATAGCTTACAAGATTGAGGAAGTGAAGATTTACATTTAGCATCATTAATTCCTCAATAATTCACAACATTCAGGGGACAAAGTAGAAATGGTCAAGAGCTTCAGGTTTTTATGTGCCCAAGTCACCAAACAACCTGTCCTGGACCCCCCATGCCGGCACTATAGTTAAGAAATCCCATAAATGTCTCTACTTTCTCAGGAGATGAAAGAAGTTTGGCATGTCACTATGACTCTCACTAACTTTTATAGATGCATCATAGAGAGCATTCTTTCTGGTTGTTTCACAGCTTAGTATGGGCTCCTACTCTGCTCAAGGAACTATAAAAAGTTGCGAATGTAACCAAATCCATCACGCAAACTAGCCTGCCATCCATCAACTCTTCTATACTTCCTGCTGCCTCAGAAAAGCAATCAAGGATTCTACACACCCCAGACATTCTCTCTTCCACCTTCTACCATTGGGAAAAAGATACAAAAATCTCAAGAATATCTCAAGAACATCTTCTTACTTGCTGCTGTCAGACTTTTGAATGGACCTGCCTTGCATTAAGTTGATCTTTCTCTACACCCTAGCTATGACTGTAACACTACATTCCGCCCTCTTTCCTTTCCTTCTGTACGGACAATATGCTTTGCCTGTATTGTGTGCAAGAAACAATATTTTTCACTGTGTGCTAGTATATGTGACAATAATAAATCAGATCAAATATAGTGGGGAGATGATGGAGTAGAGCCACATTAGACTATCAATTCCGAGTAATGTTCTGGGGATACAGGTTCAAATCCCACCATGGCAACTGGTGAAATTTAACTTCATTAAACAAACTGAAATTGAAATGTTAATCTCAGTAATAAATGCATGAGAACATTATTGTACAAACCCATCATTTCAGGAAAGGAAATCTGTCATCCTCACCTGGTTTACATGTAAATCCAGAACTACAGCAATATGATGGACTCTGAAATGGTCAAGTAAGCCACTCAGTCCTACTGCAATTAGGGATGGGCACAAAAGCATCTGTGACATCCACATCCCACAAATTAATAAATAAAAAACTGAGAATCCTCAGATATTTTACAAAGACAGAAATGCATTATCAATCTTGATAATATTGAAATGTGAGTGAAGATTCTTTAATGCTGTGTACTGAGACAGTAATGTGCGCATGGTGTTCGAAAACAGATCAGAAACTCCAAGCTATATTGTGATGTTAGACGACTATTTTTGATTTTGGCATCAGTGTTAGCATAAGGTGTTTCACTCCAGGTGTGATTCTATTGAACCACTAGGAAGCTTTTATTAAATAAACTTTATTTAACAATACAGTTAACTTTTCCTTCATGGTTTCCTTTGTAACTTTTTCTCCAACAACAATTCCTTCATAGACTTGTAATTCCATCTAGTATCATGGCCACTGTCCAATTGGAAGAGGTGACTTGCCTCCCAGAGTTGGTGACCCAATCAGGGGACTGGCTTTTCTGCCACCTTGGCAGTGTCATTGACGGAGGCTGCCTCTGTGCCGAGATCCCTGTGAGAGCCAGGATATGTTTCCTCACTAATAGAATCATAGAGTCATAGAGATTTACAGCATGGAAACAGGCCCTATAGCTCAACTTGTCCATGCTGCCCTTTTTTGTTTAAAACTCCTAAGCTAATCCAATTGCCCACATTTGGCCCAAATCCCTCTATACCCATTGTAACCATGTAATTATCTAAATGCTTTTTAAAAGATAAAATTGTACCCGCCTCTACTACTACCTCTGGCAGCTTGTTCCAGACATTCACCATCCTCTGTGTGAAAAAATTACCCCTCTGGACACTTTTGTATCTCTCCCCTCTCACCTTAAATCTCTGCCCTCTACTTTTAGACTCCCCTACCTTTGGGAAAAGATATTGACTATCTACCTTGACTATGTCTCTCATTATTTTATGAACCTCTATAAGGTTCACCTCTCAGCCTCCTACTCCAGAGAAAATAGTCCTAGTCTATCCAGTCTCTACTTATATCTCAATTTATCAAATCCCAGTAGCATCCTAGTAAATCTTTTCTGCATGCATTCTAATTCAATAATATCCTTTCTATAATAGGGTGATCAGAATTGCGCACAGTATTCCAAGTGTGGCCTTACCAATGTCTTGTACAACTTCAACAAGACGTCCCAACTCCTGTATTCAATGTTCTGACTTTTGAAACCAAGCATGCCGAATGCCTTCTTCACTGCTCTGTCCGCCTGTGACTCCACTTTCAAGAATCTATGAACAAGTACCCCTAAATCTCTTTGTTCTGTAGCTCTCCCCAATATCGTACCATTAACTGAGTAAGTCCTGCCCTGATTAAATCAACCAAAATGCATCACCTTGCATTTATCTAAATCAAACTCCATCCGCCATTTGTCAATCCACTGCCCAATTGGTCAAGATCCCATTGCAATTGGAGATACCTTCTTTCACTGTTCACTGGCTGCGGGGATGGTGCAGGAGGGAGGGGTTCAGGTTCCTGAACAATTGGGACTCATTCTGGGATAGGTGGGACCTCTACAAGAGAGATGGTCTACACCTGAACCAGAGGAGAACTAATATCTTGGGGGGAAAATTTGCTAAGGCTATGCAGGGGGCTTTAAACTGATTCGGGGGGGGTGGGATCCTAAGTAGTTGGGGTGCTAAGAGGGATGAGAGTAAGGGGGTCATAGAGGAAAGCTGTAAAACACAGCAGCGTACGGGTGGGGTAGGGCATGGTTTGAAATGCGTATACTTTAATGCAAGGAGTATTCGCAATAAGGGGGAGGAACTTGCAGCTTGGACCAGTACCTGGAACTTCGATGTTGTGGCCATTTCAGAGACTTGGGTAGAGCAGGGACAAGAATGGATGTTGCAGGTTCCGGGGTTCAAATGCTTTAGTCGGAGTAGAGAAGGAGGTAGAAGGGGGGGAGGAGTGGCATTATTAGTCAAAGACTGTATCACAGTGACAGAAAAGAAGTTTGATGAGGACTTGTCTGTTGAGGTAGTATGGGCTGAGATTAGAAACAGGAGAGGAGAGGTCACCCTGTTGGGAGTCTTTTATAGACCTCCTAAAAGTTCTAGAGAGGTAGAGGAAAGGATTGCAAAGTCAATCCTGGACAGGAGTGAAAGTAATAGGGTAATTGTTATGGGGGACTTTAACTTTACTAATATTGATTGGAATAGCTATAGCTCTAGCTCGTTAGAGGGGTCAGTTTTCGTACAAAGTGTGCAGGAAGGTTTTTTGACTCAGTATGTAGATAGGCCAACTAGAGGTGAGGCTACATTGGATTTGGTGCTGGGCAATGAGCCAGACCAGGTGTTAGGCTTGGAAGTTAGTGAACATTTTAGTGATAGTGACCACAATTCGGTTACGTTCACCTTAGTGATGGATAGGGATAGGCATGAAGCGGGGGACAGTAGTTATAGCTGGCAAAAGGGTAATTATGAGGCCATCAGGAGAGAATTAGGGTGCATAGATTGGACTAGGAAACTACAGAGACTGGGAACATCTGGAATGTGGAGCTTATTCAAGGAGCAGCTGCTGCGAGTCCTTGATAAGTATGTCCCTGTCAGGCAAGGAGGAAATGGTCGAGTAAGGGAACCTTGGTGTACGAAAAAAAGTTGATTTGCTGGTTAAAAGGAAAAAGGAGGCTTATGTCAGGATGAGGCTTGAAGGCTCGGTTAGTGCAATGGATAGCTATAGATTAGCCAGGAGGGAGCTAAAGAGTGAGTTGAGGAGAGCTAAGAGGGGACACGAGAAGACTTTGGTTGATAGGATTAAGGAGAATCCTAAAGCTTTCTTTAGATATGTTAAGAATAGAAGATTGGTTAGGGCAAGATTAGGGCCAGTCATAGACAGCAGTGGGAAGTTGTGCGTGGAGCCTGAAGAGATTGGAGAGGCAATGAATAAATATTTCTCTTCGGTATTCACGCAGAGTGCTGGAAATGTAGCTGTGGAGAACACTGAGGTACAGGGTTGCAAATTGGGAAGTATTGTAGTAGATAGGGAGGATGTGTTAGAAATTCTCGAGGGTTTGAAGTTGGATAAGTCCCCTGGGCCGGACGGGATTTACACTAGGATTCTCTGGGAGGCAAGAGAGGAGATTGCAGAGCCTCTGGCTCTGATCTTCAGGTCGTCGTTGGTTACGGGTGTGGTTCCGGAGGACTGGAGGATAGCGAATGTGGTCCCATTGTTCAAGAAGGGGAAGAGAGACCTTCCAGGGAATTATAGGCCAGCGAGTCTTACTTCTGTTGTGGGCAAAGTATTGGAGAGAATTATTAGGGATAGGATTTATAGTTATTTGGAGAGAAATGAATTGAATGGGGATAGTCAGCATTGTTTTGTGAAGGGTAGGTCGTGCCTTACTAACCTCATTGAGTTTTTTGAAAAAGTGACCAAAGAGGTGGATGGGGGTAAGGCGGTTGATGTGGTATATATGGACTTTAGTAAGCGTTTGATAAGGTGGCCCATGGAAGACTTCTGCAGAAAATGCAGATGTATGGGATAGAGGGTGATCTAGCTAATTGGGTTAGGAATTGGCTAGCAGATAGAAGACAGAGGGTGGTGGTTGATGGGAGATATTCATCGTGGAGTTCGGTTGCAAGTGGTGTACCTCAGGGGTCTGTTTTGGGGTCCCTGCTGTTTGTAATTTTTATAAATGATCTGGATGAGGGTATTGAAGGATGGATGAGTAAATTTGCAGATGACACTAAAGTCGGTGGAGTGGTAGATAGTGAAGAGGGGTGTTATAGTTTGCAGAGAGACTGGGACAAGTTGCAGAGCTGGGCCGAGAGGTGGCAAATGGAGTTTAATGTGGAAAAGTGTGAGGTAATGCACTATGGCAGGAATAATAAATATGTAGAGTATAGGGCTAATGGTAGGATTCTTAGTAGTCTTGATGAACAGAGGGATCTTGGTGTGTATGTGCATAGATCCCTGAAAGTAGGCAGTCAAGTCGAGAAGGTTGTTAAGAAGGAATATGGAGTCTTAGCTTTTATTGGTAGGGGGATTGAATTTCGGAGCCGCAACGTCATGTTGCAACTGTACAAAACTCTAGTGCGCCGCACTTGGAGTATTGTGTGCAGTTCTGGTCCCCACGTTATAAGAAAGATGTGGAGGCATTGGAGAGGGTACAGAGGAGGTTTACCAGGATGTTGCCTGGTATGGAGGGCAGGTCTTATGAAGAGAGGCTGAGGATTTGAGGTTGTTTTCGTTAGAAAGGAGGCGGCTAAGAGGGGACCTTATCGAAACATGTAAGATGATTAGAGGTTTAGATAGGGTGGACAGTGATAGCCTTTTTCCTAGGATGGAGAAAGCTAGCAGGAGGGGACACAGCTTTAAATTAAGGGGTGATAGTTATAGGACGGATATCAGAAGTAGGTTCTTTACCCAAAGGGTGGTTCGGGAGTGGAATGCCCTGCCTGCAGCAGTTGTAGATGCGCAAAGTTTGGTGGCGTTTAAGAGGTTAGTTGATAAGTATATGGAAGAGAAGGGAATGGTTTAGTTTGGAGGGTCATTGCTTTTTATATTGGTCGGCGCAACATCGAGGGCCGAAGGGCCTGTTCTGTGCTGTAATGTTCTATGTTCTTCTATGTTCTACTATGTCACCAATCTTGGTGTCATTTGCAAACTTACTAACTATGCCTCCTATATTCTCATCCAAATCATTAATATAAATGACAAGTAATAGTGGGCCCAGCACTGATCCCTGAGGCACACCGCTGGTCACAGGCCTCCAGTTTGAAAAACAACTCTCTACAACCACCCTCTGGCTTCTGTCAAGAAGACAATTTTGTATTTATTTCGATACCTTACTCTGGATCCCATGAGATTTAACTTTATGCAACAAGCTAGAATGAGGTACCTTGTCAAAGGCCTTGCTAAAGTCCATGTACACAACATCAACCTCACTGCCCTTATCTACCTTCTTAATTACCCCTTCAAAAATCTCAATCAAATTTGTGAGACATGATTTTCCACTCACAAAGCCATGCTGACTGTCCCTAATCAGTCCTTGCATCTCTAAATGCCTGTAGATCCTGTCTCTCAAAATATCTTCCAACAATTCACCCACCACAGATAGAACATAGAACATAGAACATTACAGCGCAGAACAGGCCCTTCGGCCTTCGATGTTGCGCCGACCATTATAAAAAAAGCAATGACCCTCCAAACTAAACCATTCCCTTCTCTTCCATAAACTTATCAACTAAAACTTATCAGATGTGAAGCTCACTGGCCTGCTGTTCCCAAGCTTTTCGCTGCAGGCATTTTTAAACAAAAGCACAAAATTTACCACTCTCCAATCTTCAGGCACCTCATCCATGACTATCGATGATTCAGATATCTTGGCTAGAGGACTCCCAATTTCTTCCCTACCCTCCCACAATATCTTGGGAAGAATTCATCAGGTCCTGGGGATTTATCTACCTTGAAGCGCTTTAATATTCCAGGACTCGGCAGGCAGGCCCTGGCAATCAGAGGGTGAACTCTCCAGCGGTGGGTTTAGACTCAGTCTGACTTCATATAACAGACCTGCCAACCTGGGAATCGGCCTGGTAAACCTTCACTGCACTCCCTCTATAGCAAGCACATCTTTCCTCAGAAAAGGACACCAAAACTGCACACAGTACTCCAGGTGTGGATATTTCACCTGGGATCCTGCAGTGAAATATGTGTGGCCATTCAGAAAGGATCACTTTTCCCACCCACTTATTTTCAGGTGCCCTATCCTTTTTAGAGATGATCTAAATTTGAACAGCTATTGTGTTGATGGGACTTCTTCCAGGATCACTGCATCATTGAGCAGAACATTAAAAATCCTGCAAAATTCCTGCAATTACACAATAAGATTTAACTCAAATAAAGAGAAGTGACAGTGCCATTATAAGGCAAACTCTTATTTTTGGAATATTGGCTATAAAGGATTTGAGTATAGGAATAGGGATGTTCTGCTGCAATTATACAGGGTGTTGGTGAGGCCACACCTGGAGTATTGTGTGCAGTTTTGATCTCCTTATCTGAGGAAGGATGTTCCTTGCTATAGAGGGAGCACACCGAAGGTTTACCAAGCTGATTCCTGGGATGGCAGGTCTGTTATATGAGGAGAGACTAAGTTGGTTATGATTATATTCACTGGAGTTTAAAAGAGTGAGAGGGGATCTCATAGAAACTTATAAAATTCTAACAGGGTTAGACAGGGTAGATTCAGAAAGAATGTTCCCAATGGTGGGGGAGTCCAGAACTGGGAGTCATAGTTTGAGGATAAAGGGTAAACCTTTTAGAACTGAGGTGAGGAGAAATTTCTTCACACAGAGAGTGGTGAACGTGTGGAATTCATTCCCACGGAGAGAACTTGAGGCTAAAATGTTGTCTGATTTCATGGCGAAATTAGATATAGTTCTTGGGGCTAAAGGGATCAAGGGATATGGGGGAAGAGGAGAATCAGGTTATTGAATTTAATGGTCAGCCATGATTACAATGAAAGATAGAGCAGATTTGAATGGCCTTCTTTTGCTTCTAATTCTATGTTTTTAAATGGCTAGAGTCTGATAATACGCCCTGCTCAGTCACCAGTGAGATGGCGGCTGAACCAAAATCTAGATCTGCAATTGAATAATCATTGCACAGACTGAACATATCAACAGTCAGGCTGCCCTGGTACAAATGTGACATATGCTCAAGAGGAAGAAGTATTGTTTCCAATTTAAAATTCAAACCTCTCTCTGCATTCATTTTCATTTCTAATCCATTCAAACTACACTGGCGTAGATAGGCCCAGATTCGACCAATGCTTGGATAGAAGTGGGAGCAAAAACTAGACTTTGGGTTCAGGGCAAAAGGTAAGACACTCAAACATGTTCACAGCTTGTGAGCTGACATGAACACATCATACTACAATATTCCAACTGGACTACTGTCACCTTAAGGACGAGAGGCCTTCATTTTATCGTTAAAATTGTGTTTGCTGTCTTGTTTCTTATCAAACATTTATTTTTATTCATTGCTATAATTCTTTTGTCCAGGTTTTAGAGAGAAAGTAATTCTGTTGGGAAGGTTTCCTTAATTATATAACTATATTTGTAAAGTGTGATTTTCTAATTCCATTCTCCCAGTGGGGATGTTTACCCATATGCTGTAAAGATCAAAATCTACATTATGCAATTTGATTTGTTAAACTGTTATTGTAAAATGTTTGTGGAGGTAGAAGTCCTTTCACCAACATCCCTTTATTTACAAGCTCTTACAGCAGTGCACAGAGTGTTCGCAGCCTGCAGTCTACCTCCAGCAGTGCCAGATGAACTGACACTCCCTGTTGAATACAAGGAAAAGACTCCCTGATTGGCCCATCAATTGGATCTTTAATCGAGAAGTATTTTCCAATAGGCCAACCTCAATGGCCAGACTGAATTGTTACAACTGTGTGCAACACAAATTTGAATTGTTGATTTGCATTCAAGGTGTGCAGGATTCCAGGCCTCATGCACAAGGTCAGTAAATTACCCAGAGGTTTTACGAGAGCAGATTATTCACTCTTGATCCTTTTGTTAGTTGAGCAGCTTCTGTCTTCACTTCAGCATCCTCCTGCACAGCAGGAATTCAGTGACTCTTGTTGTTGCTCCTATGGTACGAAGGTACCACCGGCATCAGGAATATGTGAATGTTTGGTTTGAGTTACATTCCAAACTCAGCTCCATTTTCCTGACCCCTGTTATCATTGTGATGGCCTGAATGAGGAGTTCAAATCCCAGTATAGTAGCTTGGCATAATAAACAGGGCCAGCTGGATCATCTCCGTGAAGAGTTTCCCTGCGGAGAAGCAGTTGTCAGCTTCAGTTCAGCAGTGAGGAGTCAGCTGCTGGATGTAATATGCAGGCAGAGTTACACTGAGCGCAAACCCAGCTCCTCAGGACAACAGATCAGAGCACCTGTACATTGGTGTAATCCCTGCTAAGCAGTAACAAAGCCTGGGGCATCATTAAGCACACAATGCATGAGGCACAGAATACAAATATCGATTTAATTAGTGACACTCCAAGTTTCAGGGAAAGGCAGATGCCTCACGGACAAAATCACACTAATCTGAGCAAAGAGCACAATCAGTGTGAGCAACTGCTCAGAAGTGGAATGAGGGAATGTTGACAGCAGAGCCAAGGGCCAGGTGGGAAGGGGGGTGGGGGAGGGGGCGCGAGAGTGGGAGATGGTAGGGTAAGAGGTGGTGGGGCAGGTTGGTGGGAAGCGGGTGAGCAGGAGGGTGGGAGGTGGGGGGGGCAGAGTCTCTGGGGTTGGAGTTGGTGCTATGGTAGTGGCAAAACTATAACTCTCCCTGATGGCCAAAGTACACGTGCACAAAACCCAAAGAGGGAAGCGTAAGTGAGGATTCTCAGGATCAGCCTCCAAAGGGATGCCCTGGAAACAAAGGGTAATAGGCATCCCCGAGCGACGTGACTAACAGTCAAGATCAGGGACAGGCGGTCACAGTGAGCTGAATTGGTTTTCTTTTGTGCATCCCAGGAGTCAGGATTAACAAGGCAACTGTACCAATGCATAAATCATTGTACTGGGGATGTTTGCTTAATTCTATAACTGGAAGGTTTACACATTGGCTGTAAAAATCAGAATCTACATTATGCAAGCTAGCCTGACATTAAATTGATTTGTTAAAATATTGTGTAATAAGTCCTCGGGGGCAGAAGTCCCTTCATCAAAACCCCTTTATTTACAAGTTTGACAGCAGCAGGCAGAGTGCTTTCAGTTACAGTCTACACTCAGAGTTCCAGAGGAACGCCCAGTTAAGTACAAAGCAAGAGACTCTCTGATTGACCCATCAATTTGGCGCTTAATCAGGGAGTTAATTTTCTAAAGGCCCATCGCAATTACCTGATTAAAGTCATTACACAACACAAAGTTGATTGTTGATCCGCATTCAAGGTGTGCAAGGTTCCAGAGCTCAAGCACAAGATCAGAAAATAACTAGACATTGGATGTGAGGAGATTTTTTTCTCTCAACTCTTTTGATGATTGAAAATTATTGCACACTCGGGGGTCTGTCAGTGTGTTAGAGAGTGAGGTAAGTCAGTCTTGTCTTTTGCAAATTTGGTGAAAATTCTCACAAATCGCACTAAAGCAAAACTTCTGGAACTTTCCACTGGCACAGAGTTATTTATTCCAGTTCAATGCTAGTCAAAATAACAAACTCTACAACTGCACTTCATCCATATCACTGCCGCCACTTCCAAAGAAGCTGCAACTTACTGATACTGGGAAATAAAAATGTCCAAATCTTTAAATGAACCATCCTGAACCACTTGGGTGCAAGAAGGAGAGAACTGACAGTCTTCATCATGCCTGTGGCATTTCACCGATCACGGACCCCTGGTCTGTGCTACCAAATAAACTTGTTGGACTTTAACCTAGTGTTGTGAGACTTCTTATTGTGTTTATCCCAGTCCAACACCGGCATCTCCACACCATGACTGTCTGGAGATTGCAGTTTTGCAGATGGATCTTAGTGCTGTCTTGTGGTCCCAATTTTAGATCAATATTCCTAAAACCCAACATTCCTTAAACTCTAACAAAGGGTCATCCAGATTTGAAACGTTGGCTCTGTTCTCTTTCCACAGATGCTGTCAGACCTGCTGGAGATTTTCCAGCATTTTGTGTTTTTGTTTTGGATTCCAGCATCTGCAATATTTTGCTTTTATCATGAAACTTTAGTTAGTAAAAGCTATGTGAATCTAACCTGAAATTGTTAACTTGCTTGTGGACAATTCTAAATAAGAGAAGTTAGCATTATTTGATGGTAGGAACGGCATCACAATTCTGGGGAATTCCATCCTTCCTGAATAGAATCAGCCCTGATAGCTGACCAAAATATAAGTGTGTTGATTTTCTCAGCTTATGTTGCTGGTAGGATCCCTCACTGCTGCCTCAGTGAAAGACTGGAGCAACATGTAATGATCTATTAAGCATGGACTGAAATTTCCTTTATTTGCTTTTGGATTTGTAGAAATCACAAGAATATATTAAACTCATTGGAAAATGTGAAATGAAAGGCTGGATCTTACTGGGGGCTTCAGGATCCTCATGTCAGAACCAAACTGGGATCCTCAGGTCACACTGAGCAGCAGTGACTCTGGTAGAGCAAACTTCCTGGAGGTTGTCTCCAATTAAACATCTCTGTGTTCAGTGACATACTGGGGAATAATGGTGTGTTCTCGGCGCTGCACCAGAGGAAAGGCAGCTCAGGGACAAGCAGCAGGTGAGTTGGGCTGGGCAGAAGCTGGCAAGAATCTCAACAATGTGCCGCATCATAGATTTTGATATTGATTTGATTTGATTATTGTCACACGTATTAACATACCGTGAAAAATATTGTTTCTTGTGCGCTATGCAAAGCACACCATTCACAGAGAAGGAAAGGAGAAAGTGCAGAATGTAGTGTTACAGTCATAGCTAGGATGTGGAGAAAGGTCAACTTTATGCAAAGCAGGTCCATTCAAAAGTCTGACAGCAGCAGGGAAGAAGCTGTTCTTGAGTCAGTGGTACGTGACCTCAGACTCTTGTATCTTATTCCTTCTTCCATGTTGGGAAAGTCTGGGGTGTGTGGTGGGCGGTGGGGGGGGGGAGAGAGAAGGGTGGGTGGGGGGGGGAAGGGGGGAGAAGGGTGGGTGGGGGGGGAAGGGGGGGAGAAGGGTGGGTGGGGGGGGGAAGGGGGGAGAAGGGTGGGGGGGGGAAGGGGGGAGAAGGGTGGGTGGGGGGGAAGGGGAGAGAAGGGGAGAGGGGGGGATAGAAGGAGGGAGAGGGGAGGGGAGAGAAAGGGGGGAAGGGGGAGGGGAGGGGAGAGGAGAATGGGGGGAGGGAGAGGGGAGAGAAGGGGGGAGGGGGAGGGGGAAGAAAGGAGGGGAGGGGGAGGGGGAGAAGAAGGGGGTGAGGAGGATGGGGGGGTGGAGAGGGGGAGAGGGGGAGAGAGGAGGGGGAGGGAAGAAAGAGGGGGGGAGAGGGAAGGGATGGTGGGGAGAGAGGGATGGGGGGGAAGGAGGGGGGGGAGTGGGAGAGAGGAGGGGGGAGGGGGAGAGAAGGGGGGGGGGGGAGAGAGGTGGGGGAGGGGGGAGGGGGGTGGGGGAGAGGAGAGATGGGGGGAGGGGGAGGGGGAGGGAGAGAAGAGGTGGGGGAGAGGGAGGGGGAGAGAAGGGGGAGGCGGGGAGGCGGGGGGGAAGAAAGGTGCGGAGGGGAGGGGGAGAGAGGAGGGGGGGGGTGTCCTTAATTATGCTGGCTGCTTTGCCAAGACAGCAGGAAGTGTAGACAGAGTCAATGGATGGGAGGCTGGTTTGTGTGATGGATTGGGCTACATTCACAACCTTTTGTAGTTCCTTGTGATCTTGGGTAGAGCAGGAGCTGAGCTGTGATACAACCGGAACGAATGCTTTCTATGGCGCATCTGTAAAAGTCATGAAAGTCATAGCAGACATCCAAATTACCTTAGTCTTCTGTGAAAATAGAGGCGTTGGTGGGCTTTCTTAACTATAGTGTCAGTGTGGGGGAGCAGATGATCTGGACACTTAAAAGCTTGAGGTTTCTTGAAGACTTTGATGAAGGCATGGATCAAGATCAAAAATGATCTATGTCCCTGGAGTGGAGGCAAAACATCTCCAGAGGAATGGTTTAGACCATGGTTGCAGCTTTTCCTGCCTGAAATCCTGTCAATAGGGCTGGGACAGGTGTCTCTGATAGCAACACAACTATCAGAGTGTGATACTGAGCCAGCGTAGGATAGGGTCCTCCGTTAAGCTGGAAATCACTGCAAAAGATCAGCAGTGCCCTCTACCCCAGTGGCAGAACATTAGCAAGGCAGCAAAAATCACCCCTAACTGGAACCTTAAACACCTGGCTGGCTGTCTGCCTTCTGGACTGGACAATTCTATTCTCAGCATCAATCAGCAGTCAGCCCACTCCACTCGGGGGAGATCTCCTTGGCAGGCGGATTGTGCACCGTGCTACCTCCTCAATATTTTACTAGATGCCCCTTTCCCTCCCTCACACAACCTAACCAATTCCCCGTCTTCACCATCCCATCACCTCAAGACTGAAAACTCAGCCCAAAGTGGCAACAACTAAAATATAAGGTTATTGGAATGATCATTAAGCTATACACAGTGGCACAGTGGTTAACACTGCTGCCTCACAGCGCCAGGGACCCAGGTTCAATTCGCAGCTTGGGTCACAGTCTGTGCAGACTGTGTCTGTGTGGGTTTGTTCTAGGTGTTCCGCTTTCCTCCCACTCTGAACAACATGCTGGTTAAGTGCATTGACTGTGCTAAATTCTCCCTCAATGTACCCGATGGAGTGCTAGAATGTGGCAATCAGGGGATTTTGACTGTAACTTCATTGTAGTGTTAATGTAACCTACTTGTAACACTAATAAATAAACTTTAAAAACATGTTAAAATAAAACTAATGCTGACTTTGTCTATTTGTTTCTGATTTGCAGTGTATGAGGTGTAAAATGCAGAATTGATATACCGTAATTCTTCTAAAGCTTTTTTATAAACCCACACTTCTAGCAGTACTAGAGTAACAGTGTAGCTCGCTGCACTCATATGACCATACCCTTTCATGAAATTATGTGCAAATCACACAAATTCCACAGTTCGTTATAGAGCCAAATTTGAGGAGTCACAAAAATCTTTTCAAACGAGGCAATTTTGATAAGGTCCCCCATGCAAGGCTTCTGGAGAAGATGAGAGGGCATGGGATCCAAGGGGCTTTGGCCTCGTGGATCCAGAACTGGCTTGCCGGCAGAAGGCAGAGAGTAGTTGTGGATGGGTCTTGTTCTGCATGGAGGTCGGTAACCAGTGGAGTGCCCCAGGGATCTGTTCTGGGACCCCTGCTGTTTGTCATTTTCATAAATGACCTGGATGAGGAAGTGGAGGGATGGGTTAGCAAGTTCGCCGACAATACAAAGGTCGGTGGTGTTGTGGATGGTCTGGAGGGATGCCAAAAGTTGCAGCGGGACATAGACAGGATGCAAGACTGGGCGGAGAAGTGGCAGATGGACTTCAACGCAGATAAATGTGTAGTGGTCCATTTTGGCAGGAATAATGGGATGAAGGAGTACAATATAAGGGGTAGGAGTCTTAGCTGTGTTGTAGAGCAGAAGGATCTCGGGGTCCGGGTCCATAGGACTCTTAAATCAGCCTCGCAGGTGGAGGAGGTGGTCAAGAAGGCGTACGGTGTACTGGCCTTCATTAATCGAGGAATAGAGTTTAGGAGTCAGGAGGTAATGATGCAGCTCTATAAGACTCTTGTCAGACCCTAGTTGGAGTATTGTGCGCATGGACTTTAGTAAGGTATTTGATAAGGTGGCCCATGGAAGACTTCTGCAGAAAATGCAGATGTATGGGATAGAGGGTAATTTAGCTAATTGGATTAGGAATTGGCTAGCAGATAGAAGACAGAGGGTGGTGGTTGATGGGAGATATTCATCGTGGAGTTCGGTGACAAGTGGTGTACCTCAGGGGTCTGTTTTGGGGCCCCTGCTGTTTGTAATTTTTATAAATGATCTGGATGAGGGTATTGAAGGATGGATTAGTAAATTTGCAGATGACACTAAAGTCGGTGGAGTGGTAGATAGTGAAGAGGGGTGTTATAGTTTGCAGAGAGACTTGGACAAGTTGCAGAGCTGGGCCGAGAGGTGGCAAATGGAGTTTAATGTGGAAAAGTGTGAGGTAATGCACTTTGGCAGGAATAATAAATGTGTAGAGTATAGGGCTAATGGTAGGATTCTTAATAGTGTTGAAGAACAGAGGGATCTTGGTGGTTGTGCATAGATCCCTGAAAGTAGGCAGTCAAGTCGATAAGGTTGTTAAGAAGGCATATGGAGTCTTAGCTTTTATTGGTAGGGGGATTGAATTTCGGAGCCGCAACGTCATGTTGCAACTGTACAAAACTCTAGTGCGGCCGCACTTGGAGTATTGTGTGCAGTTCTGGTCCCCACATTATAAGAAAGATGTGGAGGCATTGGAGAGGGTACAGAGGAGGTTTACCAGGATGTTGCCTGGTATGGAGGGCAGGTCCTATGAAGAGAGGTTGAAGGATTTGAGGTTGTTTTCGTTAGAAAGGAGGCGGCTAAGAGGGGATCTTATTGAAGCATATAAGATGATTAGAGGTTTAGATAGGGTGGACAGTGATAGCCTTTTTCCTAGGATGGAGAAAGCTAGCACGAGGGGACACAGCTTTAAATTAAGGGGTGATAGTTATAGGACGGATATCAGAGGTAGGTTCTTTACCCAAGGGTGGTTCGGGAGTGGAATGCCCTGCCTGCAGCAGTTGTAGATGCGCCAGGTTTGGTGGCGTTTAAGAGGTTAGTTGATAAGTATATGGAAGAGAAGGGAATGGTTTAGTTTGGAGGGTCATTGCTTTTTATATTGGTTGGCGCAACATCGAAGGCCGAAGGGCCTGTTCTGTGCTGTAATGTTCTATGTTCTAGTCGCCTCATTATAGGAAGGATTTAGAGGCTATTGAGAGAGTTCAGAGGAGATTTACAAGGATGCTGCCTGGATTGGGAGGCAGGCCTTATGAAGATAGGTGGAGGGAGTTGGGACTTTTCTCACTGGAGAGATGTAGGTTGAGAGGCGACCTGATAGAGGTTTATAAAATGTTGAGAGGAATAGATAGGGTGGACTCTCAGAGACTATTTCCCCAAGCAGAAATGGTCACTACGAGAGGACACAGATTTAAGGTGCAGGGAAGCAAATACAAAGGAGATGTCAGGGGTAGGCTTTTCACTCAGAAGGTGGTGAGTGAATGGAACCGACTGCCGTCGGAGGTTGTTCAGGCAAACTCACTGGGGTCTTTTAAGAGATTTCTGGATGAGTATATGGAAAAGAATAGGATAGGGGGTTATAGATAGGTCTGTGGCTTGGTAGATGTGATCGGCGCAACTCGTGGGCCGAAGGGCCTGTTTGTGCTGTATTGTTCTATGTTCTATGTTCTATAATTGTGTAGCTGTAAATTTCTCAATGTAGTATTAATATCTTCTGAGGGAATGGGAATCATTTGATATGGGCCTTTGGCTTGTAGAATATTGCCTTGATGAACTATAAAAAGCTCAGTCTGCTATTTACCATCTGACTGGCAACAGAACAGACAAGGAGCTCTGGCCCAGATGGTGACACCTGGCACCATCTACACTGCTTCTATTGGCAATTCTGCACCATTGCCTATGAGACAGATTCATCTCTGCATTCCTATATTATTGTATGAAGTCAACACCAATAAAAACACATTGCTTTTCAGCACACCAACTCCCTGAATGAAAATCTCATTGGACTTTAATTCTGGGCTCTGAAGCCCACATCAATCAATATTTTTTTCTCTCTGGTTGCTATAATGTAAATCCTTTTTCTCTTTATCCTTTTCTTTACTACGTGAGTGTAGAGGCAACATTGAAAACTCTCTTTATACATCTCACCGTGTGCAAATAAACTGACCCTTTGAGTTTATCCTACCTTGAGTTTACTGTGAGGTTTTTAATAGATATTGGATCGCACCAAAACCAAGGGATTGGAAAAATGTAGACTGATTATAAAGAGGAAATAAATCTAACCATCACCCTCTGTCTTCTATGAGACAACCAATCACTTATCCAATTGGCCAAATTTCCTTCTATCCCTTGCTGTTTGTCATTTTTATAAATGACCTGGATGAGGAAGTAAAGGGATGGGTTAGTAAGTTCGCCAACGATACGAAGGTTGGTGGTGTTGTGGATGATCTGGAGGGATGTCAGAAGTTGCAGCGAGACATAGATAGGATGCAAGACTGGGCAGAGAAGTGGCAGATGGACTTCAACGCAGATAAATGGGATGAAGGAGTATAATATCAAGGGTAGGAGTCTTGGCAGTGATGAGAAGCAGAAGGATCTTGGGGTCTAAGTCCATAGGACTCTTAAATCGGCCCTGCAAGTGGAGGATGTGGTCAAGAAGGCATATGACGTACTGGCCTTCATTCATAGAGGGATTGAGTTTAGGAGTCGGGAGATAATACTGCAACTTTATAAGGCCCTTGTCAGACCCCACTTGGAGTACTGTGTGCAGTTCTGGCCGCCTCACTATGGGAAGGATGTGGAAGCTATTGAGAGGGTGCAGAGGAGATTTACAAGGATGTTGCCTGGATTGGGAGGCATGCCTTATAAAGATAGGTTGAGAGAGCTAGAACTCTTCTTCCTGGAGAGACGAAGGACGAGAGGTGACCTGATACAGGTTTACAAGATATTGAGAGGAATAGATAGGGTGGATTCCCAGGGCTGAAATGGTCGCTATGAGAGGACACAGGTTTAAGGTGCTGGGAGGTAAGTACAGAGGTGATGTTAGAGTTAAGTTTTTCACTCAGAGGGTGGTGAGTGAATGGAATCGGCTGCCGTCAGTGGTGGTAGAAGCGAACTAGCTGGAGTCTTTTAAGAGACTTCTGGATGAGTACGTGGGAGTTAATGGGATTGGGAGTTACAGATAGTTCTATGGCCTGGTAAGTATAGATATGATCGGCACAACTTGTAGACCGAAGAGCCTGTTTGTGCTGTAGTGTTCTATGTTCTATGTTCTAAGACTTGATTAGTTGTAAAGACTCACATTCTAATCAGTATTCTATAAACTGTGCGTGCCTCAACTGATGAAGGGGCTAAGCTCAAAAGCTAGTGACGTTTGCTACCAAATAAACCTCTTGGACTTTAACCTGGTGTTGTGAGATTTCTTACTGCGTTTACCCCAGTCTAACTCCACATTGTATCATATGACCAGAGCAAGAATGATTAAAGGCAATGATGTGCATTAGAGCATGGTTTCAAGTCTGCACTGACAATAATCTCACCCAGGTCCTATCCCTGTAACCCCATATATTTACCCTGCTAATCTTCTGACACTAAAGGCAACATAACATGGCTAATCAAGCCAACGTGCACATGGAATGTGGAAGGAAACCGGAGCGCCTGGAGAAAACCCATGCAGACACAGGGAGCATGTGCAGACTCCGCACAGACAGTGACCCGAGGTTGGAATTGAATTCAAATCCCTGACGTGAGGCAGCAGTGCTAATGATTGCTTCACCATGCCACCCATTAATGCCTGGTAATATCTGGCTGCCCTCTTCATGCCTGGTACATGCCACACGGCCTCTACCTCCTGGCTTGCTCCCTTTCTTTTTGCCTCATGTTAGTCACAGCACAAATATGAAGATTCTCACCCCATTCTGCTTCTTCTTTGACCAATGTTCTCTCCTCCCTTCTCTTGGAATATTCTCTGCCATGCCAACTCGGTGCCCAAGTCAATAGGGGTAAAATTTTTCATCCTTCCGAGGCCACACGTCCCACTCTCCAAATCCCTTGGTTGTCGGGCTGGTGATTGATTATTTTGAATTTGTCTAATAGTTGTTGCATTTTTTAACACTATTACGAATGGGACCCAATGTCTCTAAAGAGCACCTTCTGTCCCCAAAGAACCCCAATAAGTTTAGACCTTCTCTGAAGCATGTGAAGCCCACAGTCACAATTCGTAACTGACTGAAGGCAGCTGTGGTTTTATACATGCAGTTGCCTCCATGAACCATACATGTCCAAAGCTTGTTCACACTTTCCCCCAAAGCTCTTTGGCAATGTTGAGTGCTGGGCCTGGGAGAAGGACATCTGGAATTGGTCCTCTGATGATATTTTGGCTAAATGTGACAATACTGTGCCTTTAAGAAATGTATTTTAATCACATTTCTTGCAGGTTTTCAAGCAGTTTCTTTGCGAGTTTAATTGGCACTGAGATGTCTGTCGCTGGCGTCCTCTGATTATTATTGAAGCAATATAATGGATAGAACATAGAACATAGAACACTACAGCACAAACAGGCCCTTCGGCCCACAAGTTGTGCCGAACACATCAAAACCTACCCAGCCATAGACCTATCTATAACCCCCAATCCCATTGGATCCCATATACTCATCCAGAAGTCTTTTAAAAGACCCCAGCGAGTTCGCCTCGACCACCACCGACGGCAGCCGATTCCATTCACTCACCACCCTCTGAGTGAAAAACTTTCCCCTAGCATCCCCTCTGTACTTGCTTCCCTGCACCTTAAATCTGTGCCCTCTCGTCGCGACCATTTCAGCCCTGGGAAATAGTCTCTGAGAGTCCACCCTATCTATTCCTCTCAACATCTTGTAAACCTCTATCAGGTCGCCTCTCAACCTTCGTCTCTCCAGGGAGAACAGTCCCAGCTCCCTCAACCTGTCTTCATAAGGCATGCCTCCCAATCCAGGCAACATCCTTGTAAATCTCCTCTGCACCCTTTCAATAGCTTCCACGTCCTTCCTATAGTGAGGCGACCAGAACTGCGCACAGTACTCCAAGTGTGGTCTGACAAGGGTCCTATAAAGCTGCAGCATTACCTCCTGACTCCTGAACTCAATCCCTCGATGAATGAAGGCCAGTACACCGTAAGCTTTCTTAACCACATCCTCCACCTGGGAGGCCGATTTGAGAGTCTTATGGACCCGGACCCCAAGATCCCTCTGCTCTTCCACACAGCTAAGACTCCTACCTTTGATAGTGTACTCATTCATCCCGTTGGATCTGCCAAAATGGACCACAACACATTTATCCGCGTTGAAGTCCATCTGCCACTTCTCCGCCCAGTCTTGCATCCTGTTGATGTCATGCTGCAACTTCTGACATCCCTCCAGACCATCCACAACACCACCGACCTTCGTGTCATTGGCGAACTTACTCACCCATCCCTCCACTTCCTCATCCAGGTCATTTATGAAAATGACAAACAGCAAGGGTCCTAGAACAGATCCCTGGGGCACTCCACTGGTGACCGACCTCCATGCAGAAAAAGAGCCATCCACAACCACCCTCTGCCTTCTGCAGGCAAGCCAGTTCTGGATCCACAAGGCCAAAGCCCCTTGGATCCCATGGCCTCTCACCTTCTCAAGAAGTCTTGCATGTGGGACCTTGTCAAATGCCTTGCTGAAGTCCATGTACACCACGTCCACTGCTCTTCCTTCGTCAATGTGTTCAGTCACATTTTCGAAGAACTCAATTAAGCTCGTAAGGCACGACTTGCCTTTTACAAAACCATGCTGACTATTTCTAATCAACCTAAACTTCTCCAAATGCTCGTAAATCTTGTCTCTCAGAAGCCTCTCCATCAGCTTACCAACTACTGAGGTCAGACTCACCGGTCGGTAATTTCCAGGACTATCCCTGTTCCCTTTCTTGAAAATAGGGACCACATCCGCAATCCTCCAATCCTCCGGAACCTCTCCCGTCTCCATCGACGACGCAAAGATCATCGCCAGGGGCTCTGCAATGACATCCCTCACCTCCCACAATAACCTGGGGTACATCCCATCTGGTCCCGGAGACTTGTCTATCTTGATAGCATTTAAAAGTTCTAACACATCCGCTTCCTTAATATCTACATACTCAATCTTTTCAGTCTGCCGCAAACTTGTAGTGCATCCTCCCAGATCACTTTCCACCGTGAATACTGAGGCAAAGTACTCATTAAGCACCTCTGCCATTTCTTCCGGTTCCATACAGACTTTTCCCCCTTCACCTTTTATAGGTCCTATCCCTTCTCTTCTCATCCTTTCACTTTTCACATATTTAATTTATTTTTATTCCGGGCTGATGCAGCGTTCTGGAGTTTTAATGCTCCCTTGGGTGTGCTGACTGGGG
This sequence comes from Sphyrna mokarran, assembly GCA_024679065.1. Classification (NCBI taxonomy): domain Eukaryota; kingdom Metazoa; phylum Chordata; class Chondrichthyes; order Carcharhiniformes; family Carcharhinidae; genus Sphyrna; species Sphyrna mokarran. The sequence goes on from JAGIQG010000018.1 coordinate 54,673,535, forward strand.
CTTGATTTGCACTGATTGAGAGGTCAGGTGATGCTTGGAGGACAGTTTTTTTCCACAGAAAAGTCCAAGGCTGTAATTTCATTCAGCTCAGAAGCTGAATGAATGCTTCTTATTTCCCTCTCTGAGGGGTTGGAAATTCTGCTGTCTTTAAGTTGCTGGCTAGAGGCTAGTGGAAAAGGGCAGGTTCTCTCCCTCTGGAGTATGCTGCAAGTCCCAGGGCTGGGAAGTCTCAGAGATTTAATCCAACATTTCAAAAACCAAGTCACAATCGGTGTTAAAAAGCTATAAAATCCAGCATCACAACTGCATACTTGTTTCTGTGCCAAGTTTAGAAGATGGAGAAAGTGATTCCAGTATCTGCAGTATTTTGCCTTTATGTATATTGGGTGTTGTTTACACCAGCATAGTTAGCTAGCTGTTAAGATATTTACTATATCATGGTCTATTCCTGTAATTTAAAAGTTATGCTTATTATATTTTAACTCTGTTCTTAAATAAATTTTGTTTGATAAAAGCTCCATAGGAGGTCATTTGAATCATACCGGGAGTGAACCACCTCATGTTCACCCGAATGCCAAAATCAAAAGTTTAGAACCATAAAAACATAGAATCACACAGTGCAGAAGGAAGCCATCTGGCCCATTAGGTCTGCACCAACCACAATCCAACCCAAGCCCAACCTTCACATCCCTAATATTCACCCGCTAATCCCTGTAACCTACAATTCCTGGACACTAAGAGGCAATTTAGCATGGCCAATCAACCTAACCTGCACATCTTTGGAGTGTGGGAGGAAACTGGAGCATCCGGAGAAAACCCGCGCAGACACGGGGACAATGTGCAAACTCTGCTCAGAATGTTATCAATGCCATTAGTGGGCAGCACAGTGGCAAAGTATTTAGCACTGCTCCCTCACAGTGCCAGAAACCTGGGTTCAATGCCTGGTTTAGGTCACTGTGTGGAATTTGCGTGTTCTCTCCGTGTCTGCATGGGTTTCCTCTGGGTGCTCCAGTTTCCTCCCACAGTCCAAAGATGTGCAGGTTAAGAGGATTGGCCACGTTAAGTTGACCCTTAGTGTCAGGGGGGTTAGCAGGGTAAATGGATGGGGTTATGGGGATAGGACCGGAATAGGATTGTGGTTAGTGCAGATACAATGGCCTTCTACACTGTATGATTCTATAATCTGGGAATCGAACCTGGATCCCTGGCAGCAGTGCTAACCCATTGTGCCACCAAAAGGTCTCGGCTAACTTCACAAAACACCTTGGAGTTCCTGGCCTGGTCATAACATAAAACAGAGACTCTTTCCATCCCCAGAAAAATTTAGACTATTTTTTTAAGAAGCTGAAAAGAACATTTATAATTGCTCACAAATTGGACAAATGGGTGAAGGAAGGGAAGAGAAATAAAGCCATAGCCAATTTCCTGAGAGAGACTTGTGAAGAGCAAATGCCAGTTAGGATGTAACACACATGCAATTTTTGCCCATTTTTGTTTCACACTATTTCTACTATTAGAACACCTGGGAGTGACACCATTTAACTCACAACAGTGTGAATGCCATCTCGAAACAGCTCCCAGCTGGATAATTCCAGATACAGTTAACTGAATCACTGTCGCTCAGGTTCAGTTCTGTATTGGCTCTGTGATGATCATTAGAGAATAGAGTCTATTTTTATATACAGAAAATTTCTATTACAGCATACTCATTACACATTTCCTTTCTCATTATTTCATGATTGACAATATAGGGTGCTCGCTTCCATTCCGATTTGCGATTAAGTTGCAAACGAGTGACGTTTAATATAAACCAAGCTCAGGGTATTGTCTTAAATCAACCTGGTAACACCTAATTATAAATGTATTTGGTCTGAGTGAATTCTAACTATACTTACAGAACAGCATTGCATTTGTAACTTATATATGGCAGCAAAACTTTTAATTGGAGACCTTATTACAAACTTCATTACTTTTCATTAGAAGTGTTGAAAGGAAGGTCTGAAACATGTGTGAATCATCAAATAATAATCTTAATTTATAAGAAATAATTTATAAGAAACCTTTACTCCATGCTGTACTTTATGAACTTTCAGTCAATGCTTTCAAATTTTGAACGCAAATAGTCTATTAAGACATCCAAAGGATGTGCTGGTTAGCTGCACTGTCTGTGCACCTAATTCTCCCTCAGTGTACCCGAACAGGCACCAGAGTGTGGTGACTCGAGGATTTTCACAGTAACTTCACTGGAATAAGATAAAAGCAAAATTCTGTGGATGCTGGAATCTGAAACAAAAACAGAAAGTGCTGGAAAATCTCAGCAGGTCTGACAGCCTCTGTGAAGAAAGAATAGAGCCAACGTTTCGAGTCTGGATGACCCTTCATCAGAGCTGGAGAACTTCATTGCAGTGTTAATGTAAGCCCATTTGTGACTAATAATCAAACTTAAACTTTAAAAAAAACTTAACACGACCACTGCAAATCATATATTTATAGCATTTTGAGCCCCAGACTGTCCTGAGTCCCAAGTAAGTGCCTAATTAAAGAGGGACATTGCAGCAACCTGAGGAATTTACCCAGCTCTTTGCTGAAAGATGGACCATCAACAAAAGAACGAGAACATTGTGACCAGTCAGTGGCTGGAATTTTACAGTCCTGCTTCTCTTCCACGGGAATCGGAGCTGTGAGGGGCAGCCCATTGGCCATCTAACCAATCGAGCCAATCAGATTGGGACTTGATTGGTGTCATACTCAGCCAAAGGAAAGATGGTTGTGTTTTTTGGAGGTCAGTCACCTCAGCCTCAGGATGTAACTGTCGGAGTTCCTCAGATTAGTGACCTTGCCATAACAGTATTCAGCTGCCTCATCAATGACCTTCCGGCCAATAAGTTCTGGAGTGAAGATGTTCACTGATTGCACAATGTTCAACACCATTCGTGACTCCTCAGATACTGTGAAGGCGTGCATGCCTGGATGGGTGCAACCCCAACAACACTAGCAAATTCAGTGTCATCCAGGACAAAGCAGCCCTGCTTGACTGGCATCCTACCCACAAACATCCACTCTCTCTGCCAGTGACGCACAATGACAGCTGTGTGTGCCTTTGAGGAGGAGTTTCTTCACGCAAAGGGTAGTGAATCTTTGGTATTCTCTGCCTGATGAGGTGCTGGAGGCTTCCTCACTGAATATGTTCAAATCAAGAGTGGATAGGTTTTTAATTGATAAGGGAATTAAGGGTTATGGGGAGAAAGCGGGAAAGTGGTACTGAATCACTACAGATCAGCCATGGTCTTATTGAATGGCGGGGCAGGCTCGAGGGGCTGGATGGCCTACTTCTGCTCCTATTTCTTATGTTCTTATGTACTGCTGCATATCACCATGGCTCCATAGGTAGCACCTTCCAATCTCAGGACAGCTGCCTTCTTTGGAATTATTTGGGAATTAATGATTAATGAACTCGGATGAAGATTACTGGAGAATGAGAAAAATATATTTACTTTCCATTTTCTTTGGACACATCGGCACTGGGATGTAACCAGGTAATCTCAGCACTGAGATATAACTGGATAATCTCAGCACTGGTGTACAACCAGCTCCATGTAAGAGATATAGTTTGAAGTTAGTAGCTTCAGAAGTGAAAGCATTGTGTCCAGCAGAATGTAAACCATTTGAAAATTCAGTTAACATTGTTATCAAATTATTTGTTGAGCAGTTTTGTTGAGTATATTAATCAATACTCATTTTCTGTTCATTATTTACATACTGGTTTATTCTGCTGTGAGCTGCATCTACACCAGGGCAGTAATGAATATGAATAGTATACAACTCAATTTTCTTGGGGCAGAGTTTCTGTAGCTGGCGACAGTGGGACTTGCTCATTAGAATACGACGCTTGGATCAGTTAGATAATGATTCAGACTCAACTGGTCGAACCAATTACAGTGTCCACAGGGAAATTCATCCATTTAAATAACAGATGGAGGTGCTTTATACAAATATATGAATCATTCATACACCACGCTCTCACAGCAGCAATTAAGGTTCTATTATAATTTATTTACTAAATGTCAGAATAATTTTGAAATCTATCTCAGATTTTCTCTTTGTCAAGCTGTACAGAAAGAACGCAGATATTAAATATTTCATCGCCTGATTTGGTGTTCATTACTGCCACTGAAATCTTGCCAAATAAAGTTCTCAAGCAGTTAGATTCATGGGACAACAAGGTTTGAGGGATTAGCATCCAGAAAGTTACCCTTGGCTCTGTTTCATTGTCATGTGCTAGGTAGGATTGCTGTCGGTACAGACTTGATGGGCTGAATGATCCCCTTCTGCAGAGTAGAGATTCTATGATTCTATGAAGAGGGGCAGCTCTCAATATCCACCTTCGAGAGAACTCGTCTCGTCTCCACACAAGCCTGGAACAAAGTGTATCTCAGTGATATTCTCACAACTCAACCACCTGTCACAACCAGAGCAGAAACCTGGAAACTAGCCAGTGGTGCTGCCAGTGGCTGTTTAGGTGATGTGACCATGAATTTCTTCATGTCAGATTCCATTTAGGTAGGAGGTAGTGACACATCTCACCTCTCCGGTTCCCTATCCATTGCTGGATTAGAAAGCAGAGGCTCTTTATACCTGAGATGCTGCATTGTTTTATCCCTGAATCGTTAACAGAAACCGTTGGAACATTCATTAGGCTTTTCCAGGATAGCCAATTTCCCATGATGCAGGGGGCCATTGGCATCTCAATGTGGGGATGTACCTTAACCCTAAAGGTTAGCGGTTGATAAGTGACCTCCTTCACCACATTAAACTGGTGAATGCCCACAATCCTTAGAGCAGCCATGCTATATTCATCCTGTTCCAGTCCATCAATATTTCATCCACCAGCTCATACCAAAGAGTGGCTGTTGAACATCAAGAGTTGTTCAATCTTCAGCTGTCTCATGGATACTCTCCACAATCGAACCACACATGGCCAACATTAACCAGCACACATTCAGCAAGAGCCACGTTGCCACATGAAACATCAATGTACAGAGGATTGGGGTGGCAGAAGCCATGAGTGTGGAGGAATCCTGCAGTGCTCACTGGGATAGATGTCCTGATGTGTGGTGGTCTTGTTGTATCCCCACAGCCTGGACAGCATGAGCACTTACCCCTTTCCACCAGCCATTCTGTGACTGCCTTGGGAAAAGGATAAGGAGAAGGAACAGCCACATCCATGACCTGGAAGTACTTAGTTTGACCCTGATTCCTATGTGGACAACCTCAGATCCATATTATAGAGCAGCACAGTACCTCACAGACCATCACAGAGTCCTTATAATCATAACCACAAAACTTATCCAACAATCCATCCAATTTTTGAAGAGATATTTACTGACTTTGACCACTCATGTGAGGTCAGTGAATCTAATTTGATTTGATTTATTATTGTCACATGTATTAGTATATAGTGAAAAGTATTGTTTCTTGTGCACTACAGAGACAAAATATACTGTTCATAGAGAAGGAAACGAGAGGGTGCAGAAGAGGAAGATCAACTTATTGCAGAGTAGACCCATTTAGATGTCTAATGGCAGTAGGGAAGAAGCTGTTCTTGAGTTGGTTGGTACATGACCTCAGACACTTGTATATTTTTCCCGATGGAAGAAGATGGAAGAGAGAATGAATGGAGCAGATAGGGGCCTCAGATTGTTATAAAGAAATGTTGAAGATGTCTGCGAATATGCTGATCCGGGCTGGCCAAACAAGCAAAACAAGAGGAGAGGCTGCTAATGGCAGCCTGTAGAGAGAATAAAGGGTGTGAATGGCCAAACGGCAGAGAAACTGAAATCAGAGAGTAAACTGAGAGATGAAGACGTGGAGGGAGGGGGGAGATGGGTGGGAGAGAGATAAAATTTTAAAAAAAGGAAGCAAAGGGAGAGAAATGTAGGAAAGGGGAGACAAAGGAAGGGGAAAGAGTGAAATAAAAATGAAGAAAGACAATGAAGAAATAAAAGGTAGAGAACAGTAAAAAATTAAATAAAACAGAATGAAAACAGAGGAGTCAAAATGAGGTAGAACAAATGCAAAGTGATGCATTTTAGAGGATCAAATTTAGGTGTGAATTATGCTATAAATGACAACCCTTAGGAACAATAACATACAGAGGGTTGTCCATAGTTCTCTAAAAGTGGCAACACAGATGAACAAGGCGATTAAAAAGGCATATGGCATGCTTGCCTTCAGCTAGGGCACTGAGTACAAGAGTTGGCAACTAATGTTGCAGCCTTATAAAATCTTGGTTAGGCCCCATTTGAAATATTGCGTGCAGTTTTGGTAGCCACACTACCAGAAAGATGTAGAATCAATGGAGAGAGTGCAAAGAAAGTTCACCAGAATGTTGCCTGGCCGTAAGGGCATTAGCTATGAAGAGAGGTTGAATAAACTAGGATTGTTTTCACTGGGAAGAGGGTGGCTGAGGAGAGACCTAACAGAGGTCTCCAAAGTTATAAGAAGCATAGACAGAGTAGCTAGCTAGAGGCTTTTTCCAAGGTGGAAGTGTCAATCATAAGGGGGCACAAGGTGAGGGGGGAAAGTTTAAGGGAGATGTTTTTCATGCAGAGAGTGGTGAGTGTCTGGAACACGCTGCCAGAGGAGGTGGTGAAAGCAGGTACATTAGTAGCATTCAAGAGGCATCTGGATGGAATACATGAATCAGGAGGGAATAGTGGCATATGCACCAAATAAAGGCAGAACTTTTTTTAAGTTTAGGTATCATCATCATGGGCTTGGAGTGCTGTACTCTTCTTTGTTCTTTGTGTGTGTCATTGGTGGGCCAGTATCAATTGCCCTTGAATTGAGTGGCTTGTTGGGTCATTTAAGAGTCAACCACATTGCTGTGGGGTTGGCATCACATGTAGGTCAGACCAAATAAAGACAGCAGATTTCCTTCCCTAAAGGACAAAAGCAAACCAGATAGGTTTTTTCAACAATCGACCAATGGTTTCATGATCACCATTACATTCTTAATTCCAGATTTTCGCAGAATTCAAATTGCAACACGACAACTCAGTGACTATCACTGTGCTGTACAGATACACGGATTTGGGCCTGTGTCTGTGGGAGTTTGCGCATTCTCCCCGTGCTTGCGTGGGTTTTCTCCGGGTGCTCCGGTTTCCTCCCACATCCCAAAGATGTGCTCTTAGGCTAATTGGCAAAACAAATTCTCCCTAAATTGTCTCAAATTTTAATCCATAGATCTATAAACATAGACAGGGATCACGGGTAGAGGTGGGAACATCGAGGAGGCAGCGCGGGTTCATTGGGCCAAAGGGCCTGTTTCCCATGCTGTTTTGTTCTTTGTTCTTTGTTCTAAATCATCTGAAATTGTTGAATTTGATGTTGAGACCAGAAGGCTGTAAAGTGCCAAGCTGGAACATGAGATGCTGTTTCTCCAGTTTGCGTTGAATTTCACTGGAACATTGCAACAGGCCAAGGACAAGCATGTGGGCAGTGTGTTTGGCCACTCACACCTGCTAGTGTCTTCAGGCTGCTATTAACAGCCTTTCCCCTGGTTCTATGGCTATGACTCATCTTTAATTCCCTCATCCTGCAGTATAAATATCTCTCATTTTCTATACCTCTTAGCTTTGACAAAGGGTCATCTGAACTCAAAACATCAGCTCTTTTCTCTCCTTACAGATGCTGCCTGACGTGCTAAGATTTTCCAGCATTTTCTCTTTTGGTTTCAGATTCCAGCATCAGTAGTATTTTGCTTTCATTAATAAAGTAGATGTGATGTGAGAAAGAATCTTTTTCACACAGTGAGTGGTTGGGGTCTGGAATGTTCTGTCTGGAAGTGTGATAAAGGCAGGTTCAATCGAAACATTCAAGAGGGAGTTAGATGATTACTTGAACAGTCATATGTGCAAGTTTCCCGTACTATCTGCCATGGAAATTGGAGCAGGCGAAGCATGGACAATGGAAAGGTCCATTGATCTTGGGCGGAATTTTCTGTTTCGGGGCGAGCCATGGAGTCACACAGTGCAGAAAAGGCCCTTCGGCCCATTGAGTTTGCACCAATAATAACTAACATTAAAGCCTTGCTAATCCCATTTTTCAGCACTTATCCTTGACTATTATGATATTTCAAGTGTTCATCCAAATACTTTTTAAAGGTTATAAGATCTCCTACCTCCATTACCCTCCCAGGCAGCACATTCCAGATTCCCACCACCCTCTGAGTGAAAAAATGTTTTCTCAAATCCTCGCTGAATCTCCTGCTCCTCACCCTAAGATTCTGTCCCCTTGTTACTGACCTCTCAAGCAAGGGGAACAGCTGCTTCCTACTCAGCTTGTCCATATCCCTCTTCAGCTTAGCCACCTCAATCGTGTTCCTCTTCAGCCTTCTCTGTTCTAAAGAAAACAAGTAACAAACCTCACTACACCAGGTTAAAATCCAACAGGTTTATTTATAGCAAATTCTGACCCACCTGACGAAGGAACAGTCAGTTCCAAAAGCTAGTGGCATTTGCTACAAATAAACCTGTTGGACTTTAACCTGGTGTTATGAGACTTCTTACTGTGTTTACCCCAGTCCAATGCATCTCTACTTGTAAAGAAAACAATCCAAGTCTATCCAGCCTCTTCTTATCGTTCAAATGCTCCACCCAGGGAGCATCTGGGTGAATCTCCTCTGTAATCCCTCTAGTGCTGTCACATCCTTTCTACAGTGAGGTGATCAGAATTGTACCCAGTATGCCAGCTGTGGCCTAACTACAATAGAAATAATATGGGGAAAAAGCCAGAGAATGGTACTAAGCCATGATATTCATTTGGAGAGCTGATAGTGACATGATGGGCCAAATGGCTTCCTTCTGTACAATTCTGTGATTCTGTAGAACATTCTTACTGCCACCCTCACATAAACTTGGGCCTTTTGCAGAGGTAGCCACTCATTGTGTGTACAGTACAACACAAACATTTGAATGAGCAGAATTCGCATGTTGCCTACAGCACTTTGACCGAGTGTGGCTTAATCACACATTATCCTTCCTGTGTTCCATTGCAGAGATTAAGTATGTCTGAAGTTGCCTGCTGCAGCTAATGGAACATCTGAACAAACTCACACTTGCTGCTGTGGCTGTCCTCTCAAAACCCAGGGACATTTTTAAAAAACTTCTGGATGAGTATATGGGATCCAATTGGGATTGGGGGTTATAGATAGGTCTATGGCTGGGTAGGTTTTGATGTGTTCGGCACAACTTGTGGGCCGAAGGGCCTGTTTGTGCTGTAGTGTTCTATGTTCTATGTTATGCTACTGGTAGCATAACGTGGTAGGCTACTGCAGAAAGTGCAGATGCATGGGATTGAAGGTGATTTAGCAGTTTGGATTAGGAATTGGCTAGCTGATAGAAGACAGAGGATGGTGGTTGATGGGGAATATTCAACCTGGAGTGCAGTTACAAGTGGTGTACCTCAAGGATCTGTTTTAGGGCCACTGCTGTTTGTCATTTTTATAAATGACCTAGATGAGGGTGTAGAGGGTTGGATTAGTAAATTTGCTGACGATACCAAAGTGGGGGGAGTTGTAGACAGCGAGGATGGATGTTACAGTTTGCAGAGGGACATAGATAGGTTGCAGAGCTGGGCCGTGAGGTGGCAAATGGAATTCAATACGGATAAGTGTGAGGTGATTCACTTTGGTAGGAATAACAGGCATATGAAATATAGGGCTAATGGAAGGACCCTTAATAGTGTTGTCGAGCAGAGGGATCTTGGGGTACAAGTACATAGCTCTTTGAAAGTTGGCACCCAGGTTGATAAAGTTGTTAAGAAGGCGTACGGTGTGTTAGCTTTTATTGGTAGAGGGATTGAATTTAGGAGCCGTGAGGTTATGTTACAACTGTACAAAACTCTGGTGCGGCCGCACTTGGAGTATTGCGTACAGTTCTGGTCGCCGCATTATAAGAAAGATGTGGAAGCATTGGAAAGGGTGCAGAGGAGGTTTACCAGGATGTTGCCTGGTATGGTGGGAAGGCCTTATGAGGAAAGGCTGAGGGACCTGAGGTTATTTTCATTAGAGAGAAGAAGGTTACGCGGTGACCTAATTGAGGCGTATAAGATGATCAAGGGATTGGATAGGGTGGATAGTGAGAGCCTTTTTCCTCGGATGGTGATGACCAACACGAGGGGACATAACTTTAAATTAAGAGGTGGTAGTTATAGGACGGATGTCAGAGGCAGGTTCTTTACACAGAGGGTGGTGAGAGCGTGGAATGCCCTGCCTGCAGCAGTTGTGGACTCGCCTACTTTGGGGGCATTCAAATGTTTGGTGGATAGGCATATGGATGATATTGGAATAGTTTAGGTTAGAGGGTCCACTGGCCAGCGCAACATCGAGGGCCGAAGGGCCTGTACTGCGCTGTAGTGTTCTATGTTCTATGTTTGCTCACTGAGTCTGCTAAATTGTGGCCTTCTGTAGTCTAGTCAGGCTGACAGAATGGTAGTCAAGAGGATTGGAGGGAGCAGAGAGAGTTACAGAGAGAGTGTACAGAGAGAGTGTACAGAGAGAGTTACAGGGAGAGTGTACAGAGATAGTTACAGGGAGAGTGCACAGAGAGAGTGCACAGAGAGAGTTACAGAGAGAGTGCACAGAGAGAGTTACAGGGAGAGTGCACAGAGAGAGTTACAGAGAGAGTGCACAGAGAGAGTTACAGGGAGAGTGTACAGAGATAGTTACAGGGAGAGTGCACAGAGATAGTGCACAGAGAGAGTTACAGAGAGAGTGCACAGAGAGAGTTACAGGGAGAATATACAGAGAGAGTATAAGAGAGAGTATACAGAGAGATGTACAGAGAGAGTTACAGAGAAAGTGTACAGAGAGAGTTACAGAGTGAGTTACAGACAGAGTGTACAGAATGTACAGAGAGAGTGTACAGAGTGTACAGAGAGAGTGTACAGAGAAAGTGTACAGAGAGAGTGTACAGAGAGTATGCAGAGAGAAGCTGCTGCCTGGGGTTAAAGCTAGAATAGAGAGTTCAGTTTCACAAAACACTTACATAGAAGGTAAAATAACTCTAAAAATACAAATAAAACATTCTCTGCTGCAGAGAGCGTGGTGAGGCCATTGTTCTCATTACATACAGAAGGCAAAATGAAACAGTGTGAGCAAGCAAACTTCAATTATACCAAACACTGCAATCTCAGGTGCTGTGACATAAACAACCCGATGATTCATAACTGACCTTAACCTGCCAAGTGTTTGCTCAGTCTGTCCTGAAAGAAATTGAAGACTTACGAGTGCAACAGATTAATATCCTTTCAGATCACAAGGGGATGCTGCTGTTACCTGACAGGATGTACAATCCTGTCAGTGGAAATTAGACAGCATGAGTCACCTCAGTTTTAAAAGTGAGATGTTGAAGATGTTTGCAGACCAGGCTGAGGTATGCAGTGCAGATTCACATTTCTAATTTTGGATTGGGAGAGGGGTAGATTTTAGTAAAATAAGACAGGATCTGGCCAGGGAAGACTGGGAACAGCTACTAATGGGAAAATCCACAGAACAACAGTGAGGGGCAACTGTGAGAAAGGAAATGGGAAGGGTGCAAGCCCAGCATGTTCTCTTCAGGGTGATAGATCAGAATAACAAGCCCAGACAACCATGGAGGAGCAGAGATATTCAGGACACAATGAGAAGGAAAGGAAAAGGGTTAAAAAGTACAAGGGAAGCAAATCAGTGGAGGTATTAGTGAGATATAGAATGTGCAGAGTGGAGCCTAAGAAAGCAATAAGGAATGCAAAGAAGGGATATGAGAGCTCTCTGGCTGGTAAAAATAGGGAAAATCACAAGATACACTTATAGAATATCTATAGGAGGAGGATAACCAGGGAAAGAGTAGGGCCTATTAGGAACCAAGGGGTCAATCTGTGGGTGGAGCCAGATGATATAGGTGGAGGGTTGAATGAATATTTCACATCAGTCTTCACCCAAGAGAATGACGACGAAGGTATTGAATTCAGGGAGAGAGACTGAAGGGTTCTTGAAAAATTGATATAGGGAAGGGTAAGGTATTGGCAGGCTTAAAACTGGATAAATCTCCAAGTCCAGGTGAATTGTGCTTCAGGCTGCTGTGGGAGGAAATTGAAGGGGTTCTGACCCAAATCTTCAATTCCTCTCTGGCCACAGGGGGAGGTGTCAGATGACTGGAGAACAGCTAATGTGGTTCCGCTATTTAAAAAGATAAACCAGAGAGCTACTTACCTGCCCCATTTGACCATTCTATAACTTCTCATGGCCAAGACACTCCACCTCACTGTAACCACCCGGCCAATCTTTGTGTCATCCGCAAACTTACTAATCTATCATATAAGATGAAACATATAAGATGATTAAAGGTTTAGATAGGGTGGACAGTGATAGCCTTTTTCCTAGGATGGAGAAAGCTAGCACGAGGGGACATAGCTTTAAATTAAGGGGTGGTGGTTTTAGGACAGATGTCAGAGGTAGGTTCTTTACCCAGAGGGTGGTAAGGGTATGGAATGCCCTGCCTGCTGCAGTTGTAGATGCGCCAAGTTTGGTGGCGTTTAAAAGATTAGTAGATAAGTTTATGGATGAAAGGGGAATGGTTTAGGTTAGAGGGTCAGTGCTTGTTCCTAATTGGTCGGCGCAACATCGAAGGCCGAAGGGCCTGTTCTGCGCTGTAATGTTCTATGTTCTATGTTCTATCCCGCACATAGTCATCAATGTCATTTATATAAGTGATAAAGAATAGCGGGCCCAACACATCCCTGTAGTTCACCACTGGACACTGGCTTCTACTCAGTAGAGCAACCTTCCATTATCAAACAGATGGCAGGAAAAATAGCAAATGTACTAATGGTAATTTACCAAAATTCTCTGGACTCTGGGATGGTTCCCACAGATTGGAAAATAGCAAATGTACACTCACTGTTTAAAAAAGGAGGAAGACAAAAGGCAGATAACTACAGGCCAGTTAGTAAGGAAAATGCTTGAATCTATCCTCAAGGAAGAAATAACGAGACATCTGGATATAAATTGTCCCACTGGTAAGACGCAGCATGGGTTCATGAAGGCAAGTCATGTTTGACTAATTTGGTGGAATTCTTTGAGAATATTACATGTGCAGTGGACAGTGGGGAACCTGTAGATGCGGCATATCTGGATTTCCAGAAGGCATTTGACAAAGTGGCACACCAAAGACTGTTACATAAGATAAAGGTGTACAATGTTACAGGTAATGTATTAGCATGGATTCAGGATTGGTTAACTAACAGAAAGCAAAAAGTGGGGGTAAATGGGTGTTTTCCTGGTTGGCGATCAATGACTAGTGGTGTGCCTTAGGGATCAGTGTTGGGACTGTAATTGTTTATGATTTATATAGATGATTTGAAGCTGGGGACCAAGTGTAGTGTGACAAAATTCACAGATGACACTAAGACGGGTGGAAGAGCAAAGTGTGCAGAGCACACTGAAAGTCTGCAAAGGAATATAGATAGTCTCAGTGAGTGGGTGAGCGTCTGGTAGATGGAGTACAATGTTGGTAAATGTGAGGTCATCCCACATTGGTGGGAATAACAGCAAAATGGATTATTATTTAAATGGTAAAAAATTGCAGCATTCTGCTGTGCAGAGGGACCTGGGTGTCCTTGTGCAGGAATCTCAAGGAGTTTGTATGTAGATGCAGCAGGTAATTAAAAAGACAAATGGAATTTTATCCTTCATTGCTAGAGGGATGGAGTTTAAAAACAGCGAGGTTATGTTGCAGCTGTATAAGGTGCTGGTGAGGCCACACCTGGAGTTACTGTGTACAGTTTTGGTCTCCTTACTTGAGGAAGGATATACTGGCACTGGAGGGGGTGCAGAGGAGATTCACTAGGTTGATTCTGGAGTTGAGAGGGTTGGCTTATGAGGAGAGACTGAATAGACTGGGGCTATACTCATTGGAATTCAGAAGAATGAGGGGAATCTTATAGAAATATATTAGATTATAAGAGAATAGATAAAATAGAAGCAGGGAAGTTGTTTCCACTGGCGGGTGAAACTAGAACTAGGGGGCATAGCCTCAAAATAAGAGAGAGCAGATTTAGGACTGAGTTTAGAAGGAACTTCTTCACACAAAGGGTTGTGAATCTGTGGAATTCCCTGTCCAGTGAAGCAGTTGAGGCTCCCTCATTGAATGTTTTTAAGGCTAGGATAGATAAATTTTTGAACAGTAAAGGAATTAAGGATTGTAGTGAGCGGGTGGGTAAGTGGAACTGAGTCCATGAAAAGATCAGCCATGATCTTATTGAATGGTGGAGGAGGCTCGAGGGGCCAGATGACCCACTCCTGCTCCTAGTTTTTACATTTTTATCATCCTCTGTCTTCTACAACTGAGCAAATTTTGAATCCACTTTATCAAATTACCCTGGATCCCATGTGAATTTACCTTCTTTACATGTCTCCCTTGTCAAAGGCTTTGCTGAAATCCACATAAACTACATCGATTGCACTACCCTCATCTACACACCTGGTCACCTCAAAACATTCAATCAAATTTGTTAGGCATGACCTCCCTTTGATGAAGTCATGCTGATTATCCCTGATCAAACATTGCCTCTCCAAATGGAAATAGATTCTCTCCTTTAGAAGTTTCTCTAATAGTTTCCCTATCTCTGTTGCGAGACTCACTGGTCTGTCAGAAATTGGCGTGGAGCTGATTACAATATGGAAATGTGCGATTCCAGGTCATCCGGGGGCTGGGATTGAAGTTTCTGGGCCTGTTAGCATCTCCCCCCAGACCCCACTGCTAGCAGTTTACAACTGCTCCCTATTAACGGAAAACAGGTGGCCGGCTGCTACAGGGATCTGTGTGTGTGTGTCTCTGTCTGCATGTGTGTATGTGTGTGTGTGTGTGTGTGTGTCTGTGTGTGTGTCTGCGTGTGTGTGCGTGTGTCTGTGTGTGTGTGTGTGTGTGTGTTTATGTGTATGTTTGTGTTATCCACTCATGTTGTGGGGATGAGTTTAAATTACCCAAAGTCATCCAGAGAGGTGCCTGTAACTAGCAATGAGTGATTTCATTCCATCAGTACAGGTTACATTCTAATTCAGGGGTCCAAGCAGAAAGTGTGCTGACATACTGCACCCTCAGGAACGAAAGGTTTTACCATTCTTGAGCCATAGCCGCTCCTATCATTGAAAATAAACCATTTTGAACAAATGACAACGAGACTGAAAAGAAATAAAGAGACTCAGGCCAGATTCTTCTGAAAACCTTCCAAGTCCCAGTGCGCGTGAAACTGGGAATGACTCCCGCTGATTTCTTGGAGTGATTTCCACTCTGTATGTCACAGATTGCTTGAGTGGGATTGCCTCTGATAATCAGGAGACGGAACCTATTCCTGCTGGAGAAGCCAAGAGCATCGCGCTGAGCGAGCCATTGCGCATGTGCCAATCTGTCAGCATAGAGATCAGCGCACGCACAATGGCCCCTCATTGCTGGCCTCCTGGTCACTGGCCAGCCTAATCAATGGCCAGTCCCATAACTCCCCACGCACACACACACACACACACACAGACATACATTCACACTCACACATACACATATGCACACACACATAGAGACCCACACACACACACAAATACATGCATCACACACACACGCGCACACACACACAAAATGCTTCTAATTCTACACACATGTTCCCATGTTCATATGCACATCAGTTGACATGTTCATTTCAAGGTTGGTCAGTTGGAACATTGTCACATCATTGCAGTGCAAGGCCATTGTTTTGCTATTGTTTGGACAGAGTAGAGCAGCTTTATTTAGCTTTTTGTGCTCTAATTAATTGTTGACTAGTCAATTCTGACAGTGCCCTAAAAGGGAGAAATATTCTATTCTCAGCAATGATGGGCTCATGGGTTTAAACTCAAAAGTTCAATAAAATATATATAAAAGAAAAGTTGTAAAGGTTTCTTCTCTAATTGTCAAAAGAATCATTTTGTTTACAGTTGTAACAATGAGAGCTGCGTCATTTAGCTGAAAATGTTCAAGTGCTCATTGTTAGAAAATTACAGTGGAATTCACTGACAGTGCCACTTGGAACATTCCACTCACTGCTCCTCAGGGGATGAACTTCGAGACAGAACATCATCTATTAAACAGGTCAAATATAGTGCCTCCCAAATAAAAACTTAATCCGTCCTAACTTGAATAATCTCCATAAGGATTTAATTACAATAAGGTTTGTGTCTCAATCCTCTTGTATGCTTGCTGTACGTTAAAAGGTTAGTTATGGAAGTTTAGTACAGTGTGTGTACACACATACAGAAAGGCACACTCCAATACACATTGGTTTCAATTACTGTAATGTGGATCTACTGAAGCCTTGTATAAAAATGCTCAGCATTTTGTAACAATTAAAAATAATTAGAACTTTAAATAACATCCTTTTTTGTGCATCATTCTTTCATCTTTTGAAAATAAATGTTGTTTCAGACTGATTATTTTAAGTAGATTAGAATAGAATCATACAATCCCTATAATGGAGAACGAGACCATTCGGCCCACTGAGTGCACCAACAACAATCCCATCTAGGCTCTATCCCCATAACCCCACATATTTACCCTGCTAATTCCCTTGACACTGAGGAACAACTCAGCATGGCCAATCCACCTAACACGTACGTCTTCAAACTGTGGGAGGAAACCAGAGCATCCAGAGGAAACCCTCACAGACATAGGGAGAATGTGCAAACTCCACACAGGCAATTACCGGAGGCTGAAATCCAACCCGAGTCCCTGACGCTGTGAGGCAACAATGCTAATCACTGTGCCACTGTGCCATATTCCCACTGTGCCACCTGTGCCGCTTTGACACTTTGTTCTAACCTTTCAACTCAGCTGAATATTGATAAAGTTTCGTATGGACAGTTTGTGCTGTATTTTAATAGGGAGCTGATTATTGCACATTGAAGCTTCATTCTTACATCAGCAATATGGTGCAACATCTACCGAATCAAGTCTTACAACTGGGACGTGAGTTCAGCGGATCACTGATTTCCAACCTTCACTCCATGATGGAAGGGAAATTAATGAGGCAGCACCAAGGAAACTTGCATGTGAACCAGTAGGACAAAGATAGGAAAGAACAAATTGTATTTGTTTTATATAGAATCATAGAGTTTACAGTATGGTAACAGGCCCTTTGACCCAACTTCTCCATGCCAGCCTTTTTTTTAAACCCTTAAGCTAACCCCAATTGCTCGCATTTGCCCCATATCCTTCTATACCCATCATACCTATGTAACTGTCTAAATGCTTTTTAAAAAATAAAATTGTACCTGCTTCTGCTACTACCCCCTGTCAGCTCATTCCAGACACTCACCATCCTCTGTGTGAAAAAATTACCCCTCTGGACACTTTCATATTTCTCTCTCTCGCCTTAAGCCTGTGTCCTCTAGCTTTAGACTCCTCAATCTTTGGGAAAAAATATTGACTATCTACCTTGTCTATGCCCCTCATTATTTTATAGACCTCTATAAGATCAACTCTCAGCCTTCTACATTCCAGAGAAAAAAGCCCCAGTCTATCCAGCCTCTCCTTATAACTCAATCCATCAAGTCCTAGTAGCATCCTAGTAAATCTTTTCTGCACTCTTTCTAGTTTAATAATATCCTTTCTGCAATAAGGTGATAATATAAATAGTCCCCATAGAGTGGAGAAAAGGCAGAGAAACAGAATCCCAATGGAGAAGAGATTATCTAAGTGGGAGAAAGGTGTGGAGGATTGCAGAACATGATGAAAGCAGAGCATTATCACCAATAAATAAACACCTGCCAGAGAAAAAAACACATCGATAAAGATAGAAAATCCAGAAATTCTTTCAGCAATAAACGGAGAAAATAAGAAATCAGATTTCTGATTCTATTAGCCCCTCCAGTACTCAGTGAGTCAGTTCTTACTTAGTGCCAAGGTTACTGCTCTTATCATCTGTGTTGAATGCAGAAAGAAAATGGCAAGGCTTATGTCTGCTTAGTGTAATTTTCTCGAATCCTCCTGCGGGAAGCTAGGGGCTGTATACCTAAAGAGGAACAGCTGCTTTCTAATTCTTGGACAGAGATTCCCAAGAAGCGTCCAGCCATTGCTAAATATCTTCATTGTGAGACATGGCCCAGATTTTCAAAACGCGTGCAGTTTATACCCAAATGATTTAAAATAGATCTGACCCTGACCTGAATGAAAACATGCTGTTTTCACCCAGCTTTCTGTGGGGGTAGCGTGCTATTAATATGTGCATCAGTTCATGTGGATGTGAGCAGGGAGCAGAGAGTGGCAGGAACAGACATCATAAGAAAGGACAACTTAAAGAGATACGGACATTTAAAAGTTATCAGAATGGGGCTGGGGTCAGTGGGGAAGGAGATGGGAGCATGTCCTTACATTATTATCAAAGGCTAAAGAAGCGCGTGATTCCATTGTGAGCGATTGCCCAACTGGAATTGAGAGAGAGAGAGAGCTAGATTGTATGAGGCTAAAATTAAAGACAAGAGACCTCATGCTGTAAGGATGAACCTGCAGGGAAAGGAGAATTGATCTTCACATTTAGTAAGCGGTGAAGTGGATGAGATTGCTGAGTGTTTGATAGCCCTCTGGGCTACTTCACAAAGCAGCACTGAAGCACGCTCCCAACACAGTGGAGCTAAGTTACAAGCTGCAAATGGCCTTTACTTTTCCCCATCTGTCCCAATACTGCACAGTCGCTGAAGGTACCTGGTAGCAGACGGTATCGTTCTCCACCTGGCTTCAGGTCTTGTGAAGATATTTCCTTGGAGACATTGTCAGATTGACAGACTTGTAAAGATGTGCCAGGAAAAAGCAAATCAAACCAAAACACTAGAAACAAAGAAATAAGAATGCATATTTAATTAAATGTTCATGAAGGATTTTGGAAATTTAATGTACGGAGTTTAGACATCAAAGATTTTACCGCAGCCCACATTAACTGTTTCTCTGAGAGTGTGCATGGTCACTATTTCCTGCTTCACTTTGTGAATTACATCAATAATTAGCCCCATAAATGTAAATCTCTCTCTATGGTTTTCACACTCATATTTTTTAATGTGTGTGAGTTTGGAGAAATATTTCCTGCGAATCTCTAATCATCTGATTCCAGTTTGTGACTGGTGCGTGCCCTATGTAACAACATCAAACACAGACTGACAGCTTCTGACATTCCACTGAACTCAGCTAAGTCTTTTGTTTCACACATCCACATGAAGTGATGCAGATATTGCGAATGTGCTGCCCACAAAAAGCTGGGTAAAAGCAGCATGTTTCCATTTAGGTCAGAGTCAGATCTATTCTAAATCATTTGGATATAACCTGCACCTGTATTCACACTTAGTGTGTGGACTGTTCATCTTTCCTTCTAACAGTTAAGTGTAAAGATCACAAACTAGAGAAACATTTTACTTCCAAACAAATGCCTCTAAAGTCACCATCTTAATTCAAATGATTTTATTAAAAATCACACACGTGGTAATAATTACTGGATTTCCAGTCACAGATGCTCCAGCCTCTGGGTGTAATGATTTCAGGACAAGGGGCTCTGATGGAAAGTAAAATTGGTCGATCCAGTATCACTCATTTTATGTCCCTGTCAAAATTACAAGTCTTTTTTGTTTCTATTTTTATTGCTCAGATCCACTCTGCCATTTACTGTGTGGAGCCCAGACACTCTCTCTCAAAGAAGTACTGATAATGGATGTGATGAACTGACACACAGATACAGGGGATAAGGAAGTCAGAATTACAGACATGACACGTGATTCAAGTCCCACTCTACAAACGTGAGACAAACTCCAGACTGACACTCCCGCATGTTGCTGAGGGAGTGCTGCACTGTCTGGGGCACTCAGATAAATATTAAAAATTGAGTCCTTGTCTGCAATAACGAGGAGACAGAAAAAATCCCATGGCACAATTCAAAAAGCGGAAAATCTCCTTGTTCTCTCGTCAATATTTATTCATTTAACAAAAGTGTGAGGTAATGCACTTTGGCAGGAACAATAAATGTGTAGAGTATAGGGCTAATGGTAGGGCTCTTAATAGTGTTGAGGAACAGAAGGATCTTTGTGTATGTGTCAATAGATCTCTGAAAGTAGGCAGTCAAGTGGATAAAGTTGTTAAGAAGGCATATGGAGTCTTAGCTTTTATTGGTAGGGGATTGAATTTAGGAGCCGCAGCATCATGTTGCAACTGTACAAAACTCTAGTGCGGCCGCACGTGGAGTATTGTGTGCAGTTCTGGTCGCCACATTATAAGAAAGATGTGGAGGCATTGGAGAGGGTACAGAGGAGGTTTACCAGGATGTTGCCTGGTATGGAGGGCAGGTCCGATGAAGAGAGGTTGAAGGATTTGAGGTTGTTTTCGTTAGAAAGGAGGCGGCTAAGAGGGGATCTTATTGAAGCATATAAGATGATTAGAGGTTTAGATAGGTGGGACAGTGATAGCCTTTTTCCTAGGATGGAGAAAGCTAGCACGAGGGGACACAGCTTTAAATTAAGGGGTATGAGTTATAGGACGGATATCAGAGGTAGGTTCTTTACTCAAAGAGTGATTAGGAGTGGAATGCCCTGCCTGCAGCTGTTGTAGATGCGCCAAGTTTGGTGGCGTTTAAGAGGTTAATTGATAAGTATATGGAAGAGAAGGGAATGGTTTAGTTTGGAGGGGCATTGCTTTTTATTTTGGTCGGCACAACATCGAAGGCCGAAGGGCCTGTTCTGTGCTGTAATGTTCTATGTTAAACAGCACTATAACAGATGACCTTCTCATTATCTCACCACTGTTTGTGGCACTTTGCTCTGCCCAAATTTACCTGTTGCATTTTCTGCATTCAAAGAGTATTTTAGGTGCCCGTAAAGCACCTTGGGAAGTGCTGTGATCATAGAACATAGAACATTACAGCGCAGAACAGGCCCTTCAGCCTTCGATGTTGCGCCGACCAATTAGGAACAAGCAGTGACCCTCTAACCTAAACCATTCCCCTTTCGTCCATAAACTTATCTACTAACCTCTTAAACGCCACCAAACTTGGCGCATCTACAACTGACGCAGGCAAGGCATTCCATACCCTTACCACCCTCTGGGTAAAGAACCTACCTCTGACATCTGTCCTAAAACCACCACCCCTTAATTTAAAGCTATGTCCCCTCGTGCTAGCTTTCTCCAGCCTAGGAAAAAGGCTATCACTGTCCACCCTATCTAAA
The DNA here is from genome assembly GCA_024679065.1 of Sphyrna mokarran. NCBI lineage: Eukaryota > Metazoa > Chordata > Chondrichthyes > Carcharhiniformes > Carcharhinidae > Sphyrna > Sphyrna mokarran. The sequence continues at coordinate 54,694,800 of JAGIQG010000018.1, forward strand.
CCTCTAATCGTCTTATATGTTTCGATTAGGTCCCCTCTTAGCCGCCTCCTTTCTAACGAAAACAACCTCAAATTCCTCAGCCTCTCTTCATAAGACCTGCCCTCCATACCAGGCAACATCCTGGTAAACCTCCTCTGTACCCTCTCCAATGCCTCCACATCTTTCTTATAATGTGGGGACCAGAAATGCACACAATACTCCAAGTGCGGAAGCACTAGAGTTTTGTACAGTTGCAACATGACGTTGCGACTCCGAAATTCAATCCCCCTACCAATAAAAGCCAAGACTCCATATGCCTTCTTAACAACCTTCTCGACCTGACTGCCTACTTTCAGGGATCTATGCACCTACACACCAAGATCCCTCTGTTCATCTAGACTACTAAGAATCCTACCATTTGCCCTATACTCTACACATTTATTATTTCTGCCATAGTGCATTACCTCACACTTTTCCACATAAAACTCCATTTGCCACCTCTCGGCCCAGCTCTGCAACTTGTCCAAGTCCCTCTGCAAACTATAACACCCTCTTCACTATCTACCACTCCACCGACTTTAGTGTCATCTGCAAATTTACTAATCCATCCTTCAATACCCTCATCCAGATCATTTATAAAAATTACAAACAGCAGGGGCCCCAAAAACAGATCCCTGAGGTACACCACTAGTAACCGAACTCCACGATGAATATCTCCCATCAACCACCACCCTCTGTCTTCTATCTGCTAGCCAATTCCTAATCCAATTAGTTAAATCACCCTCTATCCCATACATCTGCATTTTCTGCAGAAGCCTTCCATGGGACACCTTATCGAACGCTTTACTAAAGTCCATATATACCACATCAACCGCCTTACCCCCATCCACCTCTTTGGTCACTTTTTCAAAAAGCTCAATAAGGTTAGTAAGGCACGACCTACCCTTCACAAAACCATGCTGACTATCCCCAATCATGAGATGTGCTATAGAAATGCAAGTTCTCTCTTTTAACCTTCAATGCATAAATCAGTGTAGAAGCAACAATGTAGAGGAGATTGGTAATGGTCTCAGACATGTGCACATAAAGAGAACAATCTTGTCAAAGCAGAGAGATTTGTCCTTTCCCAGGATGGGCAGCAGCACCTGCATCAACCCATTGCAGGACAACCTGTAACGATAGAAGCATCTGGAAAAACCCTCACTTCGTGGGAGTTTGTGGATGTGGAATACTGAAGTCATTCAAATCTGAAGAAGTCAGAGACAATCTGGTTGCCAAATGATTGATAATCAAAGACAAGGAATACAAGGCAGTATCTGTGGGCAACTAAAAGGGTACTTGGGTTACATTTTCTTGGGGCAATAATGATCTTTCAGAGTCAGTGAGATTTGTGCTCCTGCAGGTTTTATCAAACCATCAGACCATAAGGAAAAGGAACGGGAGGAGGCCATTCAGTCTCTTGACCTGCTCCACCATTCAGTAGGATTATGGCAGATCCAAAATTCCTCAGGTCCACTGTCCTGCCCTTTCCCCATAACTCTCCTGGACAGGCTACGATTTCAAATACTTTTGTTGAACTTGGATGTATGGAAGTTTGCAAATGGAGAGACTTATCCAGGAATGGCATAACATCAGAGCAAGAGATCTATTTTCTGGTAGATCCCAGTCTCCAATCTCCAAACAGACATAGAGCTACTTCTCTCTTGGGCTTCCAAGCAGCAGCTGAGCTTGTTTTCCCTCTGTGAGCCTAGCTCCACCCAGTCACATGACTTTTCCTGTCAATCAATCCAATCAAGCTCAACTCTGAAAAAACCCAAGGGGAAAACAGTAAAGTAACCAAACTGCGTTAACCCAAATTAAAACTAACATTCTAGCAATTAAGATCAAGCCTTGGCCACTGCTAAAGGCTAGGTTTGCACAGTGTTGGAGCTACAGAAACAGACACAGGAACATCAGGCAGAGTTTTCAGATGCTGTAACCACAGTGCAATGGATAATAGAGTCAGAGAGGTTTACAGCATGGAAACAGGCCCTTCGGCCCAACTTGTCCATGCTGCCCAGTTTTTCTCATTAAACTACTCCCAATTGCCCTTGTTTGGCCCATATCCCTCTATACCCATCTTACCCATGTAACTTTCTAACTGCTTTTGAAAAGACAAAATTGTACCCACCTCTATTACTATCTCTGACAGCTTGTTCCAGATACTTACCACCCTTTGTGTAAAAAAATAGCCCCTTTTGTATCTCTCCCTTCTCACCTTAAACGTATACTCCAGTTTTAGACTCTCCTACATTTGGGAAAAGATGTTGACTATTCAACTTATCTCTACCCCTCAGTATTTCATAGATCTCTTTAAGATCACCCCTCAGCCTCCTATGCTCCAGTCCCAGTCTATCCAGCCTCTCCTTATCACTCAATTCATCAAGTCCCAGTAGCATCCTAGTAATTTTTTTTCTCTACTCTTTCTAGTTTAAGAATATCCTTTTCATAATTGGGCAACCAGAAATGTACACAATATTCCAAGTGTGGCCTTACCAATGTTTTGTACAACTTCAGCAAGAAATTCCAACTCCTGTATTCAATGTTCTGACCAATAAAACCAAGTATACTGAATGACTTCTTCACCACTCTGTCCGCCTGTGACTCCAATTTCAAGGAGTTATGAACATTTACCCCAGAATGTACCCTGCATTCGGCAGGTGGTGCGGGTACAGCTCTTGGATGTTGATTCATGGGTTGCCTGGTACCTCATGTCGTAAATGAGTGCTTTATGTAGACCATCTGAAGGGCACCATGACAGCTCAGAGACTATCGATGTGGCTGTGCAGACACTTGGAATTGGGCCGGTGTCTGCAGGAGTTTGCGCATTCTCCCCGTGGTTGCGTGGGTTTTCTCCGGGCACTCCGGTTTCCTCCCACAACCCAAAAATTCGCTCTTAGGCTGATTGGGAAACAAATTGTCCCTATAGTGAGAATTTTCCATATTAGGAATAATATATATATTATTATATAGGAATAACAAAATAGGATAATGGATTTGCTACTATATAGTTATGACGGCGGCGCGGGCTCGTTGGGCCGAAGGGCCTGTTTCCCGTGCTGTGTTGCTCAAAAAAAAAATCTCTTTGCTCTGTAACTCTCCCCAATTTTGTACCATTAACTGAGTAAATCCTGCCCTGATTCAATCGACCAAAATGCATCACCTTGCATTTATCCAAATTAAACTTCATCTGCCGTTTGTCAGCCTCACTAGCACAATTGATCAAGATCCTGTAGCAATCCTGGATAACCTTCTTCGCTGTTCTCTATCCCACCAATTTTGGTGTCATCTGCAAACTTACTAACCATACTCCCCTATATTCTCATCCAAATCATTAACCTGATGGAGGAGTCAATTTGCATTCAGTCTGATGTTAGTCTGTGTTCAGCCTGATGTCAGTGCACTGAGGTCAGCAACATTAGAATGGTGACCATCAGCTGGTCAACCCTGGCCCATACATCTAGACAACTCCAGCCAATGACCCCATCACCTCCAGCTGGACAGGTTGAGGAGGGTGTACCAACCCCATAGCAGGGCACCCAGAGCAGATTGGGGACCCCCACAACTTGGACCTCCATAGGACACCCAGCAAGGACAGACAGCAGAATGTAGCAGTCAGCAGGCTGCTCCCACCTCTACTGCGGGTGTTGGGGATACTCCAAGGCAGTGTTAGAAATGTAAAATTAAGAAATACTAAGAGCACAAAGGTAGAACATAGAACATAGAACATAGAACACTACAGCACAAACAGGCCCTTCGGCCCACGAGTTGTGCCGAACACATCAAAACCTACCCAGCCATAGACCTATCTATAACCCCCAATCCAATTGGATCCCATATACTCATCCAGAAGTCTTTTAAAAGACCCCAGCGAGTTCGCCTCGACCACCACCGATGGCAGCCAATTCCATTCACTCACCACCCTCTGAGTGAAAAACTTTCCCCTAGCATCCCCTCTCTACTTGCTTCCCTGCACCTTAAATCTGTAACACGGGGTAGTCCACAATGTGTATCAAATTTGCACAATGTAAATACATTTTGACTCTTTTCCCTTCTTGTGTGCGCCCCTTCTATCTGACTATTCACTCCACGGTCCCTAAAATGTCACAGATACCCCAGTCGACTAAACGACCCATCGCCTGCCTCTGCTGTGTGGTGTCTAGAAGCATCTCCTCACAGTTCCAGACTGTTCCTGGCACTATCACGATGACTGAAGGATCTGTGTCTAAGAAGGCTGTGGTTGGCCGAGGCATATTTGAGATCTGACTCAGCGATTCATATACCTGAATCTGGAGGCTGTTTTTACTCCCTGATGCTTCTGCAGTGCAGAGCGATCAATGTGGATCTTCCAGCGAATGCATGGAGTCAGGTCAACTTTCATTGGCCTCCATCTATTTTCCATAATCCTGGACTGAGTTTCACACATGGACTCAACCATTGAAACTCTTATACACTCCTGTCTGCTGGTTCATTATCTCATTCGCATCTAAATGTCACCTCAACATTAGCGCCACCTTCCTTTTCAGCTCCATTATATTGAGCTAGGAGCCTCAATGTTGATCCTACTAATGGTTGAATGTCTGAGAGCCAGCTGCCTGAATTGGACATGGGAGGATGCAGTGCTGGGTCAAAAAGTCTGGCTAATCACTTGTCACATTCGCCAGATCTGAGATAGTCAATCGACACAGCTTCCGTGTTCATATGTTAGAGTGTTGGAGTGGAAATGTGAACATCTCAAGTGAGAGTGTGTGTGTGAGTCTCCTGGTATCTGGTTCTTTATCACCAATGATTGGAGTCCTAAAGGCCCCGATAGAGTGTCTTCTTTTTATTTTCAACCCTACAAATGGGACATTAGGAACTCCAGACAGGGCCATGAGCAGTTGACAGATATCAGACTGTGCTGCACCTGGAGGTTTGATAGTTGACAGGAAGATGAGCTGAAATGCAGCCTCACATCCAATACTGATGTGGAAAAGTCAGTGTTGGACTGGGGTGGGCACGGTAAGAAGTCTCACAACACCAGGTTAAAGTTCAACATTAGCGCCACCTTCCTTTTCAGCTCCATTATATTGAGCTAGGAGCCTCAATGTTGATCCTACTAATGGTTGAATGTCTGAGAGCCAGCTGCCTGAATTGGACATGGGAGGATGCAGTGCTGGGTCAAAAAGTCTGGCTAATCACTTGTCACATCTTTTTATCTGGAATCACCTTCCTCAGGTGAGACACTCTGCTGCTAAAGGGGCACCACTCTGAAAGCTCATGATTCCAAATCGGGTGTAGTTCCGGAGGACTGGAGGATAGCGAATGTGGTCCCATTGTTTAAGAAGGGGAAGAGAGACCTTCCTGGGAATTATAGGCCAGTGAGTCTTACTTCTGTGGTGGGCAAGGTATTGGAGAGAATTATTAGGGTTAGGATTTATAGTTATTTAGAGAGAAATGAATTGATTGGGGATAGTCAGCATGGTTTCGTGAAGGGTAGGTCATGCCTTACTAACCTCATTGAGTTTTTTGAGAAAGTGACCAAAGAGGTGGATGGGGGTAAGGCGGTTGATGTAGTATATATGGACTTTAGTAAGGCGTTTGATAAGGTGGCCCATGGAAGACTTCTACAGAAAATGCAGATGTGTGGAATAGAGGGTGATTTAGCTAATTGGATAGGAATTGGCTGGCAGATAGAAGACAGAGGGTGGTGGTTGATGGGAGATATTCATCGTGGAGTTCGGTGACGAGTGGTGTGCCTCAGGGGTCTGTTTTGGGGCCCCTGCTGTTTGTAATTTTTATAAATGATCTGGATGAGGGTATTGAGGGATGGATCAGTAAATTTGCAGATGATACTAAAGTTGGTGGTGTGGTAGATAGTGAAGAGGGGTGTTTTAGTTTACAGAGTGACTTGGACAAGTTGCAGAGCTGGGCCGAGAGGTGGCAAATGGAGTTAATGTGGAAAAGTGTGAGGTAATGCACTTTGGCAGGAACAATAAATGTGTAGAGTATAGGGCTAATGGTAGGGCTCTTAATAGTGTTGAGGAACAGAAGGATCTTGGTGTATGTGTCAATAGATCCCTGAAAGTAGGCAGTCAAGTGGATAAAGTTGTTAAGAAGGCATATGGAGTCTTAGCTTTTATTGGTAGGGGGATTGAATTTAGGAGCCGCAGCATCATGTTGCAACTGTACAAAACTCTAGTGCGGCCGCACTTGGAGTATTGTGTGCAGTTCTGGTCGCCACATTATAAGAAAGATGTGGAGGCATTGGAGAGGGTACAGAGGAGGTTTACAGGATGTTGCCTGGTATGGAGGGCAGGTCCTATGAAGAGAGGTTGAAGGATTTGAGGTTGTTTTCGTTAGAAAGGAGGCGGCTAAGAGGGATCTTATTGAAGCATATAAGATGATTAGAGGTTTAGATAGGGTGGACAGTGATAGCCTTTTTCCTAGGATGGAGAAAGCTAGCACGAGGGGACACAGCTTTAAATTAAGGGGTATGAGTTATAGGACGGATATCAGAGGTAGGTTCTTTACTCAAAGAGTGATTAGGGAGTGGAATGCCCTGCCTGCAGCTGTTGTAGATGCGCCAAGTTTGGTGGCGTTTAAGAGGTTAGTTGATAAGTATATGGATGAGAAGGGAATGGTTTAGTTAGGAGGGGCATTGCTTTTTATTTTGGTCGGCACAACATCGAAGGCCGAAGGGCCTGTTCTGTGCTGTATTGTTCTATGTTCTATGTTCTATGTAAATAAACCTGTAGGAATTTTAACCTGAGACTTCTTCCTGACATTTACAGATGACTGCACCCTGAGGAATTTTATAACACTGGGGACTGATTCTGAAGATTAGGCCTGAACACATGTCTGTGTGAAAGATTGTTTGGGTGAATAAACTGCAGCACAGATTCAGAATCGCTCTCTCACACAAAGGTGAGAGAATCATTTAGTGAGGATTGTCCTCCTCGAGGTACCTTGCCAGATGGCAGGTATACTGTCCGAGAGCACTGAAGATTGAAGGTTTATATCCATTAGAGATTAGAAGAGTGAGTGGCAACTTCACAGAACCTTACAATGCAGAAGAGGCCCTTCAGCCCATCAGGTTTTCACTAATGTATGAAATACCTTCACCTGCCCACCTAATCCCACCTGCCAGCACCTGGCCCATCACCCTGAATGTTATTATTAAAGGTTCAAAAATGAAGTTTTAAGTTTATTTATTAGTCGCAAGGTTTACATTAACACTGCAATGAAATTAAAGTGAAAATCCCCCCATCACTTGTTAATGTATGCTGAGGGAGAATTTAGCATGGCCAATGCATCCTAACCAGCACATCTTTCAGACTGTGGGAGGAAACCCACACAGGCGGCGACCTGAGCTGGGAACCGAACCCAGGTCCCTCGCGCTGTGAGGTAGCAGTACTAACTATGCTGCATTTATGATGAGCCAAGTACTTGTCAGGTATTTTTTTAAAGGATGTGAGCCATCCCACCTCCATCACCCTCCCAGGCAGCGCATTCCAGACCCTCACCATCCTCTGGGCAAAGAGGGTCTTCTTCAAAGCCTCCTCAAACCTCCCACCTCTCACTTTTAACTTGTGTCCTCTTGTGACTGACCCTTCAACTAAAGGGAAAAACTGCTCTTTATCTACCCTGTCCATGTCTCTCATAATCTTGTACACCTCAATCAGGTCACTTTTCTCTGCTCCAACAAAAATAACTCAAGCCTTCCCAATCTCTATTCTTAAATGTTCCATCCCAGGTAGCATCCTGGTGAATCTCCTCTGCACTTCCTCCAGTGCAATCACATCCTTCCTATAATATGGTGACCAGAACTACACACAGAACTCCAGTGTGGCCTCATCGGAGTTCTATACAACTCCTTCATGCTTTTGGAATCTATACCCCAATTGATAAAGGTGAGTGTGCCTTTATTGTACCAGTCACTGACCTCCAGTCACTAAAACAGCCATCTGTCACCTCCCTCTGTCTTCTACTGCTAAGCCAATTATGTATCCACCTTATCAGATCACCCTGTAACCCTTGTGCATTAGTCTTCTTAATACGTTTCCCATTTGGGACTTTGTCAAAGCTTTGTAGAAATCCATGTAAACTACATCATCCGCACTTCCCTCGTCCTCACACTTGGTCACGTGCTCAAAAATTCCAATCAAATTTGTTAGGCATGACCACCCTGTGATTTGACTGAAACGTGTCAGTTCCTGAGGGGTGTTGACAGTGTAGATATGGAGAGGATGTTTCCTCTTGTGGAGAATCTAGAAGCAGGGGTCACTATTTAAAAATGGAGGGCTGTCCACGTAGGCAGAGGTGAGGAGAATTTTTTTCTCTCAGAGATTGTGAATCTATGGAATTCACTTCCTCAAAAGCATAGTCTTGAAATATTTTTAAGGCAGAGCTGGATAGATATTAAAAAGGTGTGAAAGGTTATAGGGGGTTAAGCAGGTGAATACAGTCAGATAGCCAAAGGGTCAAGTGGTCTACTCCTGCTCCAAGTTCACATGTTCATATATTGACATGTCCTCCCAGAGTATGTGACAGACGTGAGGTGCCAAATCCCAATGGAAAAACTGACAAAATCTTTGCAAGATTTGGTAAACTGGAACAGATAATGATAGTGATAATGGTTCATAAGTTAATTCACAAAAATTTGAGGATTATTTCAAAGTAATTGGTATTCATCATTTAAAATCCATAACTTATCAACCAATGGATTCGCTGAAAGACCTGTACAATCCTTGAAACTATCTTTAAAAACTTCAGAAGAGCAACGTTTATTATTATTCAGATCCCAGCATCTGCAGTAATTTGCTTTTATCCAAAGTTCATTGTCATGTTGTGTGAATAGCTTTTTGGCAGCTTACAGAGTCTACCCAGCTTTCAGCTACTCTTAACGAGAAAGTTGAGAACCAAGTTTGATTTGTTACTATCTCCAGAAACTTTAGAGATAGTAAAGAGTCAACAACAGTCTCAAATTGGTAGATGAAAAGTCAACGCAAAACTACGCTCAATTCAACAAGGAGATTGAGTGTTAGTATGTGATTATACCACTGGTGAGAAATGAGAACCAGCCATAGTTTCAGCAAAAACCAGTTCAATTTCTTAGGCAATGAAAAGGAAATGAAGATATCTGAAATGTGTCTGTTGCTGTGAGGGAGATTTCCCTTTTCTGTAGTGTTCCCATACTATTCCGAGAACCATTTCTTTCTGCTGTGCAACAGTTGGTAAAAGTTTGCACTGTTGAAGAATGCTGGATAAATTCAAGCAACGAGGGATTGGGATTTCTCTGGAACACAAGGCTGTGTTCCAGACAGTTGGATATGTTTTTGGATTGCTGTTTCTAAGAGCAGTGCGGTGTGTTAGGCCAAATGGAGGAGGCCCCAGAATCAGTTACAGCGGATATTTCATTCTGCCTTCGCTGTCTAACAAAAAGCAAATTACCAAAACCCTTCCAATTTTGTTTGGAAATATTTTTCCATAACCAATTTTAATAAATAATGCTAACCTTTCAAAATACTTGGTGTGTTTTGTGAAGATCCTCTCTCTCCGCACAGTAAAATTACTAAATGAATAGAGCAGACTGATAAAAATATCTCACTGAGAGCTGCCTAGAGATTTGATGCTTTAAATTGTCGGTAATTTATGCTTTGAAATGAAACATGTAATGGATCAAGATTACAGTTTCCCACTTGGATAAAAGTCTCAACAATTAAGTGGCTTGTTTTTCAATTGGACACTATCAAGTGTGATGATACTCTGCTAATGGTACATGTTTACCAAAGAAAATGATCCTTGGGGTGATTTCTTGATGAAAGTGATGGAAAAGTGAGTTAGGTTTACAGGCTCATGTTAATCGTGTGATCTCTCTCTCCCTGTCTGGAACTCCAAAACTGTTAACAAAGGTTAAAGCAATATTGATGGATTTGCCAACTATTTTTAAAGAGGGTTTAAGTCTATAAGAAAAGTATTGCTTAATTGGAACTAAATAGTAATAAATTAAAAGTTAAGGGATGTTTATTTGCTCATCCCTAGTTGCCCTTAAAAATGTGGTGATGGTGAGTTGCCTTCTTGAATCGCTGCAGTCCATGTTCTGTAGGTTGATCCACAATGTCGTTAGGGAGGGAATTCCAGGATTTTGAGCCAGTGACTGCGAAGGAACAGCGATATATTTCCAAGTTAGGAGAGTGAGTGACTTGGAGGGGAACTTGCAGGCGGTGGTGTTCCCATGTATCTGCTGCCCCCGTCCTTTTAGATGAGAGTGGTCGTGGGTTTGAAGGTGCTCTCGAAGGATCTTTGGTGAATTGCTGCAGTGCATCTTCTAGATAGTACGCACTGCTGATACTGAGCATCAGTGATGGAGGGAGTGAATGTTTGTAGACGTGGTGCCAATCAAGCAGGCTGCTTTGTCCTGGATGGAGTCGATCTTCTTGAATGTTATTGGAACTGCACCCATCCAGGCAAGGGGGGGGATATTCCATTGCACTCCTGACTTGTGCCTTGTAGATGGTGGACTCGCTTTGGGGAGTCAGGAGGTGAGTCACAATCGTTGACCTGCTCTGGGAGCTACTATGTTTATGTGGTGAGACTAGTTGAGTTTCTGGTCAATGGTAACCCCAAAGATGTTGACAGTAGGGGGGGGAGGGGGAGTCAGTTCAATGATTAAGAGTTAAACTGTAACTTTTTTTTAGAGTTATACTTAAATTGTGTTATGAATAAGGCTTGCTTTGTTAGAAAGATCCCTAATTTGTCAGTGGAATTACTCCTGGAATGAAACATCCTTTCCTCACATTTATGCCAAAATAGAAACTGTTGGGGATCTTGTCTGGCTTCAGAAAATACCTTGGGGTTTCTGACCTGGCATCCAATACAAACAATAAAATGTACATTATAGAGATGTTCTGAAAGCTTCAAGGAATGTTTAGTACCCATATGATAAACTATTGGTATTCATAGACAATCCTAATCAATATATTTATTGGTGACCTTATTATTGTTTACTCTTTACAATTACTTGTCAAATATTGGAAACAAATATTCCACTTAGAAACTTCCTCTTGAATGACGTCACTAAATAACTCTTCAATGATTTCATGAACGGGAATGAACATTTCCATTCAGAATAATTTTCCATTTTTATACATCATGAGAAGAGTACAGAATGTTATTGGTTGGTATTGGAAACAAGCCAGTTGAGAGCAGTGTTTGGGAATGATATGAATGATGAGCTTGTTATTGGCCCCAGTCACACTATCAATAGTTTTACATTTTATGATATTTAACTAAACCTTTTGGTATTTGGTTTTGTTTTGGAGGGTATTGTATTGGTTGTAAGATTTGACACTTTATTGCTAATTTTAACGAGAATGCAAAGGTTACACCCACATGGTGTCCTTTCCATCAAATAGCTTCAGTCCCTATATAAGATTGACAGACAGGTGAAATAGTCCACACTTTTGCATCTGAACACTCATTTTTAAACTTTACTAGCACATCTGAAGGAATGTACAGATTACATGACACAGTAATATCTGGGACATTGCAGCCTTTGACGTAGCTATGTGATTCCACAATACAGGTTCCTGGATTGGCATCAAGATCAGAGCAACAAAAACATCTTAAACATGGTGAAATTATCCAAGGTTCTTCAGAAGACCTTTACCCAACACAATCCAGCTGTCAGCCACATCAAATGCATTGGGGCAGTTGAGGTAGATTTTAGCAGCATCCTAAGGGATATGTTGATGAGAAATGGATTCTTGGGGGAGTCCAGAGGCAGTGACGTGGGAGCAGGAAGAGAAACAGTTGCAGGTGATGATTTAACTAGGACTGGTTTGATAACAGTAGAACTGGTGATAGCTGTCCCACCCAGCTGGGTGACACTGGAGAGGGGTGGGAAAAGGATGGTGTTATCAAACCATGTCAAAGGCTGCAGACAGGTGAAGATGGACAAGGAAGGGTCATTTCCTTTTTGCACAAACACACAGGATATTTGCCAGTGATTAAAGCTGGTTTATTAATGAGACTGGGATAGAAACCTCACTCAAACACAGAGGAACTAGAAAGATGGCTGCAGATCTTGAGGCAACAACAACATATTCAGGGACCTTGGAGAGAAAGGAAGGTTAGAGTTGGTGCAGAGATTTGCTCAGATAGTTTTTGAGGAAAAGGGACTGTACATGAGGAGAGAGAATCATTGATAATCACATTAACATGGGAGATAGGAAGGGAAGTAGCCAGCGGTTCAGGGGGAATTTACCAGGCTGATACCGGAGATGAAAGGGTCAGCTTATGAAGAGAGATTGAATAGACTTGGTCTGTGCTCGTTAGAGTTTAGAAGGCTGAGGGGGGATCTTATAGAGACTTACGAGATAATGAAGGGGATAGATAGGGTAGAGGTAGAGAGATTCTTCCCGCTTAGAAAGGAAACCAGAACTAGAGGGCACAGCCTCAAAATAAGGTGGTGGGGCAGTTTCGATCAGAGTTGAGGAGGAATTTCTTCACTCAAAGCGTGGTGAGTCTCTGGAATTCTCTGCCCATTGAAATGGTGGAGGCTACCTCACTGAATATATTTAAGTCATGGGTAGATAGATTTCTGATAGACAAGGGAATTAAGGAATATGGGGAGAAAGCGGGAAAGTGGAACTGATCCACTTCAGATCAGCCATGATCTTATTGAACGGCGGGGCAGGCTCGAGGGGCTGGATGGCCGACTCCTGCTCCTATTTCTTATGTTCTTATGAATAGTGGACAGGACGTGGATCTCATGGACAAGCTAAGCTCAGAGATGGGATGAGGGAAATAGGAGAGAAACGTGGGGAAATCTGAGAGTTCAGTCTATGGCAGTCTGCAGCATTAGAATTAGTGACTCATGGGAAAGTGGAAACTGGTTGTAAGATTGAAATTCCAATTACATTGCAATCTGAAATAAAGTCAATGTTCTAATAATTTGCTAAATGTAATTCACAATGTGAAATTAAACATGTGTACTTCTGAACTCTTATTAAATTTGAACAAATTCATATTTTGGCAGCTTTATGAGTAATTGAGCTTACATGAGACAAAAATAGATAAGAAACCTCAAACTAATACATTTTTGGAAAACGGGTATGACCTAGCAATCACAAATCAGGATCATATTTGGACACTGAGCCCATCAAAGAATATTAATGTTTACTGTTATACTATACACAATGCAATCACACAACATACAAACATATGAGTAATTGGAAATAAAAATGCCAGAACATAAACTAAGCTCTGTTATCTAACTCTGAGGAGTCAATATTGACATTCATGGCGCTTAAAGGAATCTCGGAACGAGGTTTTCCCAGTCGACTAGAATGTCTTAGTGTCTGTGCTGGATCCACAGAATATCCTTCAGTAATCAATTCCAAGCAGCCTCAGGTGCTCCTGTTGGTTAATTGTTTTCCAGGGAAGGAATTTTACAGACAAATGGAAATTCACGGCTGCACCGATTGTCATTCCAGGATCGGAGAGCTGCAAATAAAAATGGAGAAATTAAAGTTAAGATTCTGATCTGAAATATGTCAATTTGAAACCATAATGGGATTTGACCTTCTGGGTGAGATTGGCTGGTCTCCCCTCAGCGTGTTCTCCATGGCTAGAGGCAGCGCGCTGTTCGGGGGCAGTGGGATTCTCTGGTCCCGCTGCTATACATGGAAATTCTCACTGAAGCTACCTCACGTTGCTGGGAACCCTGCATCACAGGAATGTACTGCCAACAAGACTGGAGAATCCCACTGACGGCCAGAGAATTCCAGCCTTACATTCAAGAAAAGAGGTGGATTTTTTAGTTCTGTCAGCATTTGTTGCCCATCCCTAATTGCCCTCAAGGAAGAGGTCCTTTTACAGACCCCAGGAGAACCCAACTACAGCCTTTCCTCCAGAATTTTTTTTCAGATGTTATTCTAAGTAAATGAACACACGGGGAAAGAAATTTAGCCCGACTGATCCCCCGCCCCCCTCATCCACTGACCACCCCCTCCTCCTGACCTCCGATATCTCTGGACCTCCCCTAATGGGATCTCTGATCCAATCCCCCACAGCTTCCTCTGCCATCAATGTCCCCTTGAGTCACAGCAGTTTCCCTCCCTCCTGAAATGAATTGATTGGGGATAGTCAGCATGGTTTTGTGAAGGGTAGGTCGTGCCTTACTAACCTCATTGAGTTTTTTGAAAAAGTGACTAACGAGGTGGATGGGGGTAAGGCAGTTGATGTGGTATATATGGACTTTAGTAAGGCATTTGATAAGGTGGCCCATGGAAGACTTCTGCAGAAAATGCAGATGTATGGGATAGAAGGTGATTTAGCTAATTGGATTAGGAATTGGCTAGCAGATAGAAGACAGAGGGTGGTGGTTGATGGGAGATATTCATCGTGGAGTTCGGTGACAAGTGGTGTACCTCAGGGGTCTGTTTTGGGGCCCCTGCTGTTTGTAATTTTTATAAATGATCTGGATGAGGGTATTGAAGGATGGATTAGTAAATTTGCAGATGACACTAAAGTCGGTGGAGTGGTAGATAGTGAAGAGGGGTGTTATAGTTTGCAGAGGGACTTGGACAAGTTGCAGAGCTGGGCCGAGAGGTGGCAAATGGAGTTTAATGTGGAAAAGTGTGAGGTAATGCACTATGGCAGAAATAATAAATGTGTAGAGTATAGGGCTAATGGTAGGATTCTTAGTAGTCTGATGAACAGAGGGATCTTGTGTGTATGTGCATAGATCCCTGAAAGTAGGCAGTCAAGTCATAACATAGAACATAGACATTACAGCACAGAAAGTTGAGAAGGTTGTTAAGAAGCATATGGAGTCTTAGCTTTTATTGGTAGGGGATTGAATTTCGGAGCCGCAACGTCATGTTGCAACTGTACAAAACTCTAGTGCGGCCGCACTTGGAGTATTGTGTACAGTTCTGGTCCCCACATTATAAGAAAGATGTGGAGGCATTGGAGAGGGTACAGAGGAGGTTTACCAGGATGTTGCCTGGTATGGAGGGCAGGTCTTATGTAGAGAGGCTGAGGGATTTGAGGTTGTTTTCGTTAGAAAGGAGGCGGCTAAGAGGGGACCTAATCGAAACATATAAGATGATTAGAGGTTTAGATAGGTGGACAGTGATAGCCTTTTTCCTAGGATGGAGAAAGCTAGCACAAGGGGACACAGTTTTAAATTAAGGGGTGATAGTTATAGGACGGATATCAGAGGCAGGTTCTTTACCCAAAGGGTGGTTCGGGAGTGGAATGCCCTGCCTGCAGCAGTTGTAGATGCGCCAAGTTTGGTGGCGTTTTAAGAGGTTAGTTGATAAGTATATGGAAGAGAAGGGAATGGTTTAGTTTGGAGGGGCATTGCTTTTTATACTGGTCGGCGCAACATCGAAGGCCGAAGGGCCTGTTCTGTGCTGTAATGTTCTATGTTCTATGTTCTATGTCAATCTGCTAAGGGCTGATCCATCTGAACAGCAACCAGAGTCTGCACTGAGCCAACTACAGCTGCAAATCAAACACCCTCTCTCCCTGTCCTCCCCTAAATGCCGGGACACATTTTTCAATGAGAATCCCATTGGAATTTTGATTAGTTTAGTGAACTGTGTTGCAGTTTTTCTCATTCTTTCTCCAGACTGAGACCCTTCCCTGGCGCCATCTTAGAACATAGAACATAGAACAATACAGCACAGAACAGGCCCTTCGGCCTTCGATGTTGTGCCGACCAAAATAAAAAGCAATGCCCCTCCTAACTAAACCATTCCCTTCTCATCCATATACTTATCCACTAACCTCTTAAACGCCACCAAACTTGGCACATCTACAACAGCTGCAGGCAGGGCATTCCACTCCCTAATCACTCTTTGAGTAAAGAACCTACCTCTGATATCCGTCCTATAACTCATACCCCTTAATGTAAAGTTGTGTCCCCTCGTGCTAGCTTTTTCCATCCTAGGAAAAAGGCTATCACTGTCCACCCTATCCAAACCTCTAATTATCTTATATGTTTCAATAAGATCCCCCCTTAGCCGCCTCCTTTCTAACGAAAAACAACCTCAAATCCTTCAACCTCTCTTCATAGGACCTGCCCTTCATACCAGGCAACATCCTGGTAAACCTCCTCTGTACCCTCTCCAATGCCTCCACATCTTTCTTATAATGTGGCGACCAGAACTGCACACAATACTCCAAGTGCGGCCGCACTAGAGTTTTGTACAGCTGCAACATGACGCTGCGGCTCCTAAATTCAATCCCCCTACCAATAAAAGCTAAGACTCCATAAGCCTTCTTAACAACTTTATCCACTTGACTGCCTACTTTCAGGGATCTATTGACACATACACCAAGATCCTTCTGTTCCTCAACACTATTAAGAGCCCTACCATTAGCCCTATACTCTACACATTTATTGTTCCTGCCAAAGTGCATTACCTCACACTTTTCCACATTAAACTCCATTTGCCACCTCTCGGCCCAGCTCTGCAACTTGTCCAAGTCACTCTGTAAACTAAAACACCCCTCTTCACTATCTACCACACCACCAACTTTAGTATCATCTGCAAATTTACTGATGATCTTAGTGAATCTGTTTTCTGTCACCTTCCCATCTTTTCCAAAGTAAGGCACCCAAATGGAGCACTGGGGGCAGCTTATTGACCAGTTGATGTGGAATCGGGCATCTAGTTGGTTTATACTTTTCTTTGAATATAGAGCGGCACAGTGGCATAGTAGTTAGCACCGCTGCCTCACGGCACCAGAGACTCAGGTTCAATTGTGACCTTGGGCCATTGCCTGTGTGGAGTCTGCACTTTTTCTCCGTATCTGCGTGGGTTTCTTCCAGATGCTCCGGTTTTCTCCCACAGTCTGAAAGATGTACTGATTAGGTGGATTGGCCGTGCTAAATTGCCCCTTACTGTCAGGGGGACTACCTAGAATAAATGCATGGGAATAGAGTCTGGGTGGGATTGTGGTCAGTTCAGACTTAATGGGCTGAATGACCTCCTTGTGCACTGGATGATTCCATTTCCCAATATGGATTGGGGTCCAAAGCCAGCGCTCTACTCAATCCCCTGTGTTTGTCACTCAGTGACAAAGATTCGAATTACCCATACAAACTACAGCCTAAAGGAATAGCCCATGGGAGCACCAGCAACCCCTCAGCAACCTCCCTCTCATCTCTCAAATATCAGATCACCCTCTCCCCACACCACTCAGGAATGAGGGTGGCCCGATTTGACATCTCCTTAATATCCGTCTCCTCACATCCAACAGCTCCTTCCCCCTCAGGCTCTCCCTTTCAGACTTCACACTTTGTCAGTGCCAGTGGTGTTCTGTTGCCTGGAACCATGGCATTGACATCCTGGTCTGGTACCTTGGACAATGATGAGGGGCTCAAGGAGGTGGTCCAGTGGCCATTTGCCCCTTTGCTGCTGCCAGGTTGCTGAGGAAGGATCCTTCAAGGTTCCTGAGGGTTGGTTGGGCTCGGGCTGGGCAGAAGGGATTGACCTCATCACTGTGACCTGGGATAGGAGTCTCGTGGCTAGACTGTCCCTTCTAGCTCTGGCAGATCTGAAGTTTACGCTTGACATGGTGATTCCAGGCACTCCTGTGATTAATAGCTTCATTCCTGCCTGTCAGCTATGAAGTTCTGAAGTGGCCATGATAGTCCATGCTCACCGCCCCCCTTCGCCCCCCCACCTCGGTCACCCAGCAGGATTTTAAATCACTGCAGCTCTCCAATCTTCAGCAGAAATTTCCCTTTTACTCTGTCAGAAGCTACAGGTGTGAGCAGACCCATTGGAGGTCCTCTCTCTGAGAGAAGATGCCAATTTCACTGGGACAGGTTCCCTTTTCCACAGCTGTTCACTCTGCCCCAATATATTCAAAACAGCTTTCATTTGAAATCTCTGAAATCTGAAATCTAGAAAGCTGAAACTTTTGAAAACCTTCATCTCCTTCAATTTCATAGCCAAGTGTTTTGAAAGAGGCTTTCATTCACAGCTTAATAGATTTCTACTCAGGCTCCAGTGTTTATTTACTTTTCCTTTCATGCTTGGATGCATCTCAAGTACCTCCATTGTTCCTAACCACAATGTTTGTTAAGTCTCTAAGCCTGATTGAGAACTGTGACTTCTTCAAAGGGAATAAATGCTTTAATTTCTTGAGAAAATTTACCTGTTTCCCTGGAGAAACATTCCCGTTTTCAGTCAGAATCTTTGGAAAATTCCAGCCATGGAGTCTTCAGATGAAAGGAATCTGTGAGTGCCTAATTTAATATTCAGCAATCTCATTCCACCTGTGTTATACCTACATGATATAAGATTGGCTCTCTATTTATGGACCTGGGGAGAATTCTCTGGCTGCACTGATCTAAAAACCAGAAACTCCCGCCTGACCATTAATGGCATTTCACATTCTCCATGATTCGCCTGCTGAAATTCCAGTGGTGGTTGGGATGAGAGAATCCGAGCCCCCATATTTCCTGGCAATGTGACTGAGTACTCTAGTCACATTGGTGACTAGAGTACTCAGAGCATTAGAGCATTACTCTAACAAATGCTCAGGATTCCCTTCACACACATTGTTAGACACTTTAACACTTGAATAGCAGGTTAGATGTAAGGATTCACATTCTAATCAGCAATCTCTGACTGTCTGTGCTGATGTGTGCTATTGCAGACCAGAACACTGCATTTGCCTGACGAAGACACAGAGTGTCGAAAGCTCACAAATTTACTATCAAATAAATCGGTTGGATTTAAAATTGGTGTTGCTAAATTCTTACTGAGTTCTTACTACCCCAGTCCAACGCCGGCATCTCTACGTCATGTGACTGAGTACTGAGTGCTGTAGTGGTGGAGAATTCAAAGATGCGTTAACTTTGTGAAACTTGAAGACCCCGCTAGCAAATACCACTCCTGATGTATTCATATTGTTTAGCACCCAGTTTTCATTATTAGGATTGCTGGACTATAGACAATACTTTGTTTTACTGTACAGGTTATGATTAACAACATGTTTTGCTAAAAAGATCACATGGGTGATATGACCCATCTCTGGCTTGAGTCACTCCAGCTCAGAATCATTGCAATATTTACAACTATCTTTACCGTTATTGGTATTGTGTTCCCCCCCCCACTACACACCCCCCTCCTGCTCACCGCCCCCCCCCCTCCCCCCTCCTTATGTAAAACACTGAGAGCAAATCAAGGACTTGTTGGCAACTTGTGTGAAATGTTGACACCTGTTGAAGAGAAACGGTTTGAGATTTCCCATTGGACAGATTAATTTGAAATGGAAGGCAATGGGAGTAACTTTGACTTTTGGTGATTATAAACTCGAGGAACTGGCTCTAAAATTTCTTTAATTTCCCAAAGCCATTACTGGGAGGATGGGTCGCTGTTCAGATATCATCAGTTTTACCTAACATCAATATTCAGAACTAACTACCCACAAACACATTTATTGAAGACTATTCAAATAGACCAAACTGCCCAAGTCTCAGCCATTCCCAGTCCCAGACAACTGGCCCTTTTTGCTAAAATCTCAGTGATGATCTCACTGCCATTACTGACTTGCTCTCTACTCCCCTACATCATTATCCCTGAGACCAAACCTGACCCATGCTGTCAGATCCAACCAGATACAAATGAGTTACAGCTGCACATCAAATCAACATATCTATAACCTCACTCCGTGCTGCTGGATAAATTACACTATTTTATGAAATCCCCCGTCTGTTCTTCTAATCAAAATAATTTTAACGGTTGTATGAACATCTCTCTCATGCTCCGCATCAGGAAACATTTCTATACTGAGCCTCATCTTTTCTAAATCAAACTATAACCATTGCACCCATAAAAGGGTAAATAACTTTGCAACAATGTAAAATGGTCAAAGGAAGTAAGAGATGTGAGAAGGGGAAGCTATCAATCAAATTACACCAGCACACGCAATGAAGATCCACTGTACTGTATCTGCAATGTAACATCACACCAGCTTAAAGAGAAACTCTGCTTACCCTGCACTGTGGGTTGGGAATCACTGAAGTTTGAGGTGTTACTTTACAATTGACATGTGTAAAAACAGCAAGAAAAGTGGAAGGGGCTGAACAACATCAAGATCTGCAGGTTAAGGGGATGAATGTGCTTCTTTACAGGGAACCTGCATGTGCAGAAGCAACTAATAAGGTTGTAAATGTAGCCCAGTCCCATCATGCAAACCAGTCTCCCATTCATTGGCTCTGTCTACACTTCCCACTGCCTCAGGAAAGCAGCCAGCATAATTAAAAACCCCACGCATCCTGGACATTCTCTCTTCCACCTTCTTCTGTGGGAAAAAGATACAAAAGTTTGAGGTCACGTACTGACCGACTCAAGAACAGCTTCTTCCCTGCTGCTGTCAGACTTTTGAATGGACCTACCTCGCATTAAGTTGATCTTTCTCTACACCCCTCGCTATGACTGTAACATTATTATTCTGCATGCTCTCCTTTACTTGTCTATGAACGGTATGTTTTGTGAGTATAGCATGTAAGAAACAATACTTTTCACCGTATGTTAATACATGTGACAATAATAAATTAAATCAAATCAAAAATTATATTAGAAAAGAAAGTTTTTTTGGTTCTTTGTCCTATGAGCTATCTACAATCTCCTTTATATGTCCAGAGGAGTTCAATTCAATTCTTTATTCAGTGAAGTGATTGAAAACACTTCATAGCGAGAGTGATGGCATTGCCCTTTAGTCTTCAGGATAAGTTTCTATGCACTTTCAGCTTATGTCGTGTCTGAGTGCTTCTGATCTTTAACTTCACTAAACCTCCATTTAAAGAGTTTTCCTTGTCTGTTTGCCAGTACCTGTGACTCATGCTGTAGTACAGAGATATATATCCCATCACCGTAATCCCATATATCACAGAATCTGCTCTGGAGTTCAGTGCATCTGATACCTCAAGCTCCCAATTTATAACCATTGATTTGGACATTTAGCTGTGTTACAAATCAAACCCATTGACCTTCACACCAGATAGAATCAGAATGTCTTCAGCTGCCATCCTGCCTGAAGTAGTTCTCAGCTAGTGCCACCTCCCTGCCAGTATTCAATAGCCCTGTACATCCTTTCAATTTAATAATTATCCAATTCCCTGTTAAAAGCCAGCATTAAATCCTGCTCCAGCACATTGTCAGACAGTGCATTCCATATCCTAACCATCATAGAATCATAAAGTCATAGAGGTTTACAGCATGGAAACAGGCCCTTCAGCCCAACTTGTCCATGCCGCCCTTTTTTATAAACCCCTAAGCTAGTTCCAATTGCCTACGTTTGGCCCATATCCCTCTATACCCATCGTACTCACAGAACTGTCTAAATACTTTTTAAAAGACAAAATTGTATTTGCTTCAACTACTATCTCTGGCAGCTCACCTCACACTATGCCCTCTAGTTTTACACTGTTCTACCTTTGGGAAAAGATATTGACTATCTCGCTGATCTGTGCCCCTCATTATTTTATAGACCGCTATAAGATCACCACTCAGCCTCCTACACTCCAGAGAAAAATGTCCCAGTCTATCTCTCCTTATAACTCAATCCATCAAGTAAATCTCTTCTTCACTCTTTCTGGTTTCATAATATCCAGTGCATAAAGAAGATTTTTCACACATCACATTTGGTTCTTAAATCTGTGCCCACTCATTCTCCATCCTTCCACTAATGGGAACAGTTTCTCCTGATCTACTCTGTCCAGGAGCCTCAGGATTTTGAATCCTTCTCTCTTGATCCTCCACTCTGCATTCCCATTGAAACAGCTTCATTTGAGCAGTGCCAGCACCCAATTTCATGACAATGAAGGACATGAGAAATTGATATCCACTATTCTTCTTTTGGTTCAAAATCACCTTGGCTGGAGTGTCAGGTTCCTTTGGAGTTTCTCCAGGGGCAGGAATATCCAATGGTTTTACCCGCTGCAATGCCCCTGCTTTCAGAGTTGCATCCAAACCAAACTTGGTACTGATATGAAGCTGACACTAACATATCTGATACTCAGGTGTTAATGAACACATGCCATTCATAGGGTGGGGGGGTTCATTTCCTCAGGATCCCATTTCCTCAGCGTACCCACTCATTGCTGGAGGCCAGAAGAAAATACTTTTAAAATGTGATAAGATCTTTCTGACGGACACCTATCACCTTTCTTCAGTCAACTTTTTGCTCCGAGCTATTCAGACTGCCATGGCAACTGGTGCCAATCTCTTGTAGAGTAGACAAGCATCCTTTCTGTGCAAAGGGATGGAGTCAAGAGATTTTGCTAAATGATTCACATGTCTGATAAGTTTTTTATGGAGTACAGTATGACTAAAGTGAATTCTGGTCAGGATCAGCCTATGTGGAAGGCCTCGCCACTTTGCATTCTCTGTCTCACTCCAGTGCCTGTGTCTTTGACCTTCGTGGCCACAAAGCGCCATACAACAGGCCAGCCCAAAGGAGGGGGGGTTACAATCACCCGCCACGGTTTGCTTCTGCCATTGTATTACATTCTGGTACCTAATGGAATGGTGAGAGATAATGATGTTCCCTCCAGTTCCTGCGTGATTACCCTGGAAATGGCAGAGAAAAATTCTGAAGTCATAAAAGCATTTCTTCAATTTACTCAAGCCTTTGGAAGTAATGAGTTGTTGCGTTCAGCCTGGTGGCAGACAACTGCAGCTCAGCAATCGAAATTTAAATATATCATCTCATCTTTGCTTTCCCCTTGGCACTGAGCAACACTTTCCACTTCTCCTTATTGATAAAATCTAAGTCCCTTTATTCTAAAAGTCTTGGATATCTTGAAACCCCTTTATCTCAGTTAGAGCGACTACATTGAATAATATCTTTCACTGGAATAGTGCTACAAGTTAAAATTGTGTTTGTGCACAGATCTCTGAGAACAGAAGGGCATGTCAATGGGTGGTGAAAAAGGCACATGGTTCACTTGCCTTTATCAATCGAGGCATAGTTTCCAAAAGCAGAGAGATCATGTTGGAGTTGTATAGAACTTTGGTGAGGCCACAGCTGGAGCACTGTGTGCAGTTCTGGTCGCCACATTATAGGAAAAATGTGATTGCACTGGAGGGAGTGCAGAGGAGATTCACCAGGATGCTGCCTGGGATGGAGGGTTTAAGTTATGAAGAGAGGTTGGAAAGGTTTGGGTTGCTTTCATTGAAGCACACCAATTTGAGGTGTACAAGATTATGAGGGACATGGACAGAGTAGATAAGAAGCAGCTTTTCCCTTTAGTTGAAGGGTCAGTCATGAGGGGACAAAGGTTCAAGGTGAGGAGCAGGAGGTTTAGGGAGATGTGAGGGAAAACCTTTTTTTTACCCAGAGGGTGATGATAGTCTGGAATGCGCTGCCTGGGAGGGCGGCGGAGGTGAGATGCCTCACATCTTTTAAAATGTACCTGTTTGAGCATTTGGCACAGCGTAACATTCAGGGCTATGGGCCAGTACTGGCAAATAGGATAGGTGGGAGTTCAGGTGTTTCTAATGTGTTAATGTGAATTTGATGGGCTAAAGGGCCTCTTCTGTGCCATATGATTCTATGATTCTCTGATTTTATTATTAGAGAAAGGTGAATTCAGCCAGACTCAGTGATTTCATATTCATTTTCATATTTGAATTGTAAAGAGAGGAATTGTAAAGGGAGGAGTGGCAGATAGTGAAGAGGGGTGTTATAGTTTGCAGAGAGACTTGGACAAGTTGCAGAGCTGGGCCGAGAGGTGGCAAATGGAGTTTAATGCGGAAAAGTGAGGTAATTCACTTTGGCAGGAATAACAAATGTGTAGAGTATAGGGCTAATGGTAGGACTCTTAATAGTGTTGATGAACAGAGGGATCTTGGTGTATGTGTGCATAGATCCCTGAAAGGTGGCAATCAAGTCGATAAGGTTGTTAAGAAGGCATACGGAGTCTTAGCTTTTATTGGTAGGGGGAGTGAATTTCGGAGCCGCAACATCATGTTGCAACTGTACAAAACTCTAGTGCGGCCGCACTTGGAGTATTGTGTACAGTTCTGGTCCCCGCATTATAGGAAAGATGTGGAGGCATTGGAGAGGGTACAGAGGAGGTTTACCAGGATGTTGCTTGGTATGGAAGGCAGGTCTTATGAAGAGAGGCGGAGGGATTTGAGGTTGTTTTCGTTCGAAAGAAGGCGGCTAAGAGGAGACCTTATTGAAACATATAAGATGATTAGAGGTTTAGATACGGTGGACAGTGATAGCCTTTTTCCTAGGTTGGAGAAAGCTAGCATGAGGGGACATAGCTTTAAATTAAGGGGTAGTAGTTATAGGACAATGTCAGAGGTAGGTTCTTTACCCAGAGGGTGGTAAGGGTATGGAATGCCTTGCCTGCGGCAGTTGTAGATGCGCCAAGTTTGGTGGCGTTTAAGAGGTCAGTAGATAAGTTTATGGATGAAAAGAGAATGGTTTAGGTTAGAGGGTCACTGCTTTTTCCTAATTGGTCGGCGCAACATCGAAGGCCGAAGGGCCTGTTCTGCGCTGTAATATTCTATGTTCTATGAGAGGCTGGATAGATTGGGACTTTTTTCTCTGGAGCGTAGGAGGCTGAGGGATGATCTTATAGAGGTCTATAAAATAATGAGGGGCACAGATCAGCTAGATAGTCAATATCTTTTCCTAAATGTAGGGGAATCTAAAACAAGACAGCATAGGTTTAAGTTGAGAGGGGAGAGATACAAAAGTGTCCAGAGGGGCAATTTTTCACACAGAGCGTGGTGAGTGTCTGGAATGAGCTGCCAGAGGCAGTAGTAGAGGTAGGTATAATTTTCTTTTTTAAAAAGCATTTAGACAATTACATGGGTAAGATTGTTATAGAGGGATATGGGCCAAATGCAGGCAATTGGAACTAGCTTACATAGAACATAGAACATAGAACAATACAGCACAGAACAGGCCCTTCGGCCTTCGATGTTGTGCCGACCAAAATAAAAAGCAATGCCCCCCCTAACTAAACCATTCCCTTCTCATCCATATACTTATCAACTAACCTCTTAAACGCCACCAAACTTGGCGCATCTACAACAGCTGCAGGCAGGGCATTCCACTCCCTAATCACTCTTTGAGTAAAAGAAGTAGACGGTATGGACAAGTTGGGCCGAAGGGCCTGTTTCCATGCTGTAAACCTGGATGACTCTATATGTTGTCATTTTCTGTTCTACAGAAATATGATAGGAGCCTTTTAGATAAATGCAAATTTCTTTGGGATATCTTTGTTCTGTTCCACATCACAACACTTTTCAATGTATCACCCTCCCTGCCTCCAGCTATTGGCCAAGAGTTCTCCATTCATTCATTTCTGTTAACGAATAGGGAACTGCAGGGTGGAGGCAGATGAAGCAGAAAGTTTTACAACCACAATAACACCAAATTATAAAATAATTCAAAATGTATAAGGCCATGAACACATTTGATATTAACTGCCCAATGGGTGAAATCTGATTCCAGATGAGCAGGATGAAAGGCGACTTAATAGAGGTTTATAAGATGATGAGGGGAATCGATAGAGTGGACATGCAGAGACTATTTCCCCGGGTGGATGTAGCTGTTACTAGGGGGCATAACTATAAAGTTCATGGTAGGAGATATAGGAGGGATGTCCGAGGTAGATTCTTTACTCAGAGAGTGGTTGGGGTGTAGAATACACTGCCTGCTGTGATAGTGGAGTCGGACACTTTAAGAACTTTCAAGTGGTTATTGGATAGGCACATGGAGCACTCCAGAATGATAGGGAGTGGGACAGCTTGATCTTGGGTTTTGACATAGCTCGGCACAACATTGAGGGCCGAAGGGTCTGTACTATGCTGTTCTATGTTCTATGTTCTAGCCTCTAGCCAGGTTCTGAATTCAATGTAACCTCCTTACTGCAATTACTAATCCTGGCAAATCACTGAGCAATTCAAAGAAATTTTTATAAAAACGTGTCCCAATTACACTCTTACCGCTGTTTTGCCGGAACCATATCTGTATACAGTCCTCCTCCTCCTCTGTTAACTGTGTTCCATCATCAGGCTGGTTACCATCCCAGTAGTTGTAGTCATACGTTGTCCCATCAGTCCATTCAAAATTCCCTTCCTGCCAAAAGTTATCAAGATCATTATTTGTTAATTATTTACAAAATTAATCACTGTCTTAAAAAAAAGAGCAGAAAATACATTCTGGTTCACTCCCAAATTACCCCAAATATTGGGGTTCTTGTATCCCCAGTCTCAGAGGATCTGGGGTAATCTTGGCAGTCAATGTTATAATGTAAAACAGGCACCATGGCCACTTTACTAGAAGCTGTAGGGCGAAGTGACTCTTATTTATTAGTGTCACATGTAAGGCTTATGTTAACACTGCAATGAAATTATTGTGAAATTCCTCTAGTCACCATAGCCCGGCCCCTGTTCGGGTCAATGCACCTAACCAGCACGTCTTTCAGATTGTGGGAGGAAACCGGAGCACTCGGAGGAAACCCACACAGACACAGGGAGAACTTGCAAACTCCACATAGATAGTGACCCAAGCCGGGAATCGAACCCAGGTCTTTGGCACTATGAGGCTAATCACCGTGCCAGTGTGCAGTCCAAAGAACACAATGAAATTCTTACAATAAAAATTAAATAATGAATAGATCATCACAAATAGAAAATCAGATGGACAATATAAGAATCCTTGGTTTAAAAATTTGATTAGGGCTGTTAGATCGCTTTACATCATTACCCTGTGATTACCCCTGTTTAATATGAAGCTGGTAACATTCCCACGCGCTGATACCTGATCATTTCAGTAATTTTGTGACTGTGAGGCTGCACTCGCAGCTAAACGCGGGCCTGACAAGACTTACACCTTGCTGGACCTTCTTAAAGCCAGCCTATCCTAATTAATGAGAAGATGCCTTAGGCTACAATAGTGAAAGGACTATAGGGACGGAATAATACTGTGAAGGGAGCGATAAGTCGGAGAAAAGACTCTCAGGGTTTCTGATGCAGAAGGTCAAAGGAAGGAGAGGGACTGTGTTTCCATAGAATGCCAGAGTGACTTCAAGTCACACTCTATGAAGAGAATGGGAGCAACATGGGGAACCTGGCTACAGTGCTACAAGAAGTTCAATGGCTGCACACAGTGATTAAAGTCAGCGAATGTATATTCACATGACATCCCTTACTCACCACACCAGCAATCACCCACTCGGCCCAAAGCTCCACATACCCAGCACTCACCCAACCACAAGGAGAGACATCAGGACTCAGAATTGTTAAGTTGCTTGTGGAGATCAACTAATTAAAAGAAACTAATTTACTGAATGGCTCCAACAGAAAAGGCTATAGACAGGATTTTATTTTTTATAACTTCTACATTAACAATCAAACCTAAATCAAGGTAAACTAAATTTGAACTAACAGGCAAATTGCAGTCAATATAAATTCTAAATTACACTTGAAATAGCTGATTAAATGAAGAAGGATCTCACAGATTTCTGTGAATATGTTAACAACGTTTGCCTCCCTTCGCTAAGATTTCCCTTAGCCACCAGGCTCCATCCTGCAGCGGTTTAATTTGGTCCAAGTACCTAAGAGAAGCACTTTCACCAAAAGGCACAGATCCTTTCCTTCTGCAATGGAACATACCATTGGCAGGATTAACTGTAACCAGACTGTCCGTCTGGCTTTAGCTGGTTAACCCTTTGTTAACTGTGATCAGCCTCAAATACGATATTGTGCTGTTTTAACACACCACCTTATCTGACAAGTAATTTTGAATAAAGCTCATTAATAAATCTCTAGTCACAAGAATCCTTCATGGTGAATGTATATAAATGAATTATTTCCCTAACTGGTGATGTTGTTGAAATTCTACACTGCATTCTAACCAGTTTTACTGTTAGTTATGTTGCTAATGCTGCTTCCAATCATCTATATGTCACGCTTGCAGTTTTTGACTGATAGAGAATACAGGCTTATATAGAAATTGCAATGTGCTGAAAACACAAATAATGTAATTTGGGAGAGAGCCCAAACTGTGACTAAACAACAAAACATTGAGTCTGTAGTTGTTTTTAGAGATTTACTTGTCAGAGCCATGTTAGTTGAACAGTTTAGATTGCATTAGTAACTGGACAGATGCTAAAGGAATTTTAGAATATAACAACATCAGAACTAGGAGCAGGATTCGGCCATTTGGCCCCTCGAACCTGCTCCGCCGCTCAATAAGATCATGGCTGATCTTTTCATGGACTCAGCTCCACTTACCCACCCACTCACCATAACAGTCAATGTGTATTACATGGCTCTCTGCAGTGGGAAAGTCATTGGAACATAGATGTTAGAGTTTAATAATGGACAGGTCTTGTCAATGTATAGAGAGAGTTCTATCCATCAATCATGCTTCACAGACATTACCATGCTGATTAAATCTTCAATATAAAATGTTCATGGTTTTTGATTGTAGTTTTACATCTAAATTTAACAGCCCCGTCCCCTCCCCCCCAAACCCTAACTCTTAGAAATATTGGAATTGTTGACAAAACATTTGAGAAATTCCTCCTGGATATTTTGTCTTGGGAATCAATCCCTGGTGCTGGGATGAAGTGATCAAGCAGTTAGATAGCAGGAATACAGCAACTCAGACAGGCGAAGGAGCAGGGAAATGGGGCACTGAAAAAAGGAAGCGTTAAGAGGCTAAGAGAAATGGAAAGAGTGAGAAGAAGAAGGAAAGCAGGGAGAGAAGTGAGGCAGATGGGAGAGCTGATGGCGAGAAGGGAAAAGCGAGGGAGGGTGGAAGGGAAGAGGAGGGTATGGGTGATGGCACAGAATTAGCTCAGTTGGAGTATACAGCTGTATAGGCAGAGGGGCTGGGTAAAGTGTTTTGATGGGGCTGGAGAAAGTTAGCTCCTGAGAGTGGGATAGCAGACCCTCTTCTAGCCGATTAACCCTGGTTGAAGCGTCAAGTGGCTGGAGCACTGCCAATATCGGCGAGAGTGAGTTCAGCAACAACAGGTGGAGGGAATAGGAACCACGGTCAAGAAAATTAGGGAATAATAGTCCAATAATGAATTTAAAATGCTGAAATCTGTTTGATTTGATTAGATAACAATGGGAATTTGATATGTTGCATGGCCCTCATCTTATTTCTCTGAGTCAATAACACATATATCTCTGAGTTAGAGATTCAGGCCCCACTCGAGTACAATAGAGAAACCCTATAGTGCAAGAGGAGACTATTGAGCCCATCGAGTCTGTACCGATCGCAATCCTACCCAGGCCCTACCCCCATAACCCCATATGCGTGGACAGAGGTCCGACATCAAGCAGAAGCTGGTCTAACTCTTCAGGAGATTTTGGAGCTGACCCCAACAGCAGATCAACATACCCTTCAACAATTGGTGATGTGTGGAGTTTTGCTGCCTCTGCCCTTTAGCTCCTGTGTCTGTCTACTTTACAGTATTCAGTGAGAGTTATGGTATGGTGCTATATAAATGCAATTCCTTTCAATTGGCTTATTCTTAGTTCAGTAAAATAGAGAACCTGCTTATCACAGAACATGAGTAACAACTTCAACACATTTTTAACAGCCGGTTAAGTCTATTGTTTAAAGGAACAATATCCAACATTCCGTGAGTTTTAGTTTACATTCAGAATTTACCGGGTCTCACCTCCCACCACCCTTAACAATGGCTGAGCTTTTATATATTCAGACATGGCTGGGATTCTCCAGTGCCACTGTAAGTGAGTGGAAGTTTTGGCTGGAATGCCACATTTTCCGTTCTCACTCGCAATGTATCCAGCCGCGGACAAGACCGGGGAATCCCGTTCCCTTGGAACAATCAGGCAGCCTGGGAGAGTTATCAAATAACAGAGAGATAAGGTGTGACAATTTCACAAATACCTTGAGAAAGGAGGAAAAGGCAGCTGAGGTTGTGCTGTAATGGATAATGTGGAAGTTTGGGAATATTTTACAGGATTGAATACAAATCTCAGCAAAGGCCAACAGTTGGCAGCATTGAAGCTGATGGCACCAATGGTGACTCTGTCCATCATATATACCTGGACTTAGTAAAACCATGGCAAGGGGAGAGTTCCACAACATTACACTGCTGGGAGGGGGAAGGGAGGAAGGTATCTGGGAGACCGGGGCACCAATTTGAAAGTCCAGTCAGTGCACAAAGGATACCCAGGAACGTGAAAGGCCTGGGCTCTCTGGAATTTAGAAGATTGAGGGGAGATCTAATTGAGGTATAAAAGGTGATAAAGGATATTGAGAAAGCAGACATGAAGAGGATGTTTCCTCTTATGGGGCAATCCAGAACATGAGGTCATAGTTTTAGAATAAGGGGGGCAGATTTAAACAGATGAGGAGAAATTGCTTCTGTCAAAGAGTGGTGAGTCTGTGGAATTCACTACCCCAGAGTGCGGTGAATGGTGGGACATTGAGTAAACTAAAGGAAGAAGTGTATGGATATTTAATAAGGGTTTGAAGGCTTATGGCAAACAGACAAGAAAGTGGAATTGAGATGAGATCAGCTATGATCATATTGAATGGTGAAGCAAGCTCGAAGGGCTGAATGGCCTCCTCCTGTTCCCAGTTCATATGTTCTTATATTGAATGTCAGGGGTCGGTGTGTGTTTAGGGCCAGGGAATGACCCCCTGAGTGATGTGCTCGTCTAAGGTCACTCACCAGGTGCCTGTCTTGGGAGACCAGCTGTAATTCACATCATTCCACACTCCCACTGACACGAATGGTGGGGGGGGTAGGTGGGGATGAGGAATTGGGGGGGGATGATGGTTGGTGGGAGGGATGATGTAAATGATTTAGATGTAGAAATCTGATGATGAGATGTTAATGAATGCAAATGTTGTTTCTGATGTTGAACATAGAACATTACAGCACAGAACAGGCCCTTCGGCCTTCGATGTTGCGCCGACCAATATAAAAAGCAATGCCCCTCCAAACTAAACCATTCCCTTCTCTTCCATATACTTATCAACTAACCTCTTAAACGCCACCAAACTTGGCGCATCTACAACTGCTGCAGGCAGGGCATTCCACTCCCGAACCACCCTTTGGGTAAAGAACCTACCTCTGATATCCTGTCCTATAACTATCACCCCTTAATTTAAAGCTGTGTCCCCTTGTGCTAGCTTTCTCCATCCTAGGAAAAAGGCTATCACTGTCCACCCTATCTAAACCTCTAATCATTATATATGTTTCGATTAGGTCCCCTCTTAGCCGTACACCACTTGTCACCGAACTCCACGATGAATATCTCCCATCAACCACCACCCTCTGTCTTCTATCTGCTAGCCAATTCCTAACCCAATTAGCTAAATCACCCTCTATCCCATACATCTGCATTTTCTGC
Source organism: Sphyrna mokarran (assembly GCA_024679065.1). NCBI lineage: Eukaryota > Metazoa > Chordata > Chondrichthyes > Carcharhiniformes > Carcharhinidae > Sphyrna > Sphyrna mokarran. Next base: position 54,726,206 of record JAGIQG010000018.1, read on the forward strand.
AGAAGTCTTCCATGGGCCACCTTATCAAACGCCTTACTAAAGTCCATATATACCACATCAACCGCCTTACCCCCATCCACCTCTTTAGTCACTTTTTCAAAAAACTCAATGAGGTTATTAAGGCACGACCTACCCTTCACAAAACCATGCTGACTATCCCCAATCAATTCATTTCTCTCTAAATAACTATAAATCCTATCCCTAATAATTCTCTCCAATACTTTGCCCACAACAGAAGTAAGACTCACTGGCCTATAATTCCCTGGAAGGTCTCTCTTCCCCTTCTTGAACAATGGGACCACATTCGCTATCCTCCAGTCCTCCGGAACCACACCCGTAACCAACGACGACCTGAAGATCAGAGCCAGAGGCTCTGCAATCTCCTCTCTTGCCTCCCAGAGAATCCTAGGGTAAATCCCGTCCGGCCCAGGGGACTCATCCAACTTCAAACCCTCGAGAATATCTAGCACATCCTCCCTATCTACTTCAATACTTTCCAGTTTGCAACCCTGTACCTCAGTGTTCTCCATAACTACATTTACATCACCCTGCGTGAATACCGAAGAGAAATATTTATTCAGTGCCTCTCCAATCTCTTCAGGCTCCACGCACAACTTCCCACTGCTGTCTATGACTGGCCCTAATCTTGTCCTAACCAATCTTCTATTCTTAACATATCTAAAGAAAGCTTTAGGATTCTCCTTAATCCTATCAGCCAAAGTCTTCTCGTGTCCTCTCTTAGCTCTTCTCAATTCACTCTTTAGCTCCCTCCTGGCTAATCTATAGCTATCCATTGCACTAACTGAGCCTTCAAGCCTCATCCTGACATAAGCCTCCTTTTTCCTTTTAACCAGCAAATCAACTTTTTTCGTACACCAAGGTTCTCTTACTCGACCATTTCCTCCTTGCCTGACAGGGACATACTTATCAAGGACTCGCAGCAGCTGCTCCTTGAATAAGCCCCACATTCCAGATGTTCCCAGTCCCTGTAGTTTCCTAGTCCAATCTATGCACCCTAATTCTCTCCTGATGGCCTCATAATTACCCTTCCCCCAGCTATAACTACTGCCCCCAGCTTCATGCCTATCCCTATCCATCACTAAGGTGAACGTAACCGAATTGTGGTCACTATCACCAAAATGTTCACTAACTTCCAAGCCTAACACCTGGTCTGGCTCATTGCCCAGCACCAAATCCAATGTAGCCTCACCTCTAGTTGGCCTATCTACATACTGAGTCAAAAAACCTTCCTGCACACTTTGTACGAAAACTGACCCCTCTAACGAGCTAGAGCTATAGCTATTCCAATCAATATTAGTAAAGTTAAAGTCCCCCATAACAATTACCCTATTACTTTCACTCCTGACCAGAATTGACTTTGCAATCCTTTCCTCAACCTCTCTAGAACTTTTAGGAGGTCTGTAAAAGACTCCCAACAGGGTGACCTCTCCTTTCCTGTTTCTAATCTCAGCATGGGGAATCCCATTCCACTACCGGCAGTGAGATGAGACTACAGCGTCCTGCTTCTATATCTGCGCAATACGTGATTTGGACCCTCACACAATTTTCCACTCCCATCACCAATCCTATCCGAAGAAACTGGAGCAGAAAATCCCAGCAAAGGAAACATTGAAATAGGTCAAGAGAAGGAACTCATTGGCTTTAACAGATGTAATAAGAAAATGGTAATAGGGACTGAAGATAGAGAAATCTTCAGGAATTAATGCTTTCACATTGGATGTTATCTTAGTCTGGTGCTCTGAAAACTGAAAACAGGTCAGTAAATCAGCCACAGAGGCACAAGAATCATTAAACCAAATACAATGCTGCTCTCTCGCTCAAGGGAACTTGGCACAAATTCACCAGAATGATATCAGGGCTACAATGGCTGAATACAATTTGCATAAACTGGGATTTTATTCCCTTGAGATTAGAAAGCTTTGGAGTGATCGATTTATGGTGTTTAAAACAGTAAAATAATGTGAAATCATTGGTAACAGGGGAGCCATTTACTCTGGTAGACGGAATGCAGAATAAGAGAGTACGGTACAGAATCTCAAAGCGAAGTCATTCGAGAATGAAGTCAATCATTCGGCTGACAAGTGCCAGTAATATTCACGCCACACAAAGCCAGGCATTGACCATCACCAATAAGAGACACACTAACCACCGCCTCTTGACATTCAATGGTGTAATCATCACTGAATCCCCCACTGTTGACATCTGGGGGGGGGGTTACCATTGACCAAAGACCCAACTGGACTTACCACATAAACATAGTAGCAATAATAGCAGGTCAGAGGTAGGGAATCCTGCGGCAGGTAACTCGCCTCCTAACTCTCTAGAACCTGTCCACCCTTGACAAGATACAAGTCAGCAGTATGATGGAATACTCCTCCCTTGCCTGGGAGCAGCTCCAGTAACACTCAAGAAGCTTGACATTATCCAGGACAAAGCAACCCACTTGATTGGCACCATATCCACAAACATTCAATCCCTCCACCATTGAGGCTCAGTAACAGCAATGTGTGTTTTACATGTAAGAAGACAGCACCTTTTAAACCCATGACCACTTCCATCTAGAAGGACAAGGGCAGCAGATAAATAGGAACACCCCCACCTGCAAGTTCCCCTCCAAGTCACTCACCATCCTGATTTGGAAATATATCACCGTTCCTTCGCAATCGTTGGGTCAAAATCCTGCAATTGCCCCCTTCACAGCATTGTGGTTCAACCCACAGCACATGGACTGCAGTGATTCAAGAAGGCAGTTCAGCACCATCTTCTCAAGGGCAATTAGGGATGGGCAATAAATGCTGGCCAGCCGGCGATGCCCACGTCCCATGAATGAATTTAAAAAAAAGAATATAAAGAAAACACAAAAAACAGTCGTAATCTGGAAACCCGATTCCCAAAAGGATGTGGATTCTGAGTCAGCTGAAATTCACGGATTAGTTGAGGTTCGCTTTAGGGATGAAAGGTGAATAAGGAAGGTCGAGGAAAAGATATGTTATTATCTAATAGTAGATAGTTCAGACTCTGGGGCGAGAAAAGATCTTCTGTTGCTGTTTTTTAATATTTTTTTCTGAATCCTGGTCACTTTTAATAGATTAGCAATTATATGTTACTCATGGTGGGTTCTGCACCTTTTTCACACACAAAATTCCTACTTTTATGTTTCCTTGAAAAATATTTTAAGATTCCATCTGAACGGAAAATATTATTTGACTCAAACAAAGCACAGAGCTGCCAGAAGCAATTAGCCAATTGTTCTATGATACTTAACGAGGAAAATCAAGTCATGCAGAAAATGATCTGGATTTTCAAAACAGAGTCAAGAATTGACATCTGGATAAAATCTGGGTCCTGACCCCATGTCACAACAATCTCGGGAAACTGTTTTTAACTTCAAACGGCCTAATTGGTCAGAAGGAGAGAATGGCACCCAATTAATGATGCTGCCTCCCTCCAGAGACAAAGCTGCCTGTCTCGTGTCACTGGCAAAGACCAACAGCAGCCAACATCTAGCCGAGCAGAGAAAGCATCTCCTCAGAGAGGCAGCACGATGGCACAGTGATTAGCACTGCTGTCTCACAGCGCCAGGGACCCAGGGCAGCACGGTGGCACAGTGATTAGCACTGCTGTCTCACAGCGCCAGGGATCTGGGTTCAATTCCCAGCTTGAGTCACTCTCTGTGCGGAGTCTGCATGCTCTTCCCGTGGATTGGGTAGATTGGCCAAGATAAATTGCCCCTTAGTGTCAGGGGGATTAGTGAGGTAGATACATGGGGTTGCAGGCTAGGTTCTGGGTGGGATGTTGTCAATGCAGACTCAATGAACTGAATGATCTCCTTCTATACTATAGGGATTCTGACAGGGGCTGGAAGACACCTTGAGAAAGTTTCACACTTGTACTAGCACATATAAGTTCTGGAAAAACTTGTAAATAAGCAAAGGGACAGAAACTTTGAAACAGAAACAGGAAGTGCTGGAAAATCCCAGCATGCCATGCAACAGCTGTGGAGAGAGAATCAGAGTTAATCTTCCCAATCAGTGAGTTTCCATCAGAAATGGGAAAAGTGAGAGATTAAATAGTGGGGGAGGAGCAAAAGAAAGTCTGTGATTTGGTGAAAGTCAGGAGACATTGAATGAATGAAGAGCTAGTCTTCCCGGAAATGGGAGTGGGGCAAGAAAATGAACAGAAGGTGTGACAGGAAGAGAATGTACTGCTGATTGAGAGAGAAACCAAGAGAAAACCAAGATCATGCAAAGAGAAGGGAAAACACGGCGCTGTTACAGGGACCGAGACCACAGGCTGACATTGTTAAAGTCAGTGTTGAGTCTGGAAATCAGCAAAGTTCAAACTGGAAGGTAAGGTATTGTTTCTCATGTCTGTGTTGAATTGGAACAGCACAGCAGACCAATGACAGAGATCACAGCCCGAGAGCGAGGTGGAGAATTAAACTGTTCGATTACTGGGAACTCAGAGTCAGACTAGCAGACTGAGGGAAGATGTCTTCTCCATAGGCACTGCCTGACTGTATTCCCAGCACTTTCAGGTTTGTGGCATCAGCAGTGTTCTGTTTTGTATTTAGAGGGAAGTTTTTAATTGTCCCTGTGGTTAGCTGTGCAGTAATATGCATCAGGACTGTTCCGGTTTACTGAAATAAATTTTAAAAATTCAACTCTGCATTGGATACAATCTTAACGTAGTTTGTAAGGAGATTAAGGAATTATTAATCGATAACAAGTAGGTCACACACCCCTCACTCCATCCTGTTAGTCTTTTATTAGTTACAAACTCTCCTGGACATGCTGGGATCCAGAAAACACCATCAAGATCGTGAATTTCAAATCCCAACCCTCACTGGATTCAGTCCCAACCATCCTTTAAAAATCCAACCCCCAACTTTATATCGATTGTTACTTTTGGATAAGACAGTATTATCTGATTCAAAAGTATCTGGGCAACACAGTGGCACAGTGGTTAGCACTACAGCCTCATAGCGCCAGGAATCCAGGTTCAATTCCAGCCTTGGGTCACTGTCTGTGCAGAGTCTGCATGTTCTCCCCATGTCTGCATGGGTTTCCTCCTACAATCCAAAGATGTGTAGGTTATGTAGATTGGCCATGCTAAATTGACCCTTAGTGTCAGGGAGATTAGTAGGGTAAATATGTAGGAATAGGGCCTGTATGGGATTATGGTCAGTACAGATTCAATGGGCCAAATGGCCTCCTTCTGCACTGTAGGGATTCTATGATCTGCAAAACAACATAATCTGCAGTGTTACATACATTGAAATTTAGCCTTACATTACTAACTAATTCCCAGTAGATATTTATAATGTGGACTTACCACTCTTCTATCATGGAGACCTATCCAAATATCAGTTGGTATTCCAGGAACTCGACTGTTAACCAGGTCATAAACAAACACATTCTCCTCCCAGCTGGTAAGGGAATAAAATTGAGACAGGTTTAGTTTTGGTATATATCCAACATACAAGATGAAGCTACAGAAAACAGCTTCCCATCTTGAAAAGCAATGCAAGAATATTCAAGCAGTCAGAGTGCTTTGTCTGAGCTTTCACTAATCTCTGGGTAGACAAAGATATTTAAGGTTGAGTTTCTGCTTTGGACACAACTGAGAAAAGATGCTTGTGTGTGAAACTGTGCTGCTGAGGGTTAAGCTGGAAGAGGTCTCCTCAGGCAATCATGCCCTGCCATTCACAAAGAAACAAAGGATCTGCCGAAAACAGGCGAGCAGCAAACATTAAGTAGAAAAATGTGATCACGGGGATACAAAATAATTTACCAGAAACAGATGAGATATTCAGATAGCTGCCTAGACACACCCAGATCCATAATATAGCGGCACCGTGGTTAGCACTGCTGCCTCACAGCACCAGGGATCTGGGTTCGATTCCTGGCCTCAGGTTACTGTCTCTAGATGAAGTCTGCACATTCTCCCCATGTCAGTGTGGGTGTCCTCCGGGTGCTCCAGTTTCCTCCCACAGTCCAAAGATGTGTGGGCTAGAAGGATTGGCCAGGTTAAATTACCCCTTAGTGTAAGGGGACAAGCTAGGGTGAATGCATAGGGTTATAGGGATAGGGCCTGGATAGATTGTGGTCGGTGCAGATTCGATGGGCTGAATGGACTCCTTCTGCACTGTAGGATTCTATGATTCCTGCCACTTCACCATCAACTCCATGTGGTAACTAACCTACTAGCCCATGTGTCAACTCAGACAGAAGTAGTCAGTAAGTCAGAAGGTTATCACTGGGTGAAAGACAGAGCACTCAGGATCAGGAGCTGGGATTGAGGAGGAGGGAACACAACATCCACCAGGATGGAACATTAACAGCAGAGAAGCTCTACACAGCTCTACTGAAAAACTCCACAATTAGTCTGCAAATGTACAGATCATTTTCACAACTGGATGAGATGGTGACAAACTGGAGAGGTTTATTTATTAGTGTCAGCTTACATTAACAATGCAATGAAGTTACTGTGAAAATCCCCTAGTTGCCACACTGAATCCAGCACCTGTTTGGGTACACAGAGAGAATTTAGCATGACCAATTCACTAAGCAGCACATCTTTCGCACCGTGGGTAGAATTTGGGGCACCCGGAGGAAACCCACGCAGACACAGGGAGAACGTGCAGACTCTGCACAGTGACCCAAGCGGGAATTGAACCCAGGTCCCTGGCACTCTGGAGTAACAGTAACCACCATTCCATCATGCCACCCACCCACCGTACCACCCACCCACTGTGCCAACCAATGCGTGCTGTCAATGAAGGTGGGAGATTGGGGAGGCATGGTAGCACAGTGGTTAGCACTGCTGCTTCACAGGTCCAGGGTCCTGGGTTCGATTCCCGGCTCAGGTCACTGTCTGTGTGGAGTTTGCGCATTCTCCTTGTGTCTGCATGGGTTTCTTCCGGATGCTCCAGTTTCCTCCCACAGTCCAAAGATATGTGAGTTTGGTTGATTGGCCATGCTAAGAAATTGCCCCTTAGTGTCCAGGGTTGTGTATGTTAGAAGGATTAGTGGGTATAATACATGGGGGTAGGACCTGGATGGGGTTGTGTTCAGTGCAGATTCGATGAGCCAAAGGGCCTCTTTCTGCACTGTAAGGTTTCTATGATCACGAAGACTCTGCAAGATGGAGGCAAACTTTTGAAGGGCTTTGAATTTTTCAAAATAAAGTATCCCCACAGCATAAAGGTTATAATTATTGACAGGAAAACTGTAGTAATGTTACTGAGGCCAGCCTTCTGTCACCAATCACTCTTTTATTTCCAGTTTATATCTGAGTATGGTTCAGTGGTTACAGAGTGTGGATCAATCCCGAGTCTATCGACCCCACCTGAGGGGAATCAGCTGATTCTAAACCCTCCACTGCCCCTTCCTTATTGGCTGAGCCTCCACCCGCCTAACAGGGTTCATGGGGAGAGCCATTGCTGACTACAACTACCCACCACCCATCAGCCCCCAACCCCCCCAGAATGGTCATCAGAACATAGCCCTTCCCAGAATGCTGGGAGGTGGAGGAAATTAAATGAGAGTGTGCCTCTCCCCTCCCCCAGCCTGCCCGGGGGGGGGGGGGGGGCGTCTGGATTCCTAAATATCTACTGGGAATTAGCTAGTAATGTAAGGCTAAATTTCAATGTATGTAACACTGCAGATTATGTTATTTTGCAGATCATAGAATCCCTACAGTGCAAAAGGAGGCCATTTGGCCCATTGAATCTGTACTGACCATAATCCCATACAGGCCCTATTCCCACATATTTACCCTACTAATCCCCCTGACACTAAGGGTCAATTTAGCATGACCAACCACACTGGATTTCAGTCTTTACCCTCAGGGGCAGCAGCCTTCTCCATTGGAAAGATTTCAGCAGCATTAGCAACCTTCACTGATTCTAACTGGTTCGTAGAATCCTTACAATGCAGAGCATAGAACATTTCAGTGCAGTACAGGCCCTTTGATCCTCGATGTTGTGCTGACCAGTGGAACAAATCTAATGAGCTCCTAACCTTAACTATTCCAATGTTATCCATATGCCTGTCTACTGACCATTTGAACGCCCTTAAAGTTAGTGAGTCCACAACTATAGAACACAGAAGAAAGAAGCCATTTGGCCCATCAAGCCTGCACCCTATCCCCATAATCCCATGTATTCACCCTGCTAATCCCCCTGACACTAAGAGGCAATTTAGCATGGCCAATCAATGTAACCCACACATCTCTGGACTGTGGGAAAAAAACCAGAGCACCTGGAGGAAACCCATGCAGACACAGGGAGAACGTGCAGACTCCACACAGACAGTGACTCGAGAATGGGAATTGAACCCCTGGTGCTTTGAGGCAGTAAAGCTAACCACTGTCACCATGCCGCTCCACTTTCCATGGTTACTTATCTTGGCCACATTCCAGCTCCAGTATGAAGATGAAAAAGCATTAGGTCAAGGACCCAATGCACAATTTTTCAAAATCTTCCCCCTCCCAATACACACACACACACGCATACACACCTGTGCAGCTGGGAAGGTTCAACCTGCAGATTTTGTGATGAACAAACTTTGCAGAAAGCTTTTAGCTGTGAGGAGCTTTATGAGGATGCAGGAGGTATAAATGATTCTGACTTTATTTGTTGGAATCACTGAGTTCCAATGCATAGATTTATAAACATAGACAGGGATCATGGGTAGAAGTGGGAACATCGGGGTGGCGGCACGGGCTCGGTGGGCCGAAGGGCCTGTTTCCCGTGCTGTTTGTTCTTTGTTCTTTGTTGTTCTTTGAGTTCTCAGCTATGCTGTCTATTTGCTGATTGTCCTGTCTCATTATCACTGAACCTCTCCATTCTGTGGGAATTGGGGTGTTCACCCCTTGCTGTAATTGCCCTCAGTTTCCAGATGCAACAGACCTCATTAGATTTGCTATCCCTCCAACACCCTAGGCCTCCCATCCTCTACCTACTCCACATGAGATACAAGCTATAATCCTTACCGGCAGAATCCTTTCCCCATCTGAGTGAAGATCGACTGAGGTTAAACAAGAGGCTGTGTCATTGCTACAACTCTCCTTTCCAATTTCCTTGCTGCAATATTTCACATCACCTCAACAAACTCCACACAGGCACAGTGCACACAGAGAGATCCATGATAGATGGATGTCCACGTGACTAGTGGTTATAGTTATAGAGTCACAGAGTCATATAGGTTTACAACATGGAAACAGGCCCTGAGGCCCAACTTGTCCATATGACCCAATTTTTACCATTAAGCCAGTCCCAATTGCCCGCATTTGGTCCATGTCCCTCAGTGTCTATCTTACTCGTGTAACTATTTACATGATTTTCAAAAGACAAAATTGTACCCGCCTCTACTACTGCCTCTAGCAGCTTGTTCCAGACACTCATCACCCTCTGTGTGAAAAAATTGCCCCTCTGGACACTTTTGTATCTCTTCTCTCTTACCTTAAACCTGTGCCCTCTAGTTTTAGACTCCCCTACCTTTGGGAAAAGATATTGACTATCTAGCTGATCTGTGCCCCTCATTACGTTATAGACCTCTATAAGATCACCCCTCAGCCTCCTACACTCCAGAGAAGTGTAGTCCCAGTTTATCCAGCGTCTCCTTATAACTCAAACTATCAAGTCCTGTTAGCATCCTAGTAAATCTCTTCTGCACTCTTTCTAGTTTAATAATATACTTTCTATAATAGTGACCAGAGCTGCATACAGTATTCCAAGTGTGGCCATACCAATGTCTTGTACAACTAAACAAGACATCCCAACTTCTGTATTCAATGTTCTGACTGATGAAACAAAGCATGTCGAAACCACTCTGTCCACCTGTGACTCCACTTTCAAGCAGCTATGAACCTGTACCCCTAAATCTCTTCATTCTGTAACTCTTCCCAACGCCCTACCATTAACTGAGTAAGTCCTGCCCTGGTTCAATCTACCAAAGTTCCATAACTAAAATCTTCTAATCTCAGGAAGTGAACCAGGTTGAAAACATTTTTGATTTGATATGTGTATTGGAGAACCAACAGCGAGAACACATGGTGACCAGAACAACATCCACCTTGAACGTGACACTGGGTTAGTCAGAAATATTCAATAAAATGATCACAGGAGTGAATCTCAGCCATGACAACACAGGTGAGAGTTTCCTGGAGAAAATCTGAGAAAATCAACAAGAAAACCTCCAGGTTTTCTCCTCAGGGTCATTCTGGATAGTTTTAATTTGTGAAAAAGCCCAACTGTGAAAACTGAGCAGAAAAAGCTGGAGTTACTGACAATTCTCAGCAAAGTAATTGCAGACTCTGTGACCCAGTGTGGGCAGCAGTGGGAGCTGATCCCATGGTACCAGTTACATCAGGCATTGATGAAGCAGTTGAAGATGGTTGGCCTGGGGTCACTAGCCTATTTCACTTAGCACAGCGATAATACCCACAGAGTATTATCACTGAATTGTGACTGATGCCAATAGTGTTGAAGGAGTGGAGAGGGATGGTAGATTTAGAAGTCAGTGGTCAACCTTATGGTACAATCCATCTTCTCCCTGTCCATTCCATCCACCAGCACAATGATCACAGAATCCTGATGGTGCAGAAGGAGGCCATTCAGCCCATCAAGTCTGTGCAATTGCAGCATCTTACCCAGGCCTTGTCCCACAATCTCACGTATTTATCCCACTAATCCCTCTAACCTACACAATGTTAGCAATAAAGGAGAAGTTCACATAGTCAATCAACCTAACCTGCATGTCTTTGGACTATGGGAGGAAACCAGAGCACCCAGAGGAAACCCATGCAGACACAGGGAGAAGATGCGGACTTCACACAGTGACCTGAGGCCAGAATTGAACCCAGGTCCCTGGAGCTGTGAGGCAGCAGTGCTAACCACTGTGTTACTCATTGGGACACACAGCAGAAATCTCCACCAGTTATTAGGGGGAAAAGTCCAAGGGAGAGATGCCTACTTTGATCATAAGCACAGACCTACCTGGCACTGGGAAAACACTGCGGGCATCTTCCTGCCCCCCTGCAGAGATACAAACAGCAGCATAACGTGGCAGCTATGAGATGGTGGATTGGATGGGGGTGGAGGGGATGGTGGTGGTTCTGTTCAACTGAAATGTCAGAATACAAGAATCCCAACCCCATTGTTAATCTACAGACATTGTTTGAGACAGGAAAGAGATTCCTCTGTGATTCTAAGTGCTGGCAAGTGGGATTAGGTGGGCAGATCAGGGCATTTTATGTATAAGTGCAAACTCAATGGGCTGATGGGCCTCTTCTGCAGTGCAAGATTCTGTGATTTCTCTACCAACAAGGCTAAGGTATAATTTGTGTGCAACATGAGGTAAGCCTGGGATAACGCAAAGAATATGCAGGAAGGTTTGCTTATTTTTGGCATCTAGTCTTAAAGACTGCAAGCATTTTTGTGTGTTTAAATTACAAGTGACAAATTATAAAACACTTCAGCTGCAAGTTGTCTGAAAGTACTATTCGATTATTTTAATATTGTCATTCAGTAAATCTCAGTCAAAGACACACTTGACACTAATATTAACAAATATCTCTGCTGTTCTTGGATGGGACTGATGCTGGAGTTTTCCAGTTCCATTTCTGTAATTATACAGATGTCGACAGGAATCCTCTGAATAAAATCCATGAATAACATTGGCTCAGCAACAGCCTTTTTCCTTTCAGTTTCAGATCAGCAGTATAGTTTGTGTTTCCGTCTCTTGCTGTGTATCTGACGCAGCTCAAAGTCAACTCCGAACTACAAACCCTCTCATTGTCTTTACATAGAAAATTCACCCAGGTCCAATCTTTCTCTGTGGAGATCTGGATTTCCAATCAGCACAGGTGGCAGCTTTATGGAAACCATTCATGAGAACATGGCTAATCTGAACAGTTTGTAGTCTGAGCTCAGTATCTAGACTGGGAGCACAGTGGATCTTAGTAACATTTCATAATTTTTCACAATTTACCAAATGTTTTAGCTATGAGGAGAGGTTGGAGAAACTTGGTTTGTTCTCATTGGCACAATTGAGGGTGAACGTAGAATATTACAGCACAGTACAGACCCTTCGGCCTTCAATGTTGCACTGACCTGTGAAACCAATCTAAAGCCCATCTAACCTACACTATTCCAAGATCAACCATATGTTTATCCAATAGTTTAAATGCCCTTAATATTGGCGAATCCACTAGTGTTGCAGACAGAACTTTCCGCATCCTTACTACCCTCTGAGTAAAGAACCTACCTCTGACATCTGTCATATATCTATCGCCCCTCAATTTAAAGCTATGTCCACTCCTGTTAGCCATTACCATCTGAGGAAAAAGGCTCTCACCGTCCACTCTATTTAATCCTCTGATCGTCTCGTATGCCTCAATTAGGTCACCGTTTAACCTTCTCTCTAAGGAAAACAGCCTCAGGTCCCTCACCCTTTTCTCATAAGACCTTCCCACCATACCAGGCAACATCCTGGTAAATCTCCTCTGCACCCTTTCCAATGCTTCCACATCCTTCCTATAATGCAGAGACCAGAACTGTACACAACACTCCAAATGCAGCCACACCAGAATTGAGGGGAGACCTGAAAGAAGTCTACAAGATTATGAAAGGTATGGACAGAGTGGATAGTCAGAAGCTTTTTCCCAGGGTGGAAGAATCAATTACTAGGGGGCACAGGGTTAAGGTGAGAGGGGCAAGGTTTAAAGGAGATGTACGAGGCAGATTTTTTACACAGAAGGCAGGGGGTTCCTGGAACTCGTTGCCGGGGGAAGTAGTGTAATAAGATATGGTAGTGACTTTTAAGGGGCTTCTTGACAAATACATGAAAGGATGTGAATAGAGGGATCTGGTCCTTGGAAGGCTAAGGGGTTTTAATTGGGTAACATGGTCGGTGCAGGCATGGAGGGGCTGAAGGGCCTGTTCCTGTGCTGTAATTTTATTAGTTTTTTGTTTTGTCACAAATTAATCAGTGTGATGACCATCTATCTATTCAACACATTAAATTAAATTGCCCAAAAACATGGTAATGCATTAAAAAGCTGGGTGCAAATTGCTACCATGGAGATTTGTAAATGTGGTTATTGTAAACACCGGATTCAAGCTCCTCATTAGCACAGCTTTATTAAAATATGTTTAAATAACTAAACATACAGTCCTAAGCAGTGAGTATTATACCTGTGGATAGAAGCTAATTTTGCTGATCTGAGTCCATTTGAAAATTCAGCACAATACAGATCAGCTTCTGCCCATGTCTTGGTCTCTGGGAAGAAGCGGAAACAGTATCCATTGAATTCAGTCCAGAAGAGAGGACAGGAATATGCTGGGATGGCTCCAGTTAATCGAAGAGGCAACTCTGTAACAGTGAGAATGATAAACAGAAATCAAAATCAACAAGTTAATATACACAGAACAACATTATTCATGACAGGAATATCCTTTGCTTGGCTCAGCATTAGTCATTCTTGTAAGAAGAGTAACTTTGACAAACTGACAACCTGCTGAATGTGAATGGATTTCTTTTCATTATCACTCAATGAGTTTGAATCAAAGAATGGATTTTCTGTTTGGAATGGGAACAATCTGCCATCCTCATAATTGCTTTTACATGACCATACGAAGCAAAACTTAAAGGAAGAATATCTTTCAATTATTCCACACAAGTTCTGGTCTAGCAATGGACAAGACTCGGCAAGGCATTGGTTTTAGAATTCCACTGATTACTTAGAAATAAAATACAATGAAGAAAAATGTTATTTATAATGAAAATCAGTGATTGGTCTGCATGAAGCTGATAGTTCAGTGAAGATGAAGGGCACGTTTGTAAAGATTAAGGGCTGGGTTTAATATTGGTAATGAGCTTCTTGCCCACTGATTGGAGAACGAGTGCCAAACTTCATCCCTTCAATAAGGGAGGCCTGACCAATGGGATTTCCACAAAGACCTGGTGGCAAGAATCCTGTCAGCCCAGGGCTTCCAGCCAATCAGAGACTCCATTGCTGGCGTTGCCACTGAAAACAATGGTTGGTGTCACAAGTTCAAGAACTTCACCCGGAATTACCATTCAATCACTGGCCTCAGGTGAGTGAGGGCGAGTGGGGTTCACAGAGTTAGCACTGTTGCCTCACAGTGCTAGGGACCCAGTTCGATTCATGGCTTGTCTGTGCGGAGTCTGCACATTCTCCCTATGTCTGTATGGGTTTCCTCCAGGTGCTCCAGTTTCCTCCCACAGTCCAAAGATGTGCAGATTAGGTTGTTTGGGTCTGTTAAGTTGACCGTAGTGTTAATTTAGTCTATTTCAGAGGGCAGTTGAGAGTCAGCTTGTTCTTACTTGATCAAATCTTTCTAATGTGATTCTTGTTTTCTGAATCTCGAAGACTTGTGCCTTGCTTGTGCTGATAGTGAACCCGAGTGGAAACTTGCGGCAAACTACATCATAAATAAGAACCGGGAGGGTTGGGACACCCTCGCGGGGTCTGGGGTCCTTGTTGTCAGACATTTTGCTTGATGGAGGGATCCAGCATTGGAAAGAAGCCAGTGCCCTCTGATCCACTCTACCCCAAATCCATCACCTTTCTCATAGACTCCCTACAGTACAGAAGGACGCCATTCGGCCCATTGAGCCTGCACTGACAGCAATCTCATCCTATCACCATAATGCCATATATTTACCCTGCTAAATTCTAATATAATTAAAGGGATTCCTCACCTTGTAACCCGGCTATTTTTGGAACCCCTCCCCCCCTCCCTTGCTAGTGTGACACCACAACGGCAAGATTTACAATTGCTAAACCAGGTGAAGGGAACACACTAGGGAGTGAACAGGTAAGTATAACTCCGGGAGGGAGAGGGACATGCCTGGGCAGTACCCCCTAACACTGTCACCATGCCCCACTACTTCACACTGCGAAGGAAATCTGCCATCCTTAGCCGGTCTGGCCTACATGTGACTCCAGATCCACAGCAATGTGGCTGACTCTCAATTGCCCTCTGAAATGGATTAAAAACCACTCACTTCAAGGGCAACTAGTGATGGGCAATAAATACTGGCCCAGCCGGCAATGTCCAAATCCCACAAATGAATTTTAAAAATCACTGGGAGATGTACTGGACACTGGGATGGGAAACCTGGGCTGTTCTCCCAGTGAGATTCACGCTGGTCCTCTTGCCCCAGCCAGCACTCTGCTCAAATAACGGAAAATTCTGCCTCACATTTACCTTCAGGAGCCAAAGGAGATCCATTTCACTCCCTCAACCACCACTAAATTCCAGTGGCACAGAGGGAATGAGTGTTAATTAATTAGGAAGTGGTAAGTTAATTAATGAGCATCATTGATATTGTGTTGTGAGTGGATGTGTTTCCCACTTTGGCCCTTTCCCATCACCAACTGAATGGTTTGGAGACCTCTCCCACACTGAGGGGGTGGGTGGCCAGGCAGACACACTGTCCACTGCGGCTAGATTCAATCACACCCTAAAACTGGCCCCTGTAAGTACACCCGTATATTAGTAGGTGTAACTGGAGCAAGTGCAGAAAGGACAACTGCTCTTAAATTTTTTCCCTAGCACTTAGAAGACTAAGGGGTGATCTTATAGAGGTCTATAAAATAATGAAGGGCATAGACAAAGTAAATAGTCAATATCTTTTCCCAAAGGTAGGGAAGTCTAAAACTACAGGGTATAGGTTTAAGGTGAGAGGGGAGAGATACAAAAGTGTCCAAAAAGGCAATTTGTTTCACACAGAGGGTGGTGAGTGTCTGGAACAAGCTGCCAGAGATAGTAATAGAAGTGGGTACAATTTTATCTTTTAAAAAGCATTTAGACAGTTACATGGGTATGATGGGTATAGAGGGATATGGGCCAAATGCAGGCAGTTGGGTCAGTTTAGGGTTTGAAAAAAGGGCGGCATGGACAAGTTGGGCCAAAGGGCCTGTTTCCTCTATGACTCTACAACAACATACAAGGATGCTCTTCCTGGCAAAAAGTAGCTATCTGGATATCTGCAGCCCAGGGATATTGAAGGGTAATTAGTGTCTGCAATAACTTGAATCTCTGGCTATAAAAGTACATAAGAACATAAGAAATAGGAACAGGAGTAGGCCATCTAGCCCTGCCTTGCACTTTCTGCAACATTTTCGAAGTAAACTGAGCCATGGAATTGCGGGGTGCGGTTTTGCGGGGTGGGGTTTTTATAGAATGGGGTTTTATATCAAACAATTCTAAAATAAAAATGATAAAATAAAAACCTGGAATTTAAGAACAAACTGAACTTCAATTTTATTGAAAAGAGTGCTTTCAGACAATTTAATAAAAGGCTGTGTGGTTAGGTGATGAAAAATGCCAATGAGTGAATTGATATTGTCGATGATCTCACTCTCTCAGCAATGAAAAATTCTGTAAATTCACTGAATTAGAATTTCTTTCATCCTTTCAAGGTGAATGGAGGAAGTTGAGAGAGAATATGACAGCTCACTGTGTGCAGCTCCTTTTCTGAGAAGGATGTTTTTGCTCTTAAGGGAATGCAGCGAAGGTTTACCAGGCTGATTCTGGGGATGGTGGGACTGATGTATAAGGAGAGACTGACCAGGGTGGGACTGTTTTCACTGGAGTTCAGATGTTTGGAGGGGAGCAGGGGGAACCTCATGAAGAATTATAAAATTCTAGCAGGACTAGACAGGGTAGATGCAGGGAGGATATTCCCGATGGTGGGAGAGTCCAGAACCAAGGGTCACAGTCTGAGGTAGACCATTTAGGACAGAGATGAAGAGACATTTCTTCATCCAGTGAGTGGCGAGACGGTGGAATTCATCACCACAGGAAGTAGTTGATGCCAAAACATTGAATGTTGGATGTAGCACTTGGGTGAATGGAATCAAAGGGAATCATGGGAAAAAACAGGATTAGCCATGATGGTGATGAATAGCAGAGCAGGCTCGAAGGGCTGAATGGCCTCCTCCTGCTTCTATTTCTATGTTTATCAATTTATATCAAGCTTCATCGAGCCAAGTTTTATTGGAGGCTGAAGAAATACAGACAGAAATATTAACTCACAAGGGGGTAGTATTGTTACAAGCCTGCCTCATGTTGTAATGGAAAAAAATCGATGGGGTAGTGACTGAACAATATGCAAATATGAAATGAAAGAATTAAAAACATTTAATTGTTTCCATTAAATATTCCTACGGACTTCAAAGGAGATTGTCATTGACTTCAGAAAGTGTAGTGGAGGACATGATCCTGTCTACATCAACGGGGATGAAGTGGAACTGGTGAGAACTTCCAGTTTCTAGGTGTTTACCAACAACCTGTCCTGGTCCCCCCCATACTGACACTATAGTTAAGAAATGCCTTTACTTTCTTTGAAGACTAAGGAAATTTGATATGTCCGCTACGACTCTCACCAACTTTTACAGATTCCCCATAGAAAGCATTCTTTCTGGTTGTATCACAGCTTGGTATGACCACAATGAATTACAAAATGTCGTGAATGTAGCCCAATCCATCACTCATGTATGGATGATGCATGCACCAGCTATCCATACATTGACTCTGTCTACACTTCTTGCTGCCTCAGGAAAAGAAGCCAGCATAATTAAGGACCCTACACACCCCCGACACACTTTTTTCCAGCAGGAAAAGGTTGCAAAAATTTGAGATCACATACAATTGACTCAAGAACAGCTTCTTCCCTTCTGTCATCCGACTTTTGAATGGACCTTTAAGTTGATCTTTCTCTACAGCCTAACTGGCCATTTCAGAGACGTGGATAGAGCAGGGGCAGGAATGGTTGTTGCAGGTTCCGGGGTTCAGATGTTTCAGTCAGAGCAGAGGTGGTGGTAGAAGAGGGGGAGGAGTGGCATTGTTAGTTAAGGACAGCATTACGGTGGCAGAAAAGACGTTTGATGTGGACTTGTCTGCTGAGGTAGTGTGGGCTGAGATTAGAAACAAGAAAGGAGAGGTCACTCTGTTGGGAGTTTTTTATATAGAACATAGAACATAGAACATTACAGCACAGAACTGGCCCTTCGGCCTTCGATGTTGCGCCGACCAATATAAAAAGCAATGCCCCTCCAAACTAAACCATTCCCTTCTCTTCCATATACTTATCAACTAACCTCTTAAACGCCACCAAACTTGGCGCATCTACAACCGCTGCAGGCAGGGCATTCCACTCCCGAACCACCCTTTGGGTAAAGAACCTGCCTCTGATATCCGTCCTATAACTATCACCCCTTAATTTAAAGCTGTGTCCCCTCGTGCTAGCTTTCTCCATCCTAGGAGAAAGGCTATCTGCCAAAAAGCCTCCAAAAAGTTCCAGAGAAGTAGAGGAAGGGATTGCAAAGTTGATCCTGGATAGGTGCGAAAGTAACAGGATAGTTGTAATGGGGGACTTTAACTTTTCTAATATCGATTGGAAAAGCTATAGTTCAAGTACGTTAGAGGGGTCAGTTTTTGTTCAATGTCTGCAGGAAGGTTTCATGACTCGGTATGTAGATAGGCCAACAAGAGGTGAGGCTATATTGGATTTGGTATTGGGCAATGAACCAGACCAGGTGTTAGACTTGGAGGTGGGTGTGCACTTTGGTGATAGTGACCACAATTCGGTTACGTTTACCTTAGTGATGGAAAGGGATGGGCACATACCGAATAACAGTAGTTATAGCTGGGGAAAAGGTAATTATGAGGCTATTAGGAGAGATTTAGGATGCATAGGGTGGAGCAGGAAATTGCAGGGGCTGGGGACATCTGAAATGTGGAGCATATTTAAGGAACAGCTTCTGCATGTCCTTAATGAATATGTACCTGCCAGGCAGGGAGGAAGTAGTCGAGTGAGGGAACCATGGTGTACTAGGGAAGTTGAATCTCTGGTGAAGAGGAAGAAGGAGGCTTATATAATGATGAGACGTGAAGGCTCAGTTAGGGCACTGGAGAGCTATAAATCAGCCAGGAAGGAACTAAAGAGGGAGTTGAGAAGAGCTAGAAGAGGACACGAGAAGACTTTGGCAGATAGGATTAAGGAGAATCCTAAAGCTTTTTACAGGTATATAAATAATAAAAGATTGGTTAGGGCAAGATTAGGGCCAGTCAGAGATAGCAGTGGGAAGTTGTGCGTGGAGCCTGAGGAGATAGGAGAGACACTGAATGAGTATTTTTCGTCAGTATTCACGCAGGAGAAAGACAATGTTGTCGGGGAGAATACTGCGATACTAGGTTGTAGACTGGGCAGGATTGAGGTTCATAAGGAGGAGGTGTTAGCGAATCTTGAGGGTATGAAAATTGATAAGTCCCCTGGGCCAGATGGGATTTACCCTAGGATTCTCTGGGAGGCTAGAGAGGAGATTGCAGAGCCTTTGGCTTTGATCTTCATGTCATCGTTAGCTACAGATATAGTGCCGGAAGACTGGAGGATGGCAAATGTTGTCCCTTTGTTCAAAAAGGGGAGTAGGGACCATCCTGGAAATTATAGACCGGTGAGCCTGACTTCTGTTGTGGGCAAGGTCTTGGAAAGAATTATAAGGGATAGGATTTATAAGCATCTAGAGAGGAATAAATTGATTAGGGATAGTCAGCACGGTTTTGTGAAGGGTAGGTCGTGCCTCACAAACCTTATTGAGTTTTTTGAGGAGGTGACCAAAGAGGTAGATAAGGGTAAGGCAGTTGATGTAGTGTATATGGATTTTAGCAAAGCGTTTGATAAGGTTCCCCATGGTAGGCTACTGCAGAAAGTGCAGATGCATGGGATTGAAGGTGATTTAGCAGTTTGGATTAGGAATTGGCTAGCTGATAGAAGACAGAGGGTGGTGGTTGATGGGAAATATTCAACCTGGAGTGCAGTTACAAGTGGTGTACCTCAAGGATCTGTTTTGGGGCCACTGCTGTTTGTCATTTTTATAAATGACCTAGATGAGGGTGTAGAGGGTTGGATTAGTAAATTTGCTGACGATACCAAAGTGGGGGGAGTTGTAGACAGCGAGGATGGATGTTACAGTTTGCAGAGGGACATAGATAGGTTGCAGAGCTGGGCCGTGAGGTGGCAAATGGAATTCAATACGGATAAGTGTGAGGTGATTCACTTTGGTAGGAATAACAGGCATATGAAATATAGGGCTAATGGAAGGACCCTTAATAGCGTTGTCGAGCAGAGGGATCTTGGGGTACAAGTACATAGCTCTTTGAAAGTTGGCACCCAGGTTGATAAAGTTGTTAAGAAGGCGTACTGTGTGTTAGCTTTTATTGGTAGAGGGATTGAATTTAGGAGCCGTGAGGTTATGTTACAACTGTACAAAACTCTGGTGCGGCCGCACTTGGAGTATTGCGTACAGTTCTGGTCGCCGCATTATAAGAAAGATGTGGAAGCATTGGAAAGGGTGCAGAGGAGGTTTACCAGGATGTTGCCTGGTATGGTGGGAAGGCCTTATGAGGAAAGGCTGAGGGACCTGAGGTTATTTTCATTAGAGAGAAGAAGGTTACGCGGTGACCTAATTGAGGCGTATAAGATGATCAAAGGACTGGATAGGGTGGATAGTGAGAGCCTTTTTCCTCGGATGGTGATGACCAACACGAGGGGACATAACTTTAAATTAAGAGGTGGTAGTTATAGGACGGATGTCAGAGGCAGGTTCTTTACACAGAGGGTGGTGAGGGCGTGGAATGCCCTGCCTGCAGCAGTTGTGGACTCGCCTACTTTGGGGGCATTCAAATGTTTGGTGGATGGGCATATGGATGATATTGGAATAGTTTAGGTTAGAGGGTCCACTGGCCAGCGCAACATCGAGGGCCGAAGGGCCTGTACTGCGCTGTAATGTCCTATGTTCTAACTATGACTGTAACACCATATTCTGCACTCTTTCCTTTATGAACAGTATGCTTTGTCTGTACAGCACACAAGAAACAATACTTTTCACTGTATACCAATACACTTGACAATAATAAATCAAATCATAATGGCTGCCAATAATCTGAAACGTAATTAATGCGGATACATTGACATTGCAACATAAGCAAACGTGAGAGTGAGCTGAAGTGTCTGGTAAAAGGTTCATTACAAGTTAATGGTAACATGCTTTCCTTTCAGTGAAATGGTTAATATTTTTCTAAGAGTTTCTGTTTTCTGTTACAAAACACTTACTTTTCAACTGGCTCTCCTTTATAGGAGAGTGGGTAAAACTGCAGCTGACAGCTGGAGACAGACTTCCATAGCAGCCCAGACAAGACATGTGTTGTACGGTGTGCTCTGCTGAGGGTGGATTGCGGAGATGGAGGTTTATCTTTTGTGGTGTTTACCATATTTGTTCATATAATTAACCCTGGAATGTACAGAGGCATTCACTCGGATTGATAAGGAACCTCTCATTGCAGTTGCTGACAAGTCATCTGTCTTCCCTTAGAAAGCAACACTTTTTTGGAAAAAGAGTATTTTGCAGTAATGGTTACAACCTTGCATAAGTATTTGTGACAGATACACGAGACAATTGAAGGTGGACACCTTAGTTAGAGCCAAGGCCAGTGATTTATGGTTTGCCTGGAAAAATGGACAGAATCCCAGAAACATAATCCTTCCAATTTTAGAAAAATCCTGAAATCAACTGTAATTAAACCAAGCTTTTGACTTATTGAATAGAAATGGGCAGAATAATGGAATAAGAAATCCAAAACATTGATACAAATCCCAGAAACTTGCATCACAAAAATGGGATTTAGCATATTAGATTAGCTTTGCAAGTTGGCAAAGTGTTTTGTGAGAATCCATACTCACAGAATGAACCCCATTCAGTCATCATCATTCAGTTAAAGAAAGTCTTATATAGATACACTGCCTTTTATCACATTCTGATCACTCCCTCAGATTTATCCTACCTGAAACCAATATTACAAATAAATAGCACAGAAATGATCATTTACTAAATACTGTAAAGAGATTATTGTCGTGAGTGAACAACAGACACAAGAAAATCACCTGGCTCCATTTCACCTTATTATTTCATCAATTCTATTTATCTGCTAATGATGACAGCCTATCTTTTCCATCACGTAGGGAGTGATATGTGCTCATTTGAGCTGGTTTTGAGTAAAATAACCCCAGGGATCTGAAGTCTGATATAGTCTTTGGCCAGTCCATCTTTGGAGTGTGGGAGAATGTGCAAACTTCACACATTCAATGGCCAAACCCAGGAATAGAACCCAGGTTCCTGGTGCTGTGAGGTAGCTGTGCTAACCACTGTGCCATTGTGCCACTTTATTTAACATAGTAAGTGTATATATATTTATATAATAAATGTACATTATACAAATTTGTTTTATGATCTGACAAAAACAAGCTTGTTATATTATTTTCCCCAATAATTGTGGAAAGGTTTTCTTTTTGTGAAAGCAGTCTGATCTTTACATTTCTCTTGCTGCTGTTTACCCTTTAGAATTGGGATTTTTTTCCTCAACATTTCTTCTATTTTTCATTTTAACAAATTACAAACTCTGAAAAAAATCATTTTTTTAAAAAAAAAGCTTGTCTCTAGAACATTAGTGTATTTTTCTCCAGTGCCTCCGATCTCTGCAAAGTCTTTACAAAGTCCATCAGGTAGAGGCTAACTGAATGGACAGTCACTAACTCAAAGGGAAAAGGGAGATTCCTTTCCACTATTTTTCTGTCCATTCTGTTTTTCAATGTGATCTGCAGCAAAAAAAGCACCGACTGTCAACCCTGTCTGAATAAAACTTATTCTGCTTTAATCACGGGGTTTATGTGTGTGATTCTGAGATAGTTTCAGTCATTCCAAAGTCAAATCAATTCTTCGCGAACCTCAGACCAACTTGCCAGCACTGGAGGTTAAAGAAGAAGAAAGAAAAACTTCCATTTTTATGACGCTATTCAGACCAAACAGTCATGCAACCAAATGGAAAGACTTTTTGATGTCTACTCGCTAATCCCAATGGATTAAGAAGACGAATTTATCCATATTTTGAGAGAGACAGTCAGTGAAATGCTTTGTCTTAAAAAAGATTGCAGACATATTAGCTTCTACTTGGATATTTTCCATAGTTGCACAATGAGATATGGACAAAAGCAGAGAAAGGTTACCATGAAATCTGAGTATCAATGTTAGATATGAATGAACAAGAACAGTACAGCACAGGAACAGGCCCTTTGGCTCACCAGATCTACACCAATCACATTGTCCTATCCAGACCAACCACCTGTATCCCTCTATTCCCCGCCTGTTCATGTGCCTATCAAAATAAATCTTAAATGTGGCTAATGTGTCTGTCTCAGCCATCTCACTTGGCTGTGCATTCCAGGCCCCCACCATCCTCTGTGTAAAAAACTTCCCCTGCACGTCCCCACTGAACTTCTCCCCTTATCTTGAACTTGTGCCCCCTTATAATTGTCATTTCTGCCCTGGGAAAAAGCTTCCAACTGATCACCCTATCCATACCCCTCATTTTATAAACTTCTATCAGGTCATCCCTCAGCCTTTGTCTTTCCAGGGAGAACAATCCCAATTTATTCAATCTCTCTTCAGAGCTAATACCCTCCATACCAGACAACACCCTGATAAACCTTTTCTGGACCCTCTCCAAAGCCTCCACATCCTTCTGGTAGAGTGGTGACCAGAATTAGACACAGTTTTCCAAATGTGGCCTAATTAACATTTTATATAACTGTAATATAATTTGCCAACTTTTATACTCGATGCCCTGTCCGATGAGGGCAAGGGTGCCGTATGTTTTCTTCACCACCTTTTCCGCCTGTGCTGCCACTTTGAAGGATCTGTAGACCTGTCCTCCCAGGTCTCTTTGTGTGTCGGTGCTCCTGATGAATACATGCCTTTCCTCTTGCTGGCCAACACATAATAACCAATGTCAATAAATGCCAAAGTTTGCATGTGACTTTGTCATGAATGAAGTGAAGCCTAGAGTTATAGCGTCAGTAATTCTGCCATTAAGCAGGGTCAAACCTATTTAACCTCATTGACTCCATGTCACTTTGATGTCCAGATTCAACAAAATCTCTCGCCCATGACTTTAAGAATTCAATTCACCCAACCTTCACAGTCACTTGAGAAGTTTGTGTTAAATTGACTCCATGTGAAAATTTCCCCTGTCTATGGCAAGTTTCTAATTTGAAGTTTTATGTGACTTGGTTCTGGATCTCTCCAGCAAGGGAAATTCTTTGCATTTTTTTTATCGTTTCAAACATTAAATTTGATCCTCTCTCAAATTTCTAAATTCATGCAAACTTTTGTGGTCCTTTTCCTCATAATTTAACTCTTGAAATCCTAGTGATTTTCTGGCAAATTTTAGTTTTAACTCTCTCCAATGGCAACATACCCTTCAGAGGCTTTGATGTCCAACTATGGGTGACACGATGGCACAGTGGTTAGCAATGCTGCCTCACAGTGCCAAGGACCCATGTTCAATTCTGGTCTTGCATCACTGTGCAAAGTCTGCACATTCTCCCCGGTTTCCTCCCACAATCCAAAAGATAAAATTAGAATAGTTTAGGTTAGAGGGTCATTAGATTGGTTCCACTGGTCAGCGCAACATCGAGGGCCAAACGGCCTGTAATGTTCTATGTTCTAGATATGCCTGTTTGGTGCATTGGCCATACTAAATTCTCCCTCAGTGTACCCGAATAGGCGCTGGAGTGTGGCAACTAGGGAAGTTTCAGAGTAACTTCATTGCAGTGTTAATGTAAATCTATTTCTGATAAATAGTAATAAATAAACTTGAACTTAAAGAATTGAGTGTAGGATTGCCAAATGGATTCTGGGCAAATCCCTTCCAACTGAAACTTCACTGTCACATTGCAACTCTGCTTGGGATAAAGGTTAACTTTTCAGTAACCTTTCTAACTATCTGTCTCTGTACAGTAGCTGTCAAGGATCTGTGTTCAGCTACATTTAAATCTCTTCCTTCAAAAAGCCAAATCTCTCACTATCTAGAACAGATTCTGATGCCTTTCTTCAATCTAAAGCCCTTATATTTCCCACAGGGCACTCCAGCATTTTTTCTTCACACTTTATCTGTGCATGTTTCTCTGTAATGTCTTCACCCCATTTATAAAACTTATTGTGCTTCTGATTAGATGGTATCCATAAAGTTGGATAGGTAACATTTAACTTCTTCATTTCAGTTATTTCTGTTGATGATGAGAAGTAGGAGGCTCAGTGCTGATTCCCAGGATAGTGAGTTCCACCACAGAATGTTCCCTTAATTCTTTTTAACTTCCACATCAGAAACAATTGGTTAGCAACCCGTGTAAAAGGTTATCTTGTACCCTGTGCGTTTCCAATGTTATGAATAATCTCTTGTACAGAACTTTCATTTAAAAGTTTATTTATCAGTCACAAGTAAGGATTATATTAACACTTCAATGAAATTCCCCTAGTCACCACACTCTGGCGCCTGTTCAGGCACACTGAAGGAGAATTTCCTTCAGGATTCAGCCAATCCACCCTTTAAGACTGTGGGGGTGGGGGGGGGGGGGGGGGTGAAACTGGAGCACCTGGAGGAAACCCACGCAAACACGGGGAGAATGTGCAAACTGCACACAGACAGTGACCCAAGCTGGGAATTGAACCCGGGTCTTTGACGCTGTGGGGCAGTAGTGTTAATCATAGTGTCACTGTGCCACCCAAGGCAGGTGCTTTCTGAAAACTCTTAGTAAAAGTTCGCCTTGACAGACACTCCCCCGACACTCCAAATATTCACCCAAATCACTCAGACTGGGACTGACCTTTCACAAACCCAATCTCTTTGATCAGATAATGTTTAAGATGCTGGTAAGAAGTTGTAGACATTTCCTCTCCCCTGATGTTAAGCTGATGAGTTTACAGTTATCTATCCTTCTCCAATTCTTGAACGTAAAAGGCTTTGCTTAATTTTGAGTAGCCGCTAAATTCTAACACTTTGGGGTCGAAACCATCAGATCCTGGAGATAAAAACTCCACTAATTTCTCCACAATCCCGAACATTCTGAATCCACTAAGTTGTTGCCCTGTCAGATATTCCCCACCTCAGGAATAGTCGGGATATTCTCACTGGGGTAAGTACAAATTCACCCCATTCATTTCCTCTGCTCAGTTCAATCCTTACCCCCCCATCCCGCGGAAGTTTTTAAACCTGTGGAAGTTTCTCTCTCTCACTGACAGAGCAGCTATTTTACTGGCTCCGTTTTTATATCCCTCAGTGAATGAGTTCAATAGCAGACAGTGGGTCACAGTCTCGCCATCAGTTCGGTTATATTCCAATTCAGGACAGGACTTTCGCCGTTTAACTTTTAGAAATAAGAAAGAGTGAAGATGTTTCTCCTGGATTCCTGTCCTATGGAATTTTAGAGAGGAAACTCAAAATGACAGTTCCAAGTTGGCAAAGTTTGCAACCGAGTCTGGAATGTTGTTAAGCAAAGGCAGTCAAACCCTCAGGAGGAATCACATTGATATCTTTACCAATCTCCTGTCATTACAGTGTGTGTAAAATACAAACAATATCTCTTCTGCCAGATTTTCTCGGTAAATCTCTACTCAGTGTTTAAAAAGTTTATTTTTTTTATAAAGTTATTATTTGAACAATCGCCCGCGTGCTGTAACCAACTTACCAAATCTTAATTCAAAATTGGCGAAAAATCATCGTATAGCCTTTATCTGAAACAGTGCAATCAATTCCCCAAAATCACACATTGCTGTGTACTTAACACATTTATTAAACTATATTCTGTCCCTCAGCTTTCTTTAAGCAGGGTTCCAAGAAGTTATGTTTCCTTACCTTGGCTAATTTGAATTTGTGTCGGGGGTATAGCGGCTCCTAACATCAGCAGGAGAGACAGAATTGCACAAACATTGCAGCTGATCATTGTGAAAGCTCTCAGGATTAATCCCCACCACAAATCACTACACTCTGATCTCCCTCTCTCCAAACTCAGCTTCCACACACCCCTTTATGGAAATCAGACTGTGTGCACTTCCTAAAAAGGGTTGTTTAACTCCAGAAAAAAAAACTAGCGTTAAAGGTTTGGGGTGTTGAGGAAAGGCACCCACTGTTCTCTCCTTCAAACAGACACTTTTGTGATGTTAGCTTCACATCAAACTCAGAAGTCAGCTCACCACCACCTTCCCGAGGGACAGTTAGAGGTAAACGCTGGACCAGCCACCCACACCCACATCCCAGAAACAATCCACTCTGGGGAGGTGCCAATGTTTTGGGGAGTGCAGGGGGAGAGTGGGGAGATTTCTGTCAGGGTGCTGGGTTTCTGTGCAGTCTATCTGGAAATAGTTTGAATATAAACAGTCTTCTATGTGGATGAAACATCTCCATTCAGACACCCAGGTGGAACTCAGCTGTGAATCTCAGCACCATTGGCTGCTTCCTCCTGCAAGATACTTTTGCAAATAAGACCTAGAACATAGAACATAGAACATTACAGCACAGAACAGGCCCTTCAGCCTTTGATGTTGCGCTGACCAATTATGAAAAAAGCAATGACCTCCAAACTAAACCATTCCCTTCTCTTCCATAAACTTATCAACTAACCTCTTAAACGCCACCAAACTTGGCGCATCTACAACTGCTGCAGGCAGGGCATTCCACTCCCGAACCACCCTTTGGGTAAAGAACCTACCTCTGATATCCGTCCTATAACTATCACCCCTTAATTTAAAGCTGTGTCCCCTCGTGCTAGCTTTCTCCATCCTAGGAAAAAGGCTATCACTGTCCACCCTATCTAAACCTCTAATCATCTTATATGTTTCGATAAGGTCTCCTCTTAGCCGCCTCCTTTCTAACGAAAACAACCTCAAATCCCTCAGCCTCTCCTCATAAGACCTGCCCTCCATACCAGATAACATCCTGGTAAACCTCCTCTGTACCCTCTCCAATGCCTCCACATCTTTCTTATAATGTGGGGACCAGAACTGTACACAATACTCCAAGTTCGGCCGCACTAGAGTTTTGTACAGTTGCAACATGACGTTGCGGCTACGAAATTCAATCCCCCTACCAATAAAAGCTAAGACTCCGTATGCCTACATAACAACCTTATCGACTTGACTGCCTACTTTCAGGGATCTATGCACAAATACACCAAGATCCCTCTGGAAGGAGGTGTGGAAGTTTAAATTGAGGTTCACCCTGAGTCACTCAGTGACACAGGATTCTAGCCTCCAGGGGCTATTTCCAGGGGTACAAACTCTGTCTACATTTCTCATTGCCTCAGCAAAGCAGCCAGCATAATTAAGGACCCAATGCATTCTCTCTTCCACCTCTTTCCCTCAGGGAAAAGATACAAAAATCTGAAGTCATGTACCAACCGACTCAAGGACAGCTTCTCTGCTGCTGTCAGACTTTTGCTGGACCTGCCTTGCATTAAGTTGATCTTTCCCTATGCTCTAGCTATGACTGTAACACTACATTCTGCACTCTGTTTCCTTCTCTATGAATAGTATACTTTGTACAGCATGAAGAATTTCATGAAGAATATTAATACATGTGACAATAATAAATCAAATTGAAACAACACTGAGAAACACATTAGCTGCAACTGCAGGGTCATCAACTCAATGCAGGAGGCTCTTTGCTCTTCCTGAAACTTGTTGGTCTTTCAGTGTAAGGAATTGTTCACACTCCAAAATCCAAATGCTGAGAGAGCTACAAAAGTTCAGGGCTGTGATCTCAAAGGGGCAATGGGGAAAGGCGACAGTTTAAGAGCTGAGATAGTCCACCAGAAGCTTGAACCTGTGAAAAACCCTCAAGCTGGTGACACCAGAGAATGTTTCAATGAAGCAGCAGTGCTAACCGCTGTGCCACTGTACTGCTCGTGAGAAGTTAGGATCACTTTCACTGAAAAGACAGAGAGGCTGAGGGGAGACCTAATAAAAGTCTACAAAATGATGAGAGGCACAGAGAGCGTGGAGAGTCAGAAGCTTTTTCCCAGGGTGGAAGTGTCAATTACAAAGAGGCACAGGTTCAGTGTGAGAAGGGGAAAGTTTAAGGGAGATGTGCGGGGGGAGTTTTTTACACAGAGAGCACCTAGAACACACTCCCAGAGGTGGCGGTGGGAGCAGCACATTAGCAACATTGAAGAGACATCTGGATGGGTACAAGAATAGGGTGGGAAGAGACGGATTTGGAGCGAGTAAAGGCAGAAGATTTCTCTTTGTTTAGTTAGGAGATCATGATTGGCACAGGCTTGGAGGGCTGAAGGGCCTTTCCTTCGCTGTGCTTCTCTTACGTCTTTATTCTTTGTTGATAGAAGGATTGAGAATGAGAGGACAGATATTCAAAGTAATTCACAAGAGAAGCAAAAGTGACAAGAGGAAGATCTTTTTCACACAGTGAGTGATTAGGATCTGGAATGCACTGCCTGAGAGTATGATGGTGATAGATTCACACAGTGAGTGGTTAGAGTTTGGAATGCACTGCCTGAAAGTGTCATAGAGTCACAGGGGTTTACAGCATGGAAACAGGCCCTTTAGCCCAGCTTGTCCATGTCACCCTTTCTTTTAAACCTCTAAGCTAATCCCGATTGCCTGCATTTGACCCAAATCCATCTATATCTATGTAACTGTTTAAAAGCTTTTCAAAAGACAAAATTGTACCTGCCTCTACTACTACCTCTGGCAGCTTGTTCCAGACACTCACCACCTTCTGTGTGGAAAAAATGTCCTTCAGGGTACTTCTATATCTCTCCCTTCTGACCTTAAACCTACACTCTCTAGTTTTAGATTCCCCGATCTTTGGGAAAACATATTGCCTATCTCGCTGATCTGTGCCCCTCATTATTTTATAAACCTCTATAAGATCACCCTCAGCCTCCTACGCTCCAGAGAAAAAAGTTCCAGTCTATCCAGCATCTTCTTATAACTCAAACCATCAAGTCCCAGTAGCATCCTAGAAAATCTTTTCTGCACTCTTTCTAAATTAATAATATCCTTTCTATAATAGAGTGACCAGAACTATACACAGTATTCCAAGTGTGGCCTTACTAATGTGTTGTACAACTTCAACAAGACATCCCAACTCCTGTAAACAATGATCTGATCAATGAAACCAAGCATGCTGAATGCCAGGTTAAAATCCAACAGATTTATTTGGTAGCACAAACTTCTGAAGTGTCGCTTCTTCTTTACCTGAAAGAGGAGTGACTCTCTGAAAACTTGTGCTACCAAATAAACCAGAGTTACATGAATGACTGGG
This sequence comes from Sphyrna mokarran, assembly GCA_024679065.1. Lineage (NCBI taxonomy): Eukaryota > Metazoa > Chordata > Chondrichthyes > Carcharhiniformes > Carcharhinidae > Sphyrna > Sphyrna mokarran. The sequence continues at coordinate 54,756,438 of JAGIQG010000018.1, forward strand.
AGCAAATCAAATAATGTAACAAATGAAAACAATCTTATTTTGAATATTGAATGTAGCAATGTGATTGGCTACACACCAAAGAAAAGCCGGTTTAAAGTAATAGTTGGAACATGGATCAAGCTATCAGGCTGTGCTGGCGTCTGGGACCACCTCCCCCCCAATCAGCTACAACTGGGGTCTGGGCAAAACCTCCTCTCCCCCCCTCCCCCTTTCTCTCCCATCCCTTCTTTCTCCCTCCCACCCCCGTCAGCTGTAAGTGGGACATCAGCTATTCCCATCAGAGAGACAGACATTCACTCTGATGATTGACTTTCCAGCTTATCTCCAATCACTAAACCCTTGCTGAGAAGTTTGTTTTGATTGCAGTAAAGCGCTTCTGCTTTCTTTGAACTGCTGATGTTTAGCGTTCCTATCTCCTCGGCAACTGCATCAAAAAGTAGAACAGTTTAAAGGCCAATCATTGCATGCTTTTGAAGAAATCAGCAATGTTAAATTTACATGGTCTCTTTCTGTGCTCAAACCCGGTGTAAATGATGTTCTGTATTTGTATTTATTCATTTTGACTGATTGGAGCTTTGCTGTGTTAATGTGTGCCGCAGACATGATGCAATAGACTGGGAAACAGAGAGGATGGAACAGCCTTGGGAGAGATCACACCATCAATAAAACACTGTTCGTTTTTAACCAGAATCTGTCCTGTGTATCATCTCTCCAAAACACAGTCTGCAGTCATCAGGAAAATGGAAGGTTTATTTAAAAATCACTTTTGCAACCAATTTGGTCAACCTTCCATCAGGAATCCAAGTCTCCTTTTATTCTCTGCTTCTTCCACGAAGGATTTGGTTTGGGATTGAGATGGGATCAGATTGTTACTGTTTTAATGGTATTGATTAGAATGGGTAGCAATTTCCGATTCTATCAGCGGTAAATGTGTAGGAATGTCACGATAATCAGCATTGCGCATCTGAAAGGAAGGGAGTGGTCTGGACCTTGCAATGTTAGCTGTATCAATGCACATTTAAAAAATATTTCTACTTTTTTTTTACTAACTGTATAGAGGAGCGGTGGGCAATCCAGGCCAGTGAGTGGGCAGTGTGAGTGTCCAACCTTCATCACACTGAGTCACAAAACTGAAATCAGGTTTGTTCACTAACCATGATCCTGTGAATAAGATTAAATACATTTAATACAGGCCGGATATTTCACAACTAGTTATAGAAAATGTTTAATAATTCTATATTAATACAATTATCATTAACATCAGTGAATAAAAACCCTTTTCATTTCCATTCCGTAAAGGAAAGAAAAGAATAAATACAAACAAGCAAAAAGTTGTAAACTTTCCAAATTCAGAATGAAATAGAAAAACTACAATAATCAGCTGGAAAGAGAAATTAGAGGTCACAGTGTTCTGAACTGTTTGAAATAACCCTGTCTCCTTACAGATACTGACTGACTATGGGATATTTAAGGCAGGATTTTACAGTCTTACTCATCCCAAAATTCCACCTGAGAGTAGCAGACCCTCCCATTCCCCACCCCTCACTGATTCCAGTGGCAGCTCCCCAGAAAATTCTAGCCTGTGTCTTATTTCTGTTCTTGAGCAATGGTTAACATATACAGGTGTGTATCAGCCTGTCACATACCCACCTCCCACGCTGACAGTCACACACCCTCACACTGACAGTCACACACACCGACACACTGACAGTCAAACCCCCACACACTGACAGTCACACACACTTTCACAGTGACAGTCACATACCCACACACTGACAGTCACACCTCCACACACTGACAGTCACACACCCCCACACTGACAGTCACATACACACCCACACTGACAGTCACATACCCACACACTGACAGTCACACAGCCTCACACTGACAGTCACACAGCCACACACTGACAGTCACACAGCCACCCACACTGACAGTCACACACTCACACACTGACAGCCACACACTGACAGTCACACCCCCACACACACTGACAATCACACCCTCACACACACTGACAGTCACATGACCCACACACTGACAGTCACACACACCCTCACACTGACAGTCACACACCCTCACACTGACAGTCACACAGCCCCACACACTGACAGTTACACACACCCTCACACTGACAGTCACAACACCCCACACACTAACAGTCACACCACTCCCACACTGACAGTCACACACCCTCATACTGACAGTCACACACACCCTCACACTGACAGTCACACCCCACCCACACACTAACAGTCACAAACCCTCACACTGACAGTCACACTCCCACACGCTGACAGTCACACTCCCACACGCTGACAGTCACACCAACCCCATACACTGACAGTCACACCACCCCCACACTGACAGTCACACCACCCCTCACATGACAGTCACACCCACCTTCCCCTCCACCCCAAACCTAACAGTCTCTAATGTCCAATTAGCTTCTCTTACCCATGGATAAAGGTATCTGCATCACACAATCCATTTCTCTCACAAATTCCTACATTCTCTCTCTCTCTCTCAGTGAGCTCTGAATTTACAGACTATCTGTCACACACACTCAAACATTCTCTCTCACCGTGATGTTAATGAATAACCCAAAAACTTCAATAATTAACACTCTGTTCCCAGATTCAACACTTTAACAACCCAACACATGTTTAGAACTCGCAAAACAAACCACACTTGATCAGATGTTACATTCCTTCAAACGTAGTCACTTTAATATGTCAGTTCCTTATTCACTGACCCAGGAGTCACTGTACTGTGATTCATGTATCTCTTCTACAGGACAGACTGAGATTACACACGCAAACAGGCAATCAGGGAAATCACAGCGCCAGGGACCTAGGTTCGATTCCCGGCTCAGGCCACTGTCTGTGCGGAGTTTAGCACATTCTTCCCATGTCTGCCTGGGTGCTCCAGTTTCCTTCCACAGTCCAAAGCTATGTGGGTTTGGTTGATTAGCCACCTAAATTGCCCCTTAGTGCCTGGAGACTAGCAGGGTAAATATTCGGAGTTACAGGAGGGATTGTGGTCAATGCAGACTCAATGGGCTGAATGGCCTCCTTCTGCACTGTAGGGTTCTATGATTGCTCAGTCCAGCCTGTCACTCATAAACGTTACTTTAGAATCTGTAAAACCCCTTTCTGCCCCACAGCCCCTAACAAATCCCACATTGATCATTCTGTGTAGTTTTATCTCCTGTTCGTCCTGATCTCCATCCTTGCTCAGATCCAACTTTTACCTGAAAGAAATCATTGAAACAGAAGTGGCTGCATGAAGCATATCCTGTGTACAATAACTTCCTCCAATATCACCCTGTGTACAATAAGAACATAAGAAATAGGAGCAGGAGTCGGCCATCCAGCCCCTCAAGCCTGCCCCACCATTCAATAAGATCATGGCTGATCTGTAGTGGTTCAGTACCACTTTCCCGCTTTCTCCCCGTAATCCTTAATTCCCTAGTCAGTCAAAAGCCTATCCACTCTTGACTTGAACATATTCAGTGTGGAAGCCTCCACCACCTCATCAGGCAGAGAATTCCAAAGATTCACCATCCTTTGCGTGAAGAAACTCCTCCTCAACTCTAATCTGAACTGTGCCTCCCTAATCTTGAGGCTGTGCCCTCTAGTCCTGATATTATTCTTAAGTGGGAAGAGTCTCTCAACCTCCTACCCTATCCATCCCCTTCATTATCTTATACATCTCTATAAGATCCCCTCTCAGCTTCTAAAGTCCAAAGAGTACAAACCTAACCTATTTAGTCTCTCCTCATAATCCAACGCCCTCATCTCCGGTATCAGCCTAGTAAACCTTCTCTGCACCCCCTCCAAGGCCAATATATCCTTCCTCGAATGTGGAGACCAAAACTGCACACAGTACTCCAGCTGCGGCCTCTCCAGTACTCTATACAGCTGCAACAGAACCTCCCTACTTTTATATTCTATCCCCCTCGCTATAAAGGCCAACATTGCATTCGCCTTCTTAATCACCTGCTGCACCTGCAGACTGGGTTTTTGCGATTCGTGCACAAGGACCCCCAGGTCCATCTGCACCGTCGCATGCTGCAGCTTTTCTCCATTTAAATAGTAATCCTTCCTACCATTATTCCTACCAAAGTGGATAACCTCACACTTGCTAACATTATCTTCCAGCATCCACCCTGTGTACAATAACCTCCTCCAGTTCCCACCCTGGCCTTTAGTCCCTTCTATAAAATACTGGGCCCTGATCCTCCCAAACCTTATTAATTGGAACAAACTGTTACTTCAAGCACAATTTATTCTCCTTATGATGTTATGAGGGAACATTCCCTTTCTCCGTGACCAGAGTAAAAATAAGGAGTAGTGACGTTTTGTGAATAACATCTGCTTGAAGCTGGGAGACCCGGGTCTGAATTCCACTGAAAAAAACAGTGCAAATTATTCCAGTTTTCCTGCAAATTCAACACTTACAATGTTTCTGGGAGAATTCCGCATTCCCCTCAACACTCCCCCAAATAGAACATAGAACATTACGGCACAGAACAGGCCCTTCGGCCTTCGATGTTGCGCCGACCAATATAAAAAGCAATGCCCCTCCAAACTAAACCATTCCCTTCTCTTCCATATACTTATCAACTAACCTCTTAAACGCCACCAAACTTGGCGCATCTACAACTGCTGCAGGCAGGGCATTCCACTCCCGAACCACCCTTTGGGTAAAGAACCTACCTCTGATATCCGTCCTATAACTATCACCCCTTAATTTAAAGCTGTGTCCCCTCGTGCTAGCTTTCTCCATCCTAGGAAAAAGGCTATCACTGTCCACCCTATCTAAACCTCTAATCATCTTATATGTTTCGATTAGGTCCCCTCTTAGCCGCCTCCTTTCTAACGAAAACAACCTCAAATCCCTCAGCCTCTCTTCATAAGACCTGCCCTCCATACCAGGCAACATCCTGGTAAACCTCCTCTGTACCCTCTCCAATGCCTCCACATCTTTCTTATAATGCGGGGACCATAACTGACACAATACTCCAAGTGCGGCCGCACTAGAGTTTTGTACAGTTGCAACATGACGTTGCGGCTCCGAAATTCAATCCCCCTACCAATAAAAGCTAAGACTCCATATGCCTTCTTAACAACCTTCTCGACTTGACTGCCTACTTTCAGGGATCTATGCACATACACACCAAGATCCCTCTGTTCATCAAGACTACTAAGAATCCTACCATTAGCCCTATACTCTACACATTTATTATTCCTGCCATAGTGCATTACCTCACACTTTTCCACATTAAACTCCATTTGCCACCTCTCGGCCCAGCTCTGCAACTTGTCCATAATCATAGTTCCCCCATCTGGGAAGACAATTGAGAATCTGGGAGAATACTCGGTCACTTTTGATTTGCTGAAAAGCTGGCAAGAAACAAAAACCTGAATCTGTCTCAGAGGAATCCGAGAATTTCCTACAAGAAAATGGAATCGAACACATTAAATCAGCACTGATTCACCCTGTCACTGATCTACAAGCAGAACACTTTGTCCAAACCCTGAAACAACCTTGAAAGTAACCAAGGACCAAGGTTCACTTATCAAACACCTCAACAAATTCCGACTGGTCTCCCGGAATTCTACACATCCCACAACCAAAACCTCTCCTACCTTCCTCATGATAACAAGGCAGCTGCCTTCCCAATCTGATCTCCTGAAATCTCGGAAAGCTGTGGAGATTATGTGGAACTGCGGGAAGGTGAAACGAGGACAAGGAGTTTTGAGTGGGAATTATTCCACAGAGAGAAATGGGTTCCTGTTCTTTCTCAGGCTGGAGTCACCTCTCCTACTGTCCCTAGGCCAGAGGGACATTATCTGGAGGAGACACACACACCAGTTACTGACCCACCAAGACTGGAGCCTGCTGAAAATCCAGGATCAGATTTACAAAGTCCTGACTGAAACACAGAAAATAGGTGCAGGAGAGGCCATTCAGCCCTTCGAGCCTGCTCCATCATTCAATACGATTATGATTGATCTCGCACTTTCAGTGTCCCACTCCCACTTTCTCTCCATACCCCTTGATCCCTTTAGCCACAAGGACCATGTCCAGCTCCCTCTTGAACATATCTAACTAACTGGTTCCAATTGGGAGAGAATTCCACAGGTTCACAACTCTCTGAGTGAAGAAGTTCTCCCTCATCTCAATCCTGAATGGTTTACCCCTTATTCTTAGACTGTGACCCCTAGTTCTGGATTTACTCAACATCGGGAACATTCTTCCTACATCCAGCTTGTCTGGTCCCATCAGGATTTTATATGTTTCTATGAGATCCCTCCCTCATTCATCTCAATTCCATGAGTACAGTCCCAATCTCTCTTCTGCCACTCCAGGAATCAGTCTGGTGAACCTTCACTGGACTCCCTCAATACCAAGAACTGATTTGAATCTTCCTACATCCCCTACACCTCATCCTCAACTCAGACATTGGGACAACCTCTGGTCTTGTGTGACTTTCTGCTCCGGGGGCTGCAGTTTACGACCGGGCTGGTGGATCCTGGGAAATAGCTGAGGATCTGATCTCTGAGACCATTCTGTGGAATTCTATGCAGAGGCATTGGGTAGTCAGGAAGTGGATCAGCCTTTTGATTGGCCAGAAAGCTCTCAGCCAATTTTACCATCTCAATGCTCAAAGCAAAATTCATTTGACAGAAGTCGCGCCCCCAAGAGCCACCAGCCAATCGGATGGCTGACAGCACTTGTCCCTGGTGGCCACAGTTGGGATTGCAGCCAAAACTGAAAGACAAATGTCACTCCAGCTCATTGAAGGAGATTGGTGGGTGAGATAGCGGGAGAGAGCAGTTCCCTGGGGCCAATCTCACAGGCTCTGGTTAAAGGGGTGGGAACAGGACTGGGGAGAAAAGGAAGAGCAATTAATACCAATGGACACAGGGCAGCAGAACAGGAGGGCACCCGACCCTCTCTGATTGGCCATCAAAGGGTGCCCTGTGTTGTAGTGGGGGCCCAGAAATAACCAATCATTGGTCACTTAAGAGGCTCAGTTGACCAGAGATGTGGTGATTGGCTGCCTGATGCCTCACCACCTGGGTGAAGGTGGGAAAGTGACAGAAACACAGCCCTCCCGACCCTGCACCACCCCCCCTCCCACAAAATCTACCCATCATTCCCAGCAGGTGATTTGATTTGATTTATTATTGTCACATGTATTAACGGCAGTGGGAAGTTGTGCGTGGAGCCTGAAGAGATTGGAGAGGTACTGAATAAATATTTCTCTTCAGTATTCACGCAGGGTGATGTAAATGTAGTTATGGAGAACACTGAGGTACAGGGTAGCAAACTGGAAAGTATCGAAGTAGATAGGGAGGATGTGCTAGATATTCTCGAGGGTTTGAAGTTGGATAAGTCCCCTGGGCCGGACGGGATTTACCCTAGGATTCTCTGGGAGGCAAGAGAGGAGATTGCAGAGCCTATGGCTCTGATCTTCAGGTCGTCGTTGGTTACGGGTGTGGTTCCGGAGGACTGGAGGATAGCGAATGTGGTCCTGTTGTTCAAGAAGGGGAAGAGAGACCTTCCAGGGAATTATAGGCCAGTGAGTCTTACTTCTGTTGTGGGCAAAGTATTGGAGAGAATTATTAGGGATAGGATTTATAGTTATTTAGAGAGAAATGAATTGATTGGGGATAGTCAGCATGGTTTTGTGAAGGGTAGGTCGTGCCTTACTAACCTCATTGAGTTTTTTGAAAAAGTGACTAAAGAGGTGGATGGGGGTAAGGCGGTTGATGTGGTATATATGGACTTTAGTAAGGCGTTTGATAAGGTGGCCCATGGAAGACTTCTGCAGAAAATGCAGATGTATGGGATAGAGGGTGATTTAGCTAATTGGGTTAGGAATTGGCTAGCAGATAGAAGACAGAGGGTGGTGGTTGATGGGAGATATTCATCGTGGAGTTCGGTGACAAGTGGTGTACCTCAGGGGTCTGTTTTGGGGCCCATGCTGTTTGTAATTTTTATAAATGATCTGGATGAGGGTATTGAAGGATGGATTAGTAAATTTGCAGATGACACTAAAGTCGGTGGAGTGGTAGATAGTGAAGAGGGGTGTTTAGTTTGCAGAGGGACTTGGACAAGTTGCAGAGCTGGGCCGAGAGGTGGCAAATGGAGTTTAATGTGGAAAAGTGTGAGGTAATGCACTATGGCAGAAATAATAAATGTGTAGAGTATAGGGCTAATGGTAGGATTCTTAGTAGTCTTGATGAACAGAGGGATCTTGGTGTGTATGTGCATAGATCCCTGAAAGTAGGCAGTCAAGTCGATAAGGTTGTTAAGAAGGCATATGGAGTCTTAGCTTTTATTGGTAGGGGGATTGAATTTCGGAGCCGCAACGTCATGTTGCAACTGTACAAAACTCTAGTGCGCCCGCACTTGGAGTATTGTGTGCAGTTCTGGTCCCCGCATTATAAGAAAGATGTGGAGGCATTGGAGAGGGTACAAGAGGAGGTTTACCAGGATGTTGCCTGGTATGGAGGGCAGGTCTTATGAAGAGAGGCTGAGGGATTTGAGGTTGTTTTCGTTAGAAAGGAGGCGGCTAAGAGGGGACCTAATCGAAACATATAAGATGATTAGAGGTTTAGATAGGGTGGACAGTGATAGCCTTTTCCTAGGATGGAGAAAGCTAGCACGAGGGGACACAGCTTTAAATTAAGGGGTGATAGTTATAGGACGGATGTCAGAGGTCGGTTCTTTACCCAAAGGGTGGTTCGGGAGTGGAATGCCCTGCCTGCAGCGGTTGTAGATGCGCCAAGTTTGGTGGCGTTTAAGAGGTTAGTTGATAAGTATATGGAAGAGAAGGAATGGTTTAGTTTGGAGGGGCATTGCTTTTTATATTGGTCGGCGCAACATCGAAGGCCGAAGGGCCTGTTCTGTGCTGTAGTGTTCTATGTTCTATGTTCTATACAGTGAAAAGTATCGTTTCTTGTGTGTTATATAGACAAAGCATATCATTCATGTTGATAAACAGAGGGATCTTGGTGTATATGTGCATAGATTCCTGAAAGTTGGCAATCAAGTCGATAAGGTTGTTAAGAAGGAATATGGAGTCTTAGCTTTTATTGGTGGGGGATTGAATTTCAGAGCCGCGACGTCATGTTGCAACTGTACAAAACTCTGGTGCGGCCGCACTTGGAGTATTGTGTACAGTTCTGGTCCCCACATTATAAGAAAGATGTGGCGGCATTGGAGAGGGTACAGAGGAGGTTTACCAGGATGTTGCCTGGTATGGAGGGCAGGTCTTATGAGAAGAGGCTGAGGGATTTGAAGTTGTTTTCGTTAGAAAGAAGGCGGCTAAGAGGAGACCTTATTGAAACATATAAGATGATTAGAGGTTTAGATAGGGTGGACAGTGATAGCCTTTTTCTTCGGATGGAGAAAGCTAGCACGAGGGGACATAGCTTTAAATTAAGGGGTGGTAGTTATAGGACAGATGTCAGAGATAGATTCTTTACCCAGAGGGTGGTAAAGGTATGGAATGCCCTGCCTGCTGCAGTTGTAGAAGCGCCAAGTTTGGTGGTTAGAGGGTCATTGCTTTTTCTTAATTGGTCGGCACAACATCGAAGTCCGAAGGGCCTGTTCTGCGCTGTAATGTTCTATGTTCTATGTTGTATTCATAGAGAAGGAAAGGAGAGAGTGCAGAATGTAGTGTTACAGTCATAGCTAGTTTGTAGAGAAAGATCAACTTAATGCAAGGTAGGTCTATTCAAGAATCTGACGGCAGCAGGGAAAAAGTTTTTCTTGAATCGGTCGGTACGTGACCTCAGACTTTTGTGTCTTTTTCCTGATGGAAGAAGGTGGAAGAGAGAATGTCCAGGGTGTGTGGGATCCTTAATTATGCTGGCTGCTTTTCCAAGGCAGTGGGAAGTGTAGACAGAGTCAATGGATGGGAGACTGGTTTGTGTGATGGATTGGGCTACATTCACGACCTTTTGTAATTCCTTGCGGTCTTGGGCAGGACAGGAGCCCATACCAAGCTGTGATACAACCAGAAAGAATGCTTTCTATGGTGCATCTGTAAAAGTTGGTGAGAGTTATAGCGGACATGTCAAATTTCCTTCATCTTCTGAGAAAGTAGAGTATTGTTGGGCTTTTTATCTATATTGTTGGCTTAGGGGAACCAGGACAGATTGTTGGTGATCTGGACACCTAAAAACTTGAAGTTCTCAACCATTTCTAGTTCGTCGCCATTGATGTAGACAGGGGCATGTTCTCCATTACACTTCCTGAAGTTGATGACAATCTCCTTTATTTTGTTGACGTTGAGGGAGAGATTATTGTTGCTGCACCAGTTCACCAGATTCTCTATCTTACATTCCTGTACTCTGCATCATCATTGTTTGAGATCCAACCCACTACAGTGGTGTCATCAGCAAATTTGAAAATCGAGTTGATGGGAAATTTGGGAACACAGTCACAGGTGTATAAGGAGTATAGCAGGGGTCTGAGAACACAGTCTTGTGAGTCACCGGTGTTGAGGATGATGGTGGAGGAGGTGTCGTTGCCTATCCTTACTGATTGTGGTCTGTAAGTTGAGGATCCAGTCACAGAGGGAGGAGCTGAGACCCAGGCCACGGAGTTTGGAGATGAGTTTTGTCGGAATAATGGTTTTTATTCTGGCTTCCTGCTCTAACAAGGGGAAAGGGCATAAAATTCCAATGGTTTTGTTCTTCCCAAAATTTAATGGAAGAACATTTCTGTCTAACCAGTAAAGTGTGTGTGTTAGTGAAACAGTTTGATAATTTGGAGACAATGTAGGGACTGAGACAAATGGCAGTGAGACAGAACGGGGTGGCATTAATGTACATTTGGAAGCAGTGTTTTTGGATGATGCCCGTGAGGGGCAGCCAGATGGTGAGAAATTGGGAGTGGGTCAGAAAAAGATTTTTGGTAGACTCCAGGGGTAATTATGTGGAGCAGGAAGTGGGGGCACTGTGAGTGACTGTCTGGGATTTGATAGATTACAGTGGGAGCAGGTGGGAGCAATCCCAGGCACAGTCTAACAGCGGAGAGGTGTGGGGGGAGAATGGTGCAGTCAAACACTGTCAATGAACATGAGAAGTGGGAATGAAAGTTTGTTCACCTCGCACAGCGTGTAATTCCTAACTTTGAAAGGAGCTCTCTCACTGCTGTGACAGGGACAGAAACCTGATTGGAGGAATTCACACATGGTGTTCTAGATGTGAAATGTTATTCAAAACCCTTGGGGCAGAAAGGAAAACTGGAAATGAGACAAGGAAAGACTTGTTTTGAGGAGGTGGTGGAGGGGGTGGGGTGGGGAAGGCAGAAGGGCAGGGGCTAGTGACAGATATCATTAGCTGTTCCCTCAGTTTTCCTGAGACATCCTTGTTCCTACCTTCAGAACATTGTCCAAGTATCTCCGTGGCCAGATTCAGTGGGTAGATTTTAACATTGTGTAATTGTGTAAAATGGGTGATAAGTGGCACGGTGGCACAATGGTTAGCACTGCTGCCTTAAGGTGCCAGGGACCCTGGTTCAATTCCAGCCTTGGGTGACTGTCTATGTGGAGCCTGCACGTTCTCCCTGTGTCTGTATGGGTTTCCTCCGGGTGCTCCAGTTTACATAAGAACTAGCAGCAGGAGCCGGCCACCTGACCCCTCGAGCCTGCTCCACCATTCAATAAGATCAAGGCTGATCTTTTTGTGGACTCAGCTCCACTTACCCGCCCGCTCACCATAATCCTTAATTCAAAGAACAAAGAACAAAGAACAAAACAGCACGGGAAACAGGCCCTTCGGCCCATCGAGCCTGCGCTGCCACCCCAATGTTCCCATCTCTACCCGCGATCCCTGTCCATGTTTATAGATCAGTGGATTTAAAAACCAAATTTGAGACAATTTAGGGAGAATTTGTTTTGCCAATTAGCCTAACAGTACATCTTTGGGATGTGGGAGGAAACCGGAGCACCCGGAGAAAACCCACGCAAGCATGGGGAGAATGCGCAAACTCCCACAGACTTTACCGTTTACTGTTAAAATTCCTTTACTGTTCAAAAATTTATCTATCCTTGCCTTAAACACATTCAATGAGGGAGCCTCAACTGCTTCACTGGGCAGGGAATTCCACAGATTCACAACCCTTTGGGTGAAGAAGTTCCTCCTCAATTAGTCCTAAATCTGCTTCCCCCTTATTTTGAGGCCATGCCCCCTAGTTCTAATTTCACCCACCAGTGGAAACAATTTCCCTGTTTCTATCTTATCGATTCCCTTCATAATCTTTTATATTTCTATAAGATCTCCCCTCATTCTTCTGAATTCCAATGAGTATAGCCCCAGTCTACTCAATCTCTCCTCATAAGCCAACCCTCTCAACTCTGGAATCAACCTAGTGAATCTCCTCTGCATCCCCTCCAGTGCCAGTATATCCTTTCTCAAGTAAGGAGACCAAAACTGTACACAGTAACTCCAGGTGTGGCCTCACCGGCACGTTACACAGCTACAACATAATCTTGCTGTTTTTAAACTCTGTCCCTTTGGCAATGAAGGATAAAATTCCATTTGCCTTCTTAATTGCCTGCTGCACCTGCAAACCAACTCCTTGAGATTCATGCACAAGGACACCCAGGTCCCTCTGCACAGCCGCATGCAGCAATTTAAATAATGTCATCTGCAAATTTTGAACACTACACTTGGTCCCCAACTCCAAATCATCAATGTAAATCATAAACAATTATGATCCCAACACTGATCCCTGAGGCACATCACTAGTCACCGATCGCCAACCAGAAAAACTCATTTACCCCCACTCTTTGCTTCCTGTTAGTTAACCAATCCTCTATCCATGCTAATACATTACCTGTAACACTGTGCACCTTTATCTTATGTAGCAGTCTTTGATGCGGCACCTTGTCAAATGCCTTCTGGAATTCCAGATACGCCACATCCACAGGTTCCCCACTGTCCACTGCACATGGAATCTCAAGGAATTCGCCCAGTTTAGTCAAACATGATCTTCCTTTCATGAACCTTATGGACTTTAGTAAGGCGTTTGATAAGGTGGCCCATGGAAGACTTCTGCAGAAAATGCAGATGTATGGGATAGAGGGTGATTTAGCTAATTGGGTTAGGAATTGGCTAGCAGATAGAAGACAGAGGGTGGTGGGTGATGGGAGATATTCATCTTGGAGTTCGGTGACAAGTGGTGTACCTCAGGGGTCTGTTTTGGGGCCCCTGATGTTTGTAATTTTTATAAATGATCTGGATGAGGGTATTGAAGGATGGATTAGTAAATTTGCAGATGACACTAAAGTCGGTGGAGTGGTAGATAGTGAAGAGGGGTGTTATAGTTTGCAGAGGGACTTGAACAAGTTGCAGAGCTGGGCGGAGAGGTGGCAAATGGAGTTTAATGTGGAAAAGTGTGAGGTAATGCACTATGGCAGAAATAATAAATGTGTAGAGTATAGGGCAAATGGTCGGATTCTTAGTAGTCTAGATGAACAGAGGGATCTTGGTGTGTATGTGCATAGATCCCTGAAAGTAGGCAGTCAAGTCGAGAAGGTTGTTAAGAAGGCATATGGAGTCTTAGCTTTTATTGGTAGGGGGATTGAATTTCGGATCCGCAACGTCATGTTGCAACTGTACAAAACTCTAGTGCGGCTGCACTTGGAGTATTGTGTACAGTTCTGGTCCCCACAGTATAAGAAAAATGTGGAGGCATTGGAGAGGGTACAGAGGAGGTTTACCAGGATGTTGCCTGGTATGGAGGGCAGGTCTTATGAAGAGAGGCTGAGGGATTTGAGGTTGTTTTCGTTAGAAAGGAGCGGCTAAGAGGAGACCTTATCGAAACATATAAGATGATTAGAGGTTTAGATAGGGTGGACAGTGATAGCCTTTTTCCTAGGATGGAAAAAAGCTAGCACGAGGGGACACAGCTTTAAATTAAGGGGTGATAGTTATAGGACGGATATCAGAGGAAGGTTCTTTACCCAAAGGGTGGTTCGGGAGTGGAATGCCCTGCCTGCAGCAGTTGTAGATGCGCCAAGTTTGGTGGCGTTTAAGAGGTTAGTTGATAAGTATATGGAAGAGAAGGGAATGGTTTAGGTTGGAGGGGCATTGCTTTTTATATTGGTCGGCGCAACATCGAAGGCCGAAGGGACTGTTCTGTGCTGTAATGTTCTATGTTCTATGTTCTATGAACCCATGCTGTGTCTTACCAATGGGACAATTTATATCCAGATGTCTCGCTATTTTTTCCTCAATGATAGATTCAAGCGTTTTCCTTACTATAGAAGTTAAGCTAACCAGCCTATAGTTACCTACCTTTTGCTTACCTCCTTTTTTAAACAGTATCGTCACATTTGCTGTTTTCCAATCTCAGGAACCACCCCAGAGTCCAACGAATTTTGGTAAATTACCATTAGAGCATTTATTTTCCCCGCTTCTAAAAGAAGGGTATTTCTTTTAGTACCCTGGGATGCATTCCATTAGGACCAGGAGACTGTCTACCTTTAGCCCCATTAACTTACCCAACACTATGATAGTTACTAGGTTCTCACCTGTTGTAGCTTTTCAGTCATTAATTTTATGGCATGTTATTTGTGTTTTCCACTGTGAAGACTGACACAAAATACCTGTTCAATGCCTCAGCCATTTTCTTATTTCCTGTGATTACATCCCACTTCTCCCACAGACTGAAAGATGTGCAGGTTAGGATGCATTGGCCATGCTAAATTTTCCCTCAGTGTACCCGAACAGGCACCAGAATGTGGTGACGAGAGGATTTTCACAGTAACTTCATTGCAGTGTTAATGTAAGCTTACTTGTGACACTAATAAATAAAGCAACCTCTTTTTCTCTATTTTGCATTCCCATAGAAATTAAAAGAATAGCAGGAGAGAGGCAAGATGGCAATTCTACCCCCTTCAGAATTATCTCTAGAACATAGAACATAGAACACTACAGCACAGAACAGGCCCTTCGGCCTTCGATGTTGCGCCGACCAATATAAAAAGCAATGCCCCTCCAAACTAAACCATTCCCTTCTCTTCCATATACTTATCAACTAACCCTTAAACGCCACCAAACTTGGTGCATCTACAACTGCTGCAGGCAGGGCATTCCACTCCCGAACCACCCTTTGGGTAAAGAACCTACCTCTGACATCCGTCCTATAACTATCACCCCTAAATTTAAAGCTGTGTCCCCTTGTGCTAGCTTTCTCCATCCTAGGAAAAAGGCTATCACTGTCCACCCTATCTAAACCTCTCATCATCTTATATGTTTCAATAAGGTCCCCTCTTAGCCGCATCCTTTCTAACGAAAACAACCTCAAATCCCTCAGCCTCTCCTCATAAGACCTGCCCTCCATACCAGGCAACATCTGGTAAACCTCCTCTGTACCCTCTCCAATGCCTCCACATCTTTCTTATAATGTGGGGACCAGAACTGCACACAATACTCAAGTGCGGCCGCACTAGAGTTTTGTACAGTTGCAACATGACGTTGCGGCTCCGAAATTCAATCCCCTACCAATAAAAGCTAAGACTCCATATGCCTTCTTAACAACCTTCTCGACTTGACTGCCTACTTTCAGGGATCTATGCACATACACACCAAGATCCCTCTGTTCATCAAGAATACTAAGAATCCTACCATTAGCCCTATACTCTACACATTTATTATTCCTGCCATAGTGCATTACCTCACATTTTTCCACATTAAACTCCATTTGCCACCTCTCGGCCCAGCTCTGCAACTTGTCCAAGTCTCTCTGCAAACTATAACACCCCTCTTCACTATCTACCACTCCACCGACTTTAGTGTCATCTGCAAATTTACTGATCCATCCCTCAATACCCTCATCCAGATCATTTATACAAATTACAAACAGCAGGGGCCCCAAAACAGACCCCTGAGGCACACCACTTGTCACCGAACTCCACGATGAATATCTCCATCAACCACCACCCTCTGTCTTCTATCTGCCAGCCAATTCCTAATCCAATTAGCTAAATCACCCTCTATTCCACACATCTGCATTTTCTGTAGAAGTCGTCCATGGGCCACCTTATCAAACGCCTTACTAAAGTCCATATATACTACATCAACCGCCTTACCCCCATCCACCTCTTTGGTCACTTTCTCAAAAAACTCAATGAGGTAGTAAGGCATGACCTACCCTTCACGAAACCATGCTGACTATCCCCAATCAATTCATTTCTCTCTAAATAACTATAAATCCTATCCCTAATAATTCTCTCCAATACTTTGCCCAAAACAGAAGTAAGACTCACTGGCCTATAATTCCCTGGAAGGTCTCTCTTCCCCTTCTTGAACAACGGGACCACATTCGTTATCCTCCAGTCTTCCAGAACACACCCGTAACCAATGACGACCTGAAGATCAGAGCCAGAGGCTCTGCAATCTCCTCTCTTGCCTCCCAGAGAATCCTAGGGTAAATCCCATCCGGCCCAGGGGACTCATCCAACTTCAAACCCTTGGGAGTATCTAGCACATCCTCCCTATCTACTTCGATACTTTCCAGTTTGCTACCCTGTACCTCAGCGTTCTCCATAACTACATTTACATCACCCTGCGTGAATACCGAAGAGAAATATTTATTCAGTGCCTCTCCAATCTCTTCAGGCTCCACGCACAACTTCCCACTGCTGTCTATGACTGGCCCTATCTTGTCCTAACCAATCTTCTATTCTTAACATATCTAAAGAAAGCTTTAGGATTCTCCTTAATCCTATCAGCCAAAGTCTTCTCGTGTCCTCTCTTAGATCTCCTCAATTCACTCTTTAGCTCCCTCCTGGCTAATCTATAGCTATCCATTGCACTAAACGAGCCTTCAAGCCTCATCCTGACATAAGCCTCCTTTTTCCTTTTAACCAGCAAATCAACTTTTTTCGTACACCAAGGTTCTCTTACTCGACCATTTCCTCCTTGCCTGACAGGGACTTACTTATCAAGGACTCGCAGCAGCTGCTCCTTGAATAAGCTCCACATTCCAGATGTTCCCAGTCTCTGTAGTTTCCTAGTCCAATCTATGCACCCTAATTCTCTCCTGATGGCCTCATAATTACCCTTCCCCCAGCTATAACTACTGCCCCCAGCTTCATGCCGATCCCTATCCATCACTAAGGTGAACGTAACCGAATTGTGGTCACTATCACCAAAATGTTCACTAACTTCCAAGCCTAACACCTGGTCTGGCTCATTGCCCAGCACCAAATCCAATGTAGCCTCACCTCTAGTTGGCCTAGCTACATACTGAGTCAAAAAACCTTCCTGCACGCTTTGTACGAAAACTGACCCCTCTAACGAGCTAGAGCTATAGCTGTTCCAATCAATATTAGTAAAGTTAAAGTCTCCCATAACAATTACCCTATTACTTTCACTCCTGACCAGAATTGACTTTGCAATCCTTTCCTCAACCTCTCTAGAACTTTTAGGAGGTCTTTTAAAAGACAAGACTCTTGCACTCACCTCACAACTCTGCTCCTGCTTAAAGTTTATGGAAACATTTGCGTGTATTTTTCATTCTGAAATGGTATTTTGTCAATTCTAAATGAACTTTATTTCTTGATTATTTAACACAGGATCAGGTTTAACTTGAAGGATGAGTAATTGATGGATTGTTCCAGTCATTTTATTATTGTACACATGTGCATATACAAATGTGCACACTTTTAAAAGTGGCCAAAAGCATTACATTCCAGAATGGAATCACTAAAAATTACCACTTTTGGATTTGTACATTTTTAAATTCTCCTGTTACACCTTAGATTCAAATCTGGCCGATCTGATAAGTTAATAATTTAGTCTTTATATGTATAGGTACATGTTAAAATACTTCACCAATTTCAAAAGAATATATTGGCAATATAAAGTTTACTTTTCATTAGAACTCATCCACAGCCTATCTGCAAGTACATTACACTGAACATATATATTACATCTGTGATATCCAGATAGGAAGGGACTTTGCATTCCTGAATATTATAATAATACAATCTCTCCGTGCCATTCCCATTACTCGGTTTTCTATCTGGCTCATAACAGGCACAAGTTATTTCTTCATCAACTGCAATGGGATGATAAAATCTACATTTGCTTTATTTGAATATATACTTTAAACCAAAACAATCTAAAATTGTGAAGCATCTATTAAAACACAGATGGTAGTAGCTTATTACTTTCCGACTGGAACAAGGATTACAGCCATACATCATTCTAGCTAAGGACTCAGATACTGTATACCAATCACACAAGACTATCTGGATAATATGTTGTTTCTATATATCATTCTACCAAATATCCTGACACTGGAGATACAAGTGTTCATGGCTGTTCCACACAATTTATGGAACAGTTTCTCAGCTCTCATTACAGCAATATTGTGCTCAAATACCTATCTAATGTATCGATAATCTATCGATTGCAGCTTTTGACTATTGATAAACACGGTGGAATGACCTACAGCACTAAGGATAATTACAGCCATATCCATATAACAGTAATCCTTCAAATATTGATGGTTCCATAAACACCACCAATAAAATTCAAATTTAAACTATTTCACCACTTACACCAAGGAAGCTCACATTGATCTTTATATTGGGGGCAGCAGCTAACTTCACCTGAAATCAGTTATCTCCTCTGTTTGTGGTGTGTGTGTGTGTGTGTGAGATAGCGCGTTAACAAGATGGTTCGGGATGAATCGTTTTGTTAATGGGTTGATATTTGTTTAATGCTGCAGAGTTTACAAGTCAGAAACAAAGTCAAGGAAGTGTTTCCCTTGGCCAGGAAACACCAGTGAACGCTGTGCCTTCTTCAGCCGCTGGTGGGAGGCAAGGGGGGATTCCATCACGTTACTTCCAGCGATGCTGAGGAGACACGGTCGCATTCAGCACGCGAACGAAGGCTGTGCCATTGCTCCGACGAGGTCCGGTGTACGTTCAACAGACGGCGCCAGTGGTTGGACTCTGGCGCACCCGTGGAATACTGACCAATGACAATTCGACCAACAAAATCATTGCTGCTTTTCATGTTGTGACCATAGACTAGAAAGGAAATGGACAGTTAGTGTAAATCACACAAAGCTGCAGACACACACCAACATAATCAGGAGCTAATAAAAACACACACACACACTGGAATTCTACCACCTCCCCCACCAGAGGCCAACAGAGAATGTCGTTCTGTGAGCCTCACTCGCCCCGATTCTGGACAAGGAGGTAAAATTCCAGCCACAAACTCCATTGTGTATTCCTTCTGATGCAGCCCCAGACAGTTCTGTGAAGGAACCATATGGAATTCTCACTCAGTGCACTATTATCGGAAACTGTCAATATTGATTGTAGGATTCTGTTCTTTAATTAGGTCAATTTTATCTTGTAAAAATGCAATTATCTCGTCACTGGTAAAGATTTTCAGTGAATATTGATCCGAATTCCTGCCATTTGCAGGTTTATCAGATAAGCAGCTCCAGCTGGAATTTCATTTCCAAATATAGGAATTGTCAAAGATGTTCACTATTTATCACCTTAAAGGAATTGCAAACCATTGCAGACTTTAGCTGCACTTTATTTACCTGCACTCTGAAACACCGGCGACATTGTGGGAAATTCATGGAAAATGAATCTTTCTGGATGTACACTTCTCAAGGATTATTGTCTGATTCACTTTAACCCGCTGTGCATTTACAAACTTAAATGATACATCATCAGTGACATTTAAAACAGGTAACATTAAGCAGCATTGAATGTTAATGAATGACTGTGTGCTCAGGATTCTCTCACATCAGGCTTATTCACAGAATTCCTACAGAGCAGAAGGAGGCTATTCAGCCCATCGAGTCTGTACAGATCACAATCCCACCCAGAACTTAAACCCTTAACTCCACTGTTACCCTGCTAATCCCCCTGCACTAAGGGACAATTTAGCATGGCCAATACACCTAAGCTGCACATCTTTCAGAGTGTAGGAGGAAACCAGAGCACCCAGAGGAAACCCACACAGACACAGGGAGAATGTGCAAACTCCACACAGTCACCCAAAGTTGGAATCGAACCCTGATCCCTGGCGCGGTGAGGCAGCCGTGCTAATCACTGTGCCACTGTCCAAGATAGTTTTACAAATTCCCCAAGGCGTAGCTAAAGGTAAAGCTACAGGAGTCTTGGATTAAGTTGTTTGTCCAAATTTTAAACAAGGAAATATGTTGTCCAGGTGTGGAGAATTTAGATATTTAAAATAAACACTAAAGAGTCACCATCAAGAGTAAAAGTGAAAACTTTTGAGTTTTTTTTAATGGAAGATCTGCCATTTCAGCACATTGTTATCTTTAGTCCCTGCGCTGGGTTGAAGCTGGGTATTATACATCAATATTGGACTGAATCCCAAATGGAAAATAATTGGTCAGTTCCTAAATAAATGGGAGTTTGAAATGGAATGATTGGTAAATATCTTAAAGGGGAAGGTTTAAAGGCTCCAATCACAGCAAAATAAAATCCAGCAGCAATAAAACCTCTGCTGCCCTCAGCAGGTTTAGATTTGAAGTGCAGCTTTGTGACGGCATGTTTCACAGATCAGACACTAATGTACAAGTGAAGATAAGGTATAAAAATTCACCCTAAAGCACAAACGCTGTGAATAAAGGCATCATTGCTGTTATTCAGTTTCAGATGCCCAGTCTAAACCATTGCAAGGACCAGTAAGTGGTCTCACAACACCAGGTTAAAGTCATAGAACATAGAACATAACAGCACAGAACAGGCCCTTCAGCCTTCGATGTTGCGCCGACCAATATAAAAAGCAATGCCCCTCCAAACTAAACCATTCCCTTCTCTTCCATATACTTATCAACTAACCTCTTAAACGCCACCAAAGTCAATAGGTTTATTTGTTGCACAAACTTTCTGAGCACCGCTCCCTCATCAGATAAATGCAGGAATTGTTTCACCCTGGTGTTATAAGACTACTTACTGTGCCCACCCCAATCCAATACCGGCATCTCCACTGCAAGGATCAATGAACAATAAGTTTAAAATAAGACATAGAGCAATCTGAGAGTAAGCCTGATCAGTGCTGTATCAAACCTGGCGCTGTGAGGCAGCAGTGCTAATCACTGTGTCACCGTGCTGCCCCGGGTCCCTGGTGCTATGAGACAGCAGTGCTAATCACTGTGTCACCGTGCTGCCCCGGGTCCCTGGTGCTATGAGACAGCAGTGCTAATCACTGTGCCACCGTGCTGCCCCGGGTCCCTGGCACTGTGAGGCAGTAGTGCTAATCACTGTGTCACCATGCTGCCCCGGGTCCCTGGCACTGTGAGACAGCAGTGCTAATCACTGTGTCACCCGTGCTGCCCCGGGTCCCTGGCACTGTGAGACAGCAGGCTAATCACTGTGCCACCGTGCTGCCCGGGTCCCTGGCACTGTGAGGCAGCAATGCTAATCACTGTGTCACCGTGCTGCCCCGGGCCTGGCACTGTGAGACAGCAGTGCTAATCACTGTGCCACTGTGCTGCCCCGGTCCCTGGTGTGTTTGAGGCAGCAGTGCTAATCCTGTGCCACTATGCTGCCCCGAGTCCCTGGTGCTGTAGACAGCAGTGCTAATCACTGTGCCACCGTGCTGCCCCGGGTCCCTGGTGCTGTGAGACAGCAGTGTGATCACTGTGTCACCGTGCTGCCCCGGGTCCCTGGCACTGTGGAGGCCGATGCTAATCACTGTGCCACCGTGCTGCCCCGGGTCCCTGGCACTGTGAGGCAGCAATGCTAATCACTGTGCACACCGTGCTGCCCCGGGTCCCTGGCACTGTGAGGCAGCAATGCTAATCACTGTGTCACCGTGCTGCCCCGTCCCTGGTGTGTGAGACAGCAGTGGAATCACTGTGTCACCGTGCTGCCCCGGGTCCCTGGCACTGTGAGACAGCAGTGCTAAGCACTGTGCCACCGTGCTGCCCCGGGTCCCTGGCACTGTGAGACAGCAGTGCTAAGCACTGTGCCACCGTGCTGCCCCGGGTCCCTGGCGCTGTGAAGCAATGGTGCTAACTACTGTGCCTCCACTCAGCCTGGACAGCACTGTAACCCATCAGAAAGTTTATTTATTTTGCATTATTTAATGCCTTTCATCTTTTCAATTTATCGCAAAGTTTTTCAGAACCGATGAAATTCTTGTTGAATTGTGATGTGAATTGGGGAAATGCAGCATCCAATTAAAGCATAAAGAACAATGAGATAAATATTTTGGGTTTTGGTGGCTGGAGGGCAGCACAGAGTGGATTCCTCTGCTCCTTTCTTAACAACTTCATACAATTGTTTATGTCTATCTGAATACACAGAGAGATTCACATCCCATCTGAAAGTCCCCCCATCAGCACTTCCTCGACTGCACTGAAATGGCAGCCTAGTTTATAGAAATACTACAGTGCAGAAGAGGCCATTTGGCCCATCGAAAAGACACTGACTTTTTTGTGCTGTGGGGTTACAACCCATAATGTCCTGAAGTTGACCATTCAGTAACTGAGAGTCTGAGTAAATCTATCATTAGGACTATACAGTTTCAATTCTAACCCCTTGCTGGGTGAGACTCATCACTATCCTGAGCTCAGCTACACTCTGACCTCCTATCAGTCTCTTTACATTCACTGCTACAATATTCGCAGATCACAAAATACACACAAGACCATGAACTGCCTTAAGTAAAATTGATATTAATATTAATGAATATAAATTCCATACAACATTTTCCATTTGTATTTCACACTGTCAGCATTTAGTTTATCTGAATTCCAAAGAAAGTAGTTTCACAATTTAATTAATAATCAAATTGAAAAACAACTTTCTTTCTTTTAACATGCTGGTGTCAGGAGCAAAACTGCATTTTGTGTCAATTTGCGTGGCACATACATTGGATAACTGCTCCCATATCTGCTGGTCACATACTTCACACTGGTCAGATAAGACACTGGCACAGAATCCCAGGCAGAATAACATTAGTGAGTTTAATCGATAGTGTGTGAATCAGCCAACAATCTGAGATACAGGAGAAGCAGTGCCACAAATTACCCAATCGTTTATTTATTTAATTTGTATTTCCTGGGATGTGGGTGTCACAGGCGTTTGCTGCCTCTAATTGCTCTCGAACTGAGTGATTTTCCTTCACCATTTCCGAGGGCAGGTTAAGATTCCGTCACTTTGCTGTGGAGCTATTATTTTGTTAATGATTTCTGAAGTCTAGAGGAAATCAGCTACATTAATCTCATTGGCTGTTGCTAAAGAATTGATTGTATTGATGGAATACTGATTGGATAAATTAATCCCATGTTACTTCATCACAAACCAGGTCAAAACTGACAGATAAGCATTGAGAACAGCCAGAGGCTTAAGGAGGTTATGAATACACAGAGCTAATAATTAGCTAATTGGGTTAGGAATTGGCTAGCAGATAGAAGACAGAGGGTGGTGGTTGATGGGAGATATTCATTGTGGAGTTCAGTTACAAGTGGTGTACCTCAGGGGTCTGTTTTGGGGCCCCTGCTGTTTGTAATTTTTATAAATGATCTGGATGAGGGTATTGAAGGATGGATTAGTAAATTTGCAGATGACACTAAAGTCGGTGGAGTGGTAGATAGTGAAGAGGGGTGTTATAATTTGCAGAGAGACTTGGACAAGTTGAAGAGCTGGGCCGAGAGGTGGCAAATGGAGTTTAATGTGGAAAAGTGTGAGGTAATGCACTATGGCAGGAATAATAAATGTGTAGAGTATAGGGCTAATGGTAGGATTCTAAATAGTGTTGATGAACAGAGGGATCTTGGTGTATTTGTGCATAGATCCCTGAAAGTAGGCAGTCAAGTCGAGAAGGTTGTTAAGAAGGCATATGGAGTCTTAGCTTTTATTGGTAGGGGGATTGAATTTAGGAGCCGCAGCATCATGTTGCAACTGTACAAAACTCTAGTGCGGCCGCACTTGGAGTATTGTGTGCAGTTCCGGTCCCCACATTATAAGAAAGATGTGGAGGCATTGGAGAGGGTACAGAGGAGGTTTACCAGGATGTTGCCTGGTATGGAGGGCAGGTCTTATGAAGAGAGGCTGAGGGATTTGAGGTTGTTTTCGTTAGAAAGGAGGCGGCTAAGAGGGACCTAATCGAAACATATAAGATGATTAGAGGTTTAGATAGGGTGGACAGTGATAGCCTTTTTCCTAGGATGGAGAAAGCTAGCACGAGGGGACACAGCTTTAAATTAAGGGGTGATAGTTATAGGACGGATATCAGAGGTAGGTTCTTTACCAAAAGGGTGGTTCGGGAGTGGAATGCCCTGCCTGCAGCGGTTGTAGATGCGCCAAGTTTGGTGGCGTTTAAGAGGTTAGTTGATAAGTATATGGAAGAGAAGGGAATGATTTAGTTTGGAGGGGCATTGCTTTTTATATTGGTCGGCGCAACATCGAAGGCCGAAGGGCCTGTTCTGTGCTGTAATGTTCTATGTTCTATGTTCTATGTTCTATGATTCAGACCAATCCAAGTGAGATTTTACCAATGGAATATTTAATAACACACATGGGAAACCAGCTTTAAAAAATGGAAAAACATTGAATTATATTATTATGAAAATTGTTATTTAACCTGAAACTCATTTTGTTATTTTGTCGTAAGAAATAAAGTCATTCTCAATTTCAATTTTATTTATTAGTGTCACAAGTACTGTGGTGAAATTACTGCGAAAATCCCCCAGCTGCTACCTCCAGTGCTGTTCAGGCACACTGAGGGAGAATTTAGCACGGCCAATCCACCCTAACCAGCACGTCTTTTGGACTGTGGGAGGAAACCGGAACACCCTGAAGAAACCCACGCAGACATGGGGAGAATGTACAAACTCCACACAGATAGACACCCGAGCAGGGAATTGAACCGGGTCCCTGGTGCTGTGAGGCAGCAGTGCTAACCCATTGTGTCACTTTCACCATTCCATCAATCGATAAGGTCCCTGTACCAAAGTTCATTTTAGCTTGTCTGATGAGGTTAATAAAGTTTTAAAAGATGAACAGACAATCTGATGTCTTTGATTTAATAAATGTCCAAGAGGCAAGGCATGAGATTTCACCAACAATTCTTCACATCCTGAGCTGCTTCTGTCAATACAAGGCAGCTGGTCAAGGAGCTGCCCTCCTACATGTTACTGATGACTGCGTGCCATTAAATATGGAATGTGGATAAGAATTCTTGGCAAACAGAGAAACAATACTGACCTGGGGAGATTATTAAACTGCATTGTGGGCACTGTTCTCCAGAAATAGCTCATTAACTAGATGATACCTTTAATACACATTGACACCAGTGATGGAATTCCAAATAATGCAATTCATCAGTTCATAATGTATCGGAGCAGAATGAGGCCATTCAGCCCATCGAGTCCACTGCCATTCGATCATGGCTGATATGCTCCTCATCCCCATTTTCCTGCCTTATCCCCATAACCCTTCACCCCCATTCCCAATTAAAAATCTATCTAACTCCTCCTTCTTAAATTTACTCACTGTCCCAGCATCTTTTGGAGTAGCGAATTCCACAGATTCACAGCTACAAAGAACAAGAACAAAGAACAACACAGCACGGGAAACAGGCCCTTCGGCCCAACGAGCCCGCGCCGCCATCCTAACGTCTTAATGACACATAGAGACCTTTGGGAGAAGTAGTTTCTGTTTTAAATTTGCTGCCCCTTATCCTAAGGCTATGACCTCTTGTCTAAGAATGTATTTGCTCCTTTTTGGGAGAGGAATTTTTTGCAAATGATTGAATGGTCCTGTGCTGTGAAATGTTCCTTTTTGCTGTGGAATTGTAGCAGGTTGGTCACACTGATTGGCATTTATAAAAATCCTCAGTCTGGGAAATTAAACATCAGCCAAACACATTTCTTTTCAATTCTAGATGTGTAGAATCTTCCATTAAAAATATATCCTTTCATTCAGAATTTTCTGAACTTCTGAATATATGGAAATGTTTAATAAAATGGACCATGGTATTGTGACATTTCATCACACCTTGTTTTTATTTTTTTAATGTTTTATTGTTAAACCCACTTTAGCCAACACAAAGATTCCATGTCTATAAAACTCACTTGGTTCCACAAGAGAGGTGTTTTGTCCAGTTGCGGTGCATAATTTACTGATAAACCAATATGCTCAATCAACAACAAATCTCACCAACTTTTACAGATGCCCCATAGAAAGCATTCCTTCTGGTTGTACCATAGCTTGGTATGGCCTCCTGCTCTGTACAAGACCATAAGGAACTACAAAAGGTTGTGAATGGAGCCCAATCCATCACACAAACCAGCCTCCGATCCATTGACTCTGTCTACACTTCCCACTGCTCGGCAAAGCAGCCAACATAGTGACCACAATTCGGTTACGTTCACCTTAGTGATGGATAGGGATAGACATGAAGCTGGGGGCAGTAGTTATAGCTGGGGGAAGGGTAATTATGAGGCCATCAGGAGAGAATTAGGGTGCATAGATTGGACTAGGAAGCTACAGGGACTGGGAACATCTGGAATGTGGAGCTTATTCAAGGAGCAGCTGCTGCGAGTCCTTGATAAGTATGTCCCTGTCAGGCAAGGAGGAAATGGTCGAGTAAGAGAACCTTGGTGTACGAAAAAAGTTGATTTGCTGGTTAAAAGGAAAAAGGAGGCTTATGTCAGGATGAGGCTTGAAGGCTCGGTTAGTGCAATGGATAGCTATAGATTAGCCAGGAGGGAGCTAAAGAGTGAATTGAGGAGAGCTAAGAGAGGACACGAGAAGACTTTGGCTGATAGGATTAAGGAGAATCCTAAAGCTTTCTTTAGATATGTTAAGAATAGAAGATTGGTTAGGGCAAGATTAGGGCCAGTCATAGACAGCAGTGGGAAGTTGTGCGTGGAGCCTGAAGAGATTGGAGAGGCACTGAATAAATATTTCTCTTCGGTATTCACGCAGGGTGATGTAAATGTAGTTATGGAGAACACTGAGGTACAGGGTAGCAAACTGGAAGGTATCGAAGTAGATAGGGAGGATGTGCTAGATATTCTCGAGGTTTGAAGTTGGATAAGTCCCCTGGGCCGGACGGGATTTACCCTAGGATTCTCTGGGAGGCAAGAGAGGAGATTGCAGAGCCTCTGGCTCTGATCTTCAGGTCGTCGTGGGTTACGGGTGTGGTTCCGGAGGACTGGAGGATAGCGAATGTGGTCCCGTTGTTCAGGAAGGGGAAGAGAGACCTTCCAGGGAATTATAGGCCAGTGAGTCTTACTTCTGTTGTGGGCAAAGTATTGGAGAGAATTATTAGGGATAGGATTTATAGTTATTTAGAGAGAAATGAATTGATTGGGGTAGTCAGCATGGTTTTGTGAAGGGTAGGTCGTGCCTTACTAACCTTATTGAGTTTTTTGAAAAAGTGACCAAAGAGGTGGATGGGGGTAAGGCGGTTGATGTGGTATATATGGACTTTAGTAAGGCATTTGATAAGGTGGCCCATGGAAGACTTCGGCAGAAAATGCAGATGTATGGGATAGAGGGTGATTTAGCTAATTGGGTTAGGAATTGGCTAGCAGATAGAAGACAGAGGGTGGTGGTTGATGGGAGATATTCATCTTGGAGTTCGGTGACAAGTGGTGTACCTCAGGGGTCTGTTTTGGGGCCCCTGCTGTTTGTAATTTTTATAAATGATCTGGATGAGGGTAGTGAAGGATGGATTAGTAAATGTGCAGATGACACTAAAGTCGGTGGAGTGGTAGATAGTGAAGAGGGGTGTTATAGTTTGCAGACGGACTTGGACAAGTTGCAGAGCTGGGCCGAGAGGTGGCAAATGGAGTTTAATGTGGAAAAGTGTGAGGTAATGCACTATGGCATAAATAATAAATGTGTAGAGTATAGGGCTAATGGTAGGATTCTTAGTAGTCTTGATGAACAGAGGGATCTTGGTGTGTATGTGCACAGATCCCTGAAAGTAGGCAGTCAGGTCGAGAAGGTTGTTAGGAAGGCATATGGAGTCTTCGCTTTTATTGGTAGGGGGATTGAATTTTGGAGCCGCAACGTCATGTTGCAACTGTACAAAACTCTAGTGCGGCCGCACTTGGAGTATTGTGTGCAGTTCTGGTCCCCACATTATAAGAAAGATGTGGAGGCATTGGAGAGGGTACAGAGGAGGTTTACCAGGATGTTGCCTGGTATGGCGGTCAGGTCTTATGAAGAGAGGCTGAGGGATTTGAGGTTGTTTTCGTTAGAAAGGAGGCGGCTAAGAGGGGACCTAATCGAAACATATAAGATGATTAGAGGTTTAGATAGGGTGGACAGTGATAGCCTTTTTTCCTAGGATGGAGAAAGCTAGCACGAGGGGACACAGCTTTAAATTAAGGGGTAATAGTTATAGGACGGATATCAGAGGTAGGTCTTTACCCAAAGGGTGGTTCGGGAGTGGAATGCCCTGCCTGCAGCAGTTGTAGATGCGCCAAGTTTGGTGGCGTTTAAGAGGTTAGTTGATAAGTATATGGAAGAGAAGGGAATGGTTTAGTTTAGAGGGGCATTGCTTTTTATATTGGTCGGCGCAACATCGAAGGCTGAAGGGCCTGTTCTGTGTTGTAATGTTCTATGTTCTATGTTCTAACACAATTAAAGACCCCATGCACTCTGGGAAAAGGTACAAAATTCTGAGGTCACGTACCAACCATCTTAAGAACAGCTTCATCCCTGCTGCTGTTAGACGTTTGAATGGACCTACCCTAGCTATGATTGTAACGCTACATTCCGCACTCTCTCCTTTCCTTCTTTATGAACAGTATGCTTGTCTCTATAGTGTGCAAGAAATAATACTTTTCACTGTACGTTAATACATATGACAATAATAAATCAAATCAAATCAAATTAACCTGTTAACGTTTCTCATTATTCATCAAAAATCACATTTGAGATAGAATCTGAGATAGAATCTGAAGGGGATTTTTTTAACGTGTGGAGGTTGTGAATTGCTGGTAATATTTACTGATGTTCTGTGTCACTAGCTGGAGTCATCACAAAATCGGGAGGTGTCGGCGTCAAACAGAACTTAGTTCAGCACCAACAGGTCAGAATGTTAAATACTCAATTATAGAATCCCTATTGTGCAGAAGGAGGTCACTCGGCCCATCAAGTCTGGACTGACAGCAATCCCACCTACACCATATCTCAGTAACCCCATATATTTACCCCACTAATTCCACTAACCTACATATCCCGGGACACTAATGAGCAATTTAACCCGGCTAAAGTAGCTGATCCACTCTTTGGACTGAAAGGAGAAACTGGAGAATCCAGAGAAATCCGGAGAAGCTGGGAAAAACCGGAGCACCCGAGGGAAACCGGAGAACCTGGAGGGAAACCAGAGAACCTGGAGGGAAACCAGAGAACCTGGAGGGAACTGGAGAACCTGGAGGGAACTGGAGAACTTGGAGGGAACTGGAGAACCTGGAGGAAACCAGAGAACCTGGAGGAAACCAGAGAACCTGGAGGGAACTGGAGAACCTGGAGGGAACTGGAGAACCTGGAGGAAACCAGAGAACCTGGAGGGAAACCAGAGAACCTGGAGGGAAACCAGAGAACCTGGAGGGAAACCAGAGAACCTGGAGGGAACTGGAGAACCTGGAGGAAACCAGAGAACCTGGAGGGAAACCAGAGAACCTGGAGGGAAACCAGAGAACCTGGAGGAAACCAGAGAACCTGGAGGGAAACCAGAGAACCTAGAGAAAACCAGAGAACCTGGAGGGAAACCAGAGAACCTAGAGAAAACCAGAGAACCTGGAGGAAACCAGAGAACCTGGAGGGAAACCAGAGAACCTGGAGGGAACTCACTGCTGCAACTGATAGGAAAATTGGCTGAATGCTTCAAATAGAATCTTTAGATACTCTCATTGGTCAAAAGTGAACTTCCGACGGAGGAAACGTGTCCTCTGGAGGAATCACATCTTTATATTCGAGTAAAATATACAAGAAAATGGATGTATCAGCAGAAAATATACAAGATATGAATGAAGAACCAGAATACACTGCAGCCGAACAGGAAAGTGCCTCGGTAAATTTACAATGGGTGAGGAATTTCTTGAAGAAAGAATATTGAGTGGCAGTACTTTCTATCTAGTTTGAGTTTTCTGACCTGGTTTATGCAAGATATTAACCAATCAGAATCAGCCATGCCTTTATCTGGATTTGTATAAGTTTCACTCTGGGTGAGTTTGCAGCTCCACAACTTCCAAACAAAGTGACAGTGAAGCATTCAGCTTGAAGAGATCAATTTCTGAAACTTGGAAAATGTGAGTCTTATTTTTGCACCAATTTCAACAACTACCTGCACTTGCTTCCTCCACAGGATTATCCCAGTGAGGGATTCGTGTACCCTGTCCTTGGCACTCCTACCAGAGTATCTGATCAGTGAGTATGGTTCCTCTCATTGGGTACAGGAGAGTTAGGTACCAGTGAAGGATGATGTAACCCAATAGGGATAATCCCATTGGGGAACACGGACAGCGGAATTTTCCCATCCCACCCCCAATGGGAATCCGAACGGGATGGGACAGAACTGTGTAAAGGTCAGTCGGCCTTGGGCAGGATATCCTGGTCTGGGATGAGTGCAGGCAGAAAATCCCATCCATAGACAACAAAGGTTATATTAGAACATCCCTGAAGAGCTCTCCAGGAGGTTATGCACTTTAGGGTTTCTGTGTAAGCTGTTGCTCATTTAGCTGCACCATGCTCCACTGATCACTGACATCAACTTCTGTGACCCGGGATGATTCCAGGTTGTTACTAAGCAGAGAGTTGTATGGACATGACTTCATTGAATTATTTGCAGGAGAGAAATGCAGTGACAACCTCTGGAATGACAGCGAGGCAGCAGAGAGACAGGGCTATACATTTTAGATAGAGTTGCTGCTTCCTGTAAATTCGGAGCACAGTGAACACTACCCTTATTGTACTGGGATGTCCACAAAACCAGACTCGGCTGCACTCCCTTAGCATCTACACCTTCCAGCAATTAGAGGATCCTTCACATCAGGAGGTGCTCATCACGTACCTTCATCAAATCAAATCAATGAATGAAATCTAAACTGTCATGGTTACTGATCCAATCAGAGGTAAATTCAGCAGCGTTGAATCCAGAGCATCCTGACTAATAGGCAATATTCTGTCCGACTGTACAAAAAGAACCTTTCCTGTTCACTGCAGAGGAAATCTGCATTTCCTGAGAATGTTCATCTCGAGAAACATTCTTCCCCATTTCACTTTCGCATCACAACATGCTCAATGTTTGCCTCAATGACACTCACCCTCTCACAAAGTTAGACAGGGCTGACACAGCTTCTGTACACTGTTAACAGGTAAAGCACCTATTGCAGTATCTGTGACACAGATACAGATCAGGAACAATGTATTCTGAAATTAGTTCTTTATTGCTCACTTTTCCACCTGCAATATAATTAAACCAATAAACTTATCATTCTAAACAAGTGAGTACTTTTCAAGATATCGATCTGATCGCTCTGAATGTAGCAAAGCCAGCACCAGCTGAGTCCAGCACACAGACAGAATTACAGTGTAGATATTAAAAACTGCATCAGGGCACTTGTGAAGCGGAATATCTCTGCTGGCTTTCGTTAGCTTGCCCTAGGCGCGGCTAGAGATGCCTCTACAGTGCCCAAACCAATATGCCGTTTACGATAATGTGGACACAGGAAGTTGGTCTTCTGAGCCGGACCTCTTTCCATCTGCTTCCCACTGGAAAACAGGCACAGCATGATCCCATTTTGAGGCCAGTGTCACTATATTAGCAACTGAATCAAAATCAGAATTACACGACAGGAAAAATACTGTTCATCTTTTTAAACCTCCTGCAACAGGTATTTTAAGAACTAAGTGAAGGTTTCTGTTACTATTTAACATAGAAACGGAGAAGACAGGAGCAGGAGGAGGCCATTCAGCCCTTCAGCCCTTCAAGCCTGTCCCACCATTCATCACAATCATGGCTGATCATCCAACTCAATACTTAATCCTGCTTTCTTCCCAAAATCTTTGACCCCATTCACCCGAAGTGCTATATCTAGCTGCCTCTTGAATACATTCACTGTTTTGGCATCAACTACTTCCTGTGGTGATGAATTCCACAGACTCACCATTCTCTGGGTGAAGAAATGTCTCCTCAATTCCACCCTAAATGTTCTATCCTGAATCCTCAGACCGTGACCCCCTTGGTTTTAGGCTCCCCCCCACCAACGGGAACATCCTCCCTGAATCTACCCTGTGTAGTTCCCGTTAGAAGTAAGTGAGATCGGAGCTATCAGTTTCCGTATGGTTTCTGCTGGGGCTGATTCACTGTCCATAATACACTTAGCTCTCGGAAGCCACAGCCATAATTTCATTTTGCATCTCAAACAGAAAAAAATAATCAATCACAGATTGTTGCCAAGCCAATTTCTCCATTTACACTGAGGTTTGGAAGATGTGAATTGTCAAATGTAATGAAATAAGTGTGTTTGCCACTTAGCTAATACCGCAGATAAAATTTACAAATCCTGTTCATTGTAAACATTAATAATTCTAAATTGAAATTAAACTGGCACAAGCCCTCCCTTATCCAAACACTGAATTTAGTCTGTTCAACTCTGTTCCAATGTATAACATTAACAGATAACATTGCACAACACAGTTACTCATGGAGAACAGACTGGCAATTATTTAGTATCAGTTGGTTAATAGAAAACTGTAACATCTTCCGAACAAATTATTTCTGATCCAAAATTCTTTTTGCAAGAAAGAAAAACTAGTTCAAACTTCCTCATGCTGTTACAGTCAAGAGTTTTACAGCACAGAAAGAGACCCTTCAGCCCATCATGTCTGGGCAGCCATCAAGCACCTCTCTATAACAATCCCAATTCCTAGCACTTTCTCCATAGTCTTGTGTACTTTGGTGTTCTAAGTGCTCATTTAAATTCTTCTTCAATGTTATAAGGCTTCCCGCTTCTGCCACTCTTTCAGGCAGCGAATTCCAGACTCCCATCATCCTCAAAAACTTGAGGTTTTTCCTCAAATACCCACCAACCAACCAACCAACCAAACCTCCCCCCCCCCGGCCAATCTCAAATCTCTGCCCCCTGGTTATTGACTCTCTCAACTAGAGGAACTTCCAATCCACTCTATCTATGTCCCTCATAATTTTCTGCACCTCAATCAGCTCCCCCCTCTGCCTTCTCTGCTCCAAAGAAAACAATCCTAACCTAACCAGTCTCTTCTCAGAGCTGAAACACTCTGCCCTGGGTGAATCTCCTCTGCACCCCCATCACTGCAATCACATCCTCCCCAAGCTGTGATAAACTGAACTGTGCACAGTGCTCGGATTAGATGAGTGTTTTATGGTGCTTCCACTGGCCCTCTGCCCTTCTGCGTGTCCTATTGTTCATTGTGGATTCCCCTGCCTTGTTAGTCCTCCCAAAATGTATCACCTCACATTTTTCATAGAATCACAAAATCCCTACAGTTCAGAAGGAGGCCATTAAGCCCATTGATTCTGCACTGATTCTCAAAAAGAGTATCCCATCCAGACCTTCCCCTCCATCTTATCCCTCAAACCCAGTGCATTTAGAACATAGAACATAGAACAATACAGCACAAACAGGCCCTTCGGCCCACGAGTTGCGCCGATCACATCTACCAATCCACAGACCTATCTATAACCCCCTATCCTATTGTTTTCCATATACTCATCCAGAAGTCTTTTAAAAGACCCCAGTGAGTTTGCCTCAACAACCTCCGACGGCAGTCGGTTCCATTCACTCACCACCCTCTGAGTGAAAAACCTACCCCTGACATCTCCTTTGTATTTGCTTCCCTGCACCTTAAATCTGTGTCCTCTCGTAGTGACCATTTCAGCTCGGGGCAATAGTCTCTGAGAGTCCACCCTATCTATTCCTCTCAACATTTTATAAACCTCTATCAGGTCGCCTCTCAACCTACATCTCTCCAGTGAGAAGAGTCCCAGCTCCCTCAACCTATCTTCATAAGGCCTGCCTCCCAATCCAGGCAGCAACCTTGTAAATTTCCTCTGCACTCTCTCAACAGCTTCCACATCCTTCCTATAGTGAGGCGACCAAAACTGCGCACGGTACTCCAAGTGGGGTCTGACAAGAGTCTTATAGAGCTGCATCATTACCTCCCGACTCCTAAACTCAATCCCTCGATCCCTCGATTAATGAAGGCTGTGTGTTCTAATTTAAAAATGAGAAAGGGCCAGTCACATTGCTGGAGATATATTTCAAGCTCCCAAACATTTAGGGAAAGATAGAAAAGCAGATAGATCAACAAATCGTAGAGAAATGTTAAAACAATCGGGTAAGAATAGTTAGATTTCAACTTCTCCAATATTAATTGGGATAAGTAGAATGTGAAAGGTTAGGGGTGGTGGAATTCTTAAAGCGTATCCAGGAGAGTTTTTTGAGCCAGTATGTAGAAAGTCTTACAAGATACAGGGTGGTACTGGATCTAATCATAGGGAATGAAGGGCCAACACTCCAAAAGCTTGTGCTACCAAATAAACCTATTGGATTTTAACCTGGTGTTGTGAGATTGTTTACTCTCTCTAACAGGGAGAGATGTCTGTGGTCCCTCATAGACCATGGCTAATTTCTGATCTCATTTAGTTACCACACTAACTGCTCATGTTCAAATCCAGAAGGATTAGTGGATAATGTACAATACTGAAAAGAAATCAAATTTTAAACTGTTTTCCCATCAAAGCCGGACCAGATCGAGTGGGGTTAAGCAACAGTAACCATGGTAACAGTAAGGAAGCTGCAACTGGATTGGGTGTTAATGAGTTGGGAATCAGGTCTGTATTGAGATCCAGCAACTCCAGCTTCAAACTGTGTGAACAGGAGTGTCTGCTCCAGGGTGTGAACAAACACAACTGCAATGATCTCCCCACCCTGTCCATCAGCACCCCCACCCAACGTCCAGGGGGTGACAGGGGTCACTTTTCTCCCAATGGGCACAAACGGTAAATGATGGAGCAGAGCTCCCAGTACTCACAGCACTACACACAACACAAGCAAACATTTCCAGGAGAGGATGGAATTAAAGAAATTGG
Organism: Sphyrna mokarran; assembly: GCA_024679065.1. Classification (NCBI taxonomy): domain Eukaryota; kingdom Metazoa; phylum Chordata; class Chondrichthyes; order Carcharhiniformes; family Carcharhinidae; genus Sphyrna; species Sphyrna mokarran. Next base: position 54,791,585 of record JAGIQG010000018.1, read on the forward strand.
ATAAAGGGGAATTGGATAAAGGGGAATGGATAAAGGGGAATGGATAAAGGGGAATTGGATAAAGGGGAATGGATAAAGTGAATCCCCAAATGTTGCTGTTAAGAGTTACACCCGTTCACCATTCGCTTGTATAAACAGGAAATTCACACACTTCCTCACCATAGAATAGTATTGGCATTCTTGCATTTGTACAATGCAACTTATCACAGCTCATGGTTCCAAATAAACCTGTTGGACTTTAACCTGGTATTGTGAGACTTCTTTCTGTGCCCACCCCAGTCCAACACCAGCATCTCCACACCATACCTCAGGTTTAAAAGCAAACCCATCTCAGATAGTTAGGGCTAGTAATTAAAAACTTAAATGCCCTTCTAATGATTCGATTTTTGTTAATTACTGCCTTGCAAACCCTCTGGCCCAGGAAGAGGACAATTAAAAATCCAAAAGCTCAACCCTTCAGATTTTAATTGTTGTTGGAGATTTTAAAATGTCAGTTTTATTTTTACATAGTTTTTAACATTTCCTACCTGTATATTTTTTCTTTCTCTCCGAATCAAATTGTTTTCTCCCTCTCTTTATTTTTCATTCTGTATTTGATGTGACAATTATTTTCATCCCCTCTTTCTCAATCTTTGCACTGTTAATTTCACAGTTCTTCAGTCTAACTGGTTGGGGCAGGGGGTTACATGGTTCATTCAGATCTCAGACACCCCGTTATCTGTGCTGTGGCATCATCAGCTCATAAAAACTTAACTATCCAAACATGTCCCAACATGCTGAGCCAATGGGAACGCTGTGAGATGTCCTGCTGTAAAACACTCTGAGCCACTTTTAATCAGATTTGTCATGTCATTTATTTCCGTATATCTTACAACTGTTCAGAACAAATTGATATCCTGACTTTTAGAAGCCATTCCTGAAGATATCAAATCAAGAATGAGATGCTGTTCTGATTAAAAGCTAAAAGAATCAGTCAGTTTTAATATTCTCCGTTTATACCTAATATCATTTTGACAAGTATCTGCATAATGTGTAATTCTGAAATTGCTTTGAGTCACACAATTTGGGACCTTTACCTTCATTTACTGTGATTGGTTATTTGAAGTAGGCCGAATTTTTAAGAGCAATTAGTTTGCTCTCAGTTCCATCATGCCTGCCTCTCCAACAAACCGCCTTCAAGGATGGAGCTTTACATAATATATTTCTTTCAATAATATAATCTACATTGCTTGGCTGCCAGCACAAGAACTTTTAATAGGCATGGGGCCTAAAAGCTTTGCCTTTCTCCTTTAATAACCGCCTTTTCTCTTTTCACATTCTATAATAAACAAAAATGCACAGCTATATCTTTTTCTATTTACAAAGAACAAAGAAAATTCCAGCACAGGAACAGGCCCTTCGGCCCCTCCAAGCCTGCACCGACCATGCTGTCTGACTGAACTAAAAACCCCCTACCCCTGCAGGGACCGTATCCCTCTATTCCCATCCTATTCATATATTTGTTAAGACACCCCTTAAAAGTCACAACTGTATCCACTTCCACTACCTCTCCTGGCAATGAGTTCCAGGCAGCCATTACTCTCTGTGTAAAAAACACTTGTCTCATAATCTCCTTTAAACCTTGCCCCTTGCACCTTAACCCTGTGCCCCCTAGTAATTGACTCTTCCACCCTGGGAAAAGCTTGTGACTATCCACTCTGTCCATGCCTCTCATAATCTTCTAGACTTCGATCAGGTCTTCCCTCAACCTCCGTTGTTCCAGTGAGAACACACCAAGTTTCTCCAACCTCTCCTCATAGCTAATGCCCTCCATACCAGGCAACATCCTGGTAAATCTTTTCTGTACCCTCTCCAAAGCCACTTCTACCCACTCAGGATGGGATAGGAAATCGAGATAAGAATCCTCAACCAATTTTAATATTATTCTTATTTTTGCATTCTAGTTTTAAGATGTAGCATTGGTTGAGTTGCCATCGTTCATTGATGCTAATTAACACCGTTATGTCCAAGGAGATTGGGAATGGAACTGAACCCCTCACATAAATATTAAATTTCTGAAAGATTCTGATCAATGTGTATACAGCTGGCAGTTTGTGGGTAGAGAAGAGTCCATATTGCAGGCACCATTTCACCGCCCTGTTGCTGAGCCAGGCCAAGCAAGCTGAAACAGAGAATAAGCTCCACTGGATGATGGAGTTTTCCTGGGAATTAATCAATTATTCAGCATCATCCAGCAAGGCCTGGCACATGGATGTGTTCAGCTGATTCCCATGCTGTTCGTTCTATGAGTGACATTGTGTATGTGAAATTTAAAGGATTAAATTCCTTAACTCACAGGCCGTTGTGTGAGCACAAATTTCAGAGATCCGTTTCCTCAAAAGGGTCCATGATGTCAGAGTGGAGAAGGTCTGAGTGATTGGCTGAAACTTGCCGGGGGTTACGTGTAAACAACTGACCCCGTGAAGCCTCTTCACATTTCACCCATTTGAGCAGGGATCCAGTGTAATGAGACCCATGTCTGTACCCACACTCTGATCAAAACAGGTCCTTGTTAGACAGATGCTGACAGTTTATCAAAAACAGCTGGCATTTTTATTTGAATTTTGCAGGATCAGTTTATTTTAATGCGTGCCAATATGAGAGTGAGTAGCGTGTGCTTACAGTGTTAGCAGCAATGATTTTGTGGTTCGAGAAGCTGCTATTTAGAACATAGAACATAGAATAATATAGCACAAACAGGTCCTTCAGCCCACGAGTTGCGCCGATCACATCTACCAATCCACAGACCTATCTATAACCCCCGATCCTATTCTTTTCCATATACTCATCCAGAAGTCTTTTAAAAGACCCCAGCGAGTTCGCCTCAACAACATCCGACGGCAGCCAATTCCATTCACTCACCATCCTCTGAGTGAAAAACCTACCCCTGACATCTCCTTTGTATTTGCTTCCCTGCACCTTAAATCTGTGTCCTCTCGTATTGACCATTTCCGCTCCGGGAAATAGTCTCTGAGAGTCCACCCTATCTATTCCTCTCAACATTTTATAAACCTCTATCAGGTCGCCTCTCAACCTACGTCTCTCCAGTGAGAAGAGTCCCAGCTCCCTCAACCTATCTTCATAAGGCCTGCCTCCCAATCCAGGCAGCATCCTCGTAAATCTCCTCTGAACCCTCTCAATAGCCTCTACATCCTTCCTACAATGAGGCGACCAGAACTGCGCACAATACTCCAACTGGGGTCTGACAAGAGTCTTATAGAGCTGCATCATTACCTCCTGACTCCTAAACTCTATTCCTCAATTAATGAAGGCCAGTACACCGTACACCTTCTTGACCACTTCCTCCACCTGCAAGGCCGATTTAAGAGGTCTATGGACCCGGACCCCGAGATCCTTCTGCTCTACAACACAGCTAAGACTTCTACCCCTTATATTGTACTCCTTCATCCCATTATTCCTGCCAAAATGGACCACTACACATTTATCTGCATTGAAGTTCATCTGCCACTTCTCCGCCCAGTCTTGCATCCTGTCTATGTCCCACTGCAACTTTTGGCATCCCTCCAGACCATCCACAACACCACCGATCTTTGTATCGTCAGCGAACTTACTAACCTGTCCCTCCACTTCCTCATCCAGGTCATTTATGAAAATGACAAACAGCAGGGGTCCCAGAACAGATCCCTGGGGCACTCCACTGGTTACCGACCTCCATGCAGAACAAGACCCATCCACAACCACTCTCTGCTTTCTGCCGGCAAGCCAGTTCTGGATCCACGAGGCCAAAGTCCCTTTGGATCCCATACCCTCTCACCTTCCCCAGAAGCCTTGCATGTGGGACCTTATCAAACGCCTTACTAAAGTCCATTGTACACCACGTCCACCGCCCTTCCTTCGTCAATGTGTTCAGTCACATTTTCGAAGAACTCAACTAGGCTCGTAAGGCATGACCTGCCCTTGACAAAACCATGCTGATTATTTCTAATCAGTCCAAACTTCTCCAAATGTTCATATATCTTATCCCTCAGAAGCCTCTCCATCAGCTTACCAACCACTGAAGTCAAACTCACCGGTCGGTAATTTCCTGGACTATCCCTGTTCCCTTTCTTAAAGATAGGAACTACATCCGCAATCCTCCAATCCTCTGGAACCTCTCCTGTTTCCATGGACGACGCAAAGATCATCCCCAGGGGCTCTGCAACCACTTCCCTCACCTCCCACAATAACCTGGGGTACATCCCAGCCGGTCCCAGCGACTTGTCTATCTTGATAGAATTTAACAGGTCTAACACATCGTCTTTCCTAACATCCACATACTCAATTTTTTCCGTATGCCTCAAACCTGCAGTGCAATCTCCCAGTTCACTTTCCACCGTGAATATCGAGGCAAAGTACTCGTTAAGCACCTCTGCCATTTCTTCCAGATTCACACAGACTTTTCCCCCTTCACCTTTTATAGGCCCTATCCCTTCTCTTCTCATCCTTTTCCTTTTCATATATTTGTAGAAGGCCTTGGGATTCTCCTTAATCTTACCTGCCAAGGCCTTCTCATGACCCCTTCTGGCTCTCCTAATTTCCTTTTTAAGTTCCCTTCTACACACCTTATACTCCTCTCGATCCCTAATATCCCCTAGCTCTCTGAACCTTTTATATACCTTTTTTTCTTTCTAACTAGGTTCACCACTACCTTCGTGCACCACGGTTCCTGCGTCCTGCCAGAACCTCCTTGGCTCCTTGGGACGTTGTCTTGCAGTGCCCCAGACAAACATTCCTTGAAAAACCACCACTTTCCTTCTGTACTCTTCCCCAAGAACACCTCCTTCCAGTTTATACGTCCAATTACCTGCCTAATGTTTTCATATTTCCCCTTACTCCAGACATACACCTTCCTAGCCTGCCTGATCCTATCTCTTTCCATCGCTATCGTGAAAGAGATAGAATTATGATCTCCATTCCCAAGATGCTCACCTACTGAGAGATCCGACACCTGCCCTGGCTCATTAGCAAGCATGATGTAAAGATGCCGGCGTTGGATTGGAGTGGTAAGAACTCAGTAAGAATTTAGCAACACCAATTATTAATCCAACCGATTTATTTGATAGTAAAAAAGCGAGCTTTCAACACTCCCGTGTCTTCATCAGGCAAGTACACTGCACTTGCCTGATGAAGACACGGGAGTGTTGAAAGCTCGCTTTTTTACTATCAAATAAATCGGTTGGATTAATAATTGGTGTTGCTAAATTCTTACTGAGTCATTAGCAAGGACCAGGTCAAGTACAGCCTCTCCTCTCGTAAGCTTTTCCACGTACTGTGTCAGGAAACCTTCCTGAACACACCTAACAAACTCCACACCTTGGGATATTCCAGTCGATGTTTGGGAAATTGAAATCTTCCGTCACGACAACCCTGTTATTTCTACATCTCTCTAGGATCTGTTTCCCTATCTGTACCTCAAATTCCCTGCTGCTGTTGGGCGGCCTATAGAATACACCCAGCAAAGTTATCGAGCCTTTGCTGTTCCTAACTTCCACCCACAGAGACTCTGTAGACATTCCCTCCACGTCTTCCACCTTCTCTACAGCCATGACGCTGTCCCTGATCAACAGTGCCACACCACCTCCTCTTTTGCCCCCAACCCTGTCCTTCCTGATGCACCTGAATCCCAGCACCTGAAGTACCCAGTCCTGTCCCTGAGACAACCAAGTCTCTGTAATGGCCACCACATCACACTCCCAAGCAGTAATCCACACCCTAAGCTCATCTACCTTATTTATTACACTCCTGGCATTAAAATAGACACACCTCAGCCCCTCAGTCAGGATATTTCCCTTTTCCACCACGTGCCTAACCCCCCTCTCAGAGTGCCTACAGTCCTTCCCTACTGGGAACTAACCTCCTTATTCACCATCCCATCAGTATTCCCACCCTCCAACTTTTCTAGTTTAAAGACTCCCCAGTAGCCCTAGCGAGTCTACCTGCCAAGATATTAGTCCCCCTAGGGTTCAAGTGCCACCCGTCCTTACTGTACAGGTCACACCTGCCCCTAAAGAGGTCCCAATGATCTATGAACCTGAATCCCTGCCCCCTGCTCCCGTCCCTCAGCCATGCATTCATCCTCCACCTCATTTGATTCCTGCTCTCATTCTCCCGAGGCGCAGGCAGCAATCCTGAAATTACTGCCTTCGCTTTTCTCTTCCTCAGCTTCCTACCCAGTTCCCTATAATCCCTTTTGATGACTGCCTCCCTCTTCCTGCCTATGTCTGCAGTACCTATATGAACTACAACTTCAGGTTCCTCACCCTCCCCTTTCAGGATGTCTGGGAGGCGTCCAGAAACATCCCGGATCCCAGCTCCAGGAAGACAAACCACCTCTGCGACTCTCTCCTGCGTCCACAAAAATGCCTGTCTGAACCCCTCACCGTGGAGTCCCCTATTAGTATCGCCTTTCCTCTCTCTTCCTTAGATTTTTTATGTACTGGCTCAGGTTTAGAGAGCGGGCCACTGCTGGCTCCCTCAGATGAGTTGCCCCCCCCCATTAGTACTCAGGCAGGAGTACTTATTATGAAGGGGGGACACCCTCTGGTGTGCTCTTCAGCACCCGAGTTTTCCCCTTCCTGATAGTCACCCACTCAGAGAGAACTGACCTGACCTCTGGGGACATCCAATTGCTTCATCTTCTTGTGAGAATGAAGAAAGCCTTTGATGTTTAGCCATTAGCAACACTGCTTTTAAAAAAACATTCTCAGGATATAAGCTAAGTGGCAAGGCTGCCATTTAAATTTAAATTTAAGTGTCATGAGTCAGCTTACATTAACACTGCAATGAAGTTACTATGAAAATCCCCTGGACACCACATTCTAGCACCTGTTTGGGTACACCAAGAGAGAATTTAGCACAGCCAGTGCACCTAACCAACACTTCTTTCAGACTGTGGGAGGAAACCGGAGTATCTGGAGGAAGCCCACACAGAGATGGGGAAAATGTGCAACCTCCACATAGATAGTGAACCAACCAGGGAATCAAATCCGTGTTGATAAGTATATGGGAGAGAAGGGAATGGTTTAGTTTGGAGGAGCATTGCTTTTTATATTGGTCGGCACAACATCGAAGGCCGAAGGGCCTGTTCTGTGCTGTAGTGTTCTATGTTCTACGTGTTCCTGCTGCTGTGAGACAGCAGTGCTGACCACTGTCCTACCGAGCTTGCCTTTACATATTAGCACACATATAATTGTTCTTGAAAGTTTAATGGTGAGTTGTGCAGTTGATAAAATGATGGTAATTCTGCATTGTTGTTAGCAATAATAACCCAGTAATGATGAAGGGATGGCAACTCAGAATGGAATTGAATTGGATAGCAATGGTGATGGCATTCCCTCTACCTTTCTGGGAGCTGGTGAGTTTCGGCGTGTCAGTTTTAGAAGCTTCCTGAGATATTGTCACAACCACATTGACAATGTTTTGTGGATGTTGTGGGTCCTGGTGCTTACGTTAGTTTTGGTGGTTTTACAGGTTCATTATGAACAGAAGCAGAGAATGTCACGTATCATCAAATGATCAGATAGCTTGTCAGGAAGGAATGTGCCACTTTGCTGGGTCACAGAGCACTGCACTTCTAACAAGTTCCTGCAATCAGTTTTTCTGAGGAGTGTATACAGCCTCCACAACCTCTGCAGTTTGTACACTGAGTGTACCACAGCTCCTGCCTGAATATCGGTGCCCTTGTATCTCAGGAATTTACTCTTTGTCACACTGAGAAATTCATGGCTTTACAGCCATGAATAGCGGAACTGGTACAGCCTTCCTGGATACGAGATTCACCAGAATATCTGCACAATGTACATTAGGGCTAAGGGAGATTGATTCTTAAATCATCAGGGCTGGAAAATGCGGTGAGCCAATTGGAAGTCCATCAACTTTGATGAGACTGGAAAATCCAGGGGGCTGTAAAATTCTGCCCCAATGTGTGGTTTGGGATCTGGGCTTTTGTCTCATTTAGAATTCACGAATGTTCCCTTGTGGTGCTCTCAGTAAAGTCACACTAGGAACATTGTTCAGCATTCTCTGTTCAAAGAACTGGTTTTCCAGCTGCACCGGGACTGGGTGTTTCCTTGTTCAGCACCTTTGGCCTCTCGGAAGATCGTTACTCTATCCCCCACTGATGGTGACACTGGAAAGTGGGCAGTGCTCTGGGATTTTGGTGATTGAAGTTCCTGATGATCTCATTTGTTGAGGGGAACTCACTGAGCTGTGATTGGAGTAGATATAGACTGTGAGCAATCACTAGCACGAGGAATGGAAGGATGTTCTTACTGCACAGTAATGACAGCACTTACAGCGAAACTCTGATTTTTGCCACAGAAATATCAGCCTCAGTGAGGTACAACTCCTTACCGTAGATTACACTGGGGTTGGAGTTTGAGCAGCATCCAGTGTTGCCATGGTAACATAGCGTTGTCTGGGGGTTTGAAGGATGGTGATCAGTTTTGATATTGGCTGGGGGGCTGCCAATGAATTCAGAGAATTTCTGACAAAGCTGTGTTGAACAGTGGGACTTTGGCGCATTTGTGCTCAGATCTCATTACGGTATACTGGCCTTCATTCATCGAGGGATTGAGTTCAGGAGTCAGGAGGTAATGCTGCAGCTTTATAGGACCCTTGTCAGACCACACTTGGAGTACTGTGCGCAGTTCTGGTCGCCTCACTATAGGAAGGACGTGGACGCTATTGAAAGGGTGCAGAGGAGATTTACAAGGATGTTGCCTGGATTGGGAGGCATGCCTTATGAAGACAGGTTGAGGGAGCTGGGACTGTTCTCCCTGGAGAGACGAAGGTTGAGAGGCGACCTGATAGAGGTTTACAAGATGTTGAGAGGAATAGATAGGGTGGACTCTCAGAGACTATTTCCCAGGGCTGAAATGGTCGTGACGAGAGGGCACAGATTTAAGGTGCAGGGAAGCAAGTACAGAGGGGATGCTAGGGGAAAGTTTTTCACTCAGAGGGTGGTGAGTGAATGGAATCGGCTGCCGTTGGTGGCGGTCGAGGCGAACTCGCTGGGGTCTTTTAAAAGACTTCTGGATGAGTATATGGGATCCAGTGGGATTGGGGGTTATAGATAGGTCTATGGCTGGATAGGTTTTTGATGTGTTCGGCACAACTTGTGAGCCGAAGGGCCTGTTTGTGCTGTAGTGTTCTATGTTCTATGTTCTATCTCTGAAGGTGGAAGGGAATGTTAGTAAGATGGTGAAAAAGGTGGATGGACACTTGCCTTTATCACTTGGAGTATAGATTCCAAAAGCAGAGAGATCATGTTGGATAGACTTTGGTGAGGCCACAGCTGGAGCACTGTATATTATAGGAAGGATGTGATTGCACTGGAGGAGGTACAGAGGAGGTTCACCAGGGTGCTGCTTGGGATGGACCATCTAAATTATGAAGAGGTTGGATAGGCTTGGGTTATTTTCCTTGGTAAGAATTTAGCAACACCAATTTATAATCCAACCGATTTATTTGATAGTAAAAACGCGAGCTTTCGACTCCTGTGTCTTCTTCAGGCAAATGCAGTGTTCTGGTCTGCAATAGCACACATCAGCACAGACAGTCAGAGATTGCTGATTAGAATGCGAATCCTTACATCTAACCTGCTATTGAAGTGTTAAAGTGGCGAACAATGTGTGTGAAGGGAATCCTGAGCATTGTTGGAGAATTGTGTGTTTTCTCCAGACAGCACAGTAAGTGAGGTTTTTTGCTAACCCAGGCAAGTTACGGGGGTTACAGATAGTGTGTCATGAAGCCAAGATCCCTGTTAAGACCGTCCTCATGTGTGCGGAGCTTGGCTATTAGTCTCTGCTCAGCGACTCTGCGCTGAAGTGTATCACGAAAGCCCCCTTGAAGAACATTTACCCGCAGGTTGGAGGCCGAATGCCCATGACTGCTGAAGTGTTCGCCCACAGGAAGGGAACTGTTTTGCCTAGTGATTGCTGAGCGATGCTCATTCAGCAGTCATGGGCATTCGGCCTCCGACCTGCGGGTAAATGTTCTTCAAGGGGGCTTTCGTGATACACGACAGCGCAGAGTCGCTGAGCAGAGACTGATAGCCAAGCTCCGCACACGAGGATGGTCTTAACAGGGATCTTGTCTTCATGACACACTATCTGTAACCCCCGTAACTTGCCTGGGTTAGCAAAAAACCTCACTTACTGTGCTGTCTGGAGAAAATACACAATTCTCTAACAATGCTCAGGATTCCCTTCACACACATTGTTCGCCACTTTAACACTTCAATAGCAGGTTAGATGTAAGGATTCGCATTCTAATCAGCAATCTCTAACTGTCTGTGCTGATGTGTGCTATTGCAGACCAGAACACTGCATTTGCCTGAGGAAGACACAGAGTGTTGAAAGCTCGCGTTTTTACTATCAAATAAATCGGTTGGATTATAAATTGGTGTTGCTAAATTCTTACTGAGTTCTTACCACCCCAATCCAACGCCGGCATCTGTACATCATTATTTTCCTTGGAGCAGAGAACACTGAGGGGCGACTGATCGAGGTGTACAAGATTATGAGGGACATGGATAGAGTGGATAAGGAGCAGCTGTTCCTTTAGTTGAAGGATCAGTCACGAGGGACACAGGTTCAAGGTGAGGGGCAGGAAGTTTGAAGGGATTTTGAGGAAAAACATCTGCTTCCAGAGGATGGTGAGGATCTGGAATGAGCTGCCTGGGAAGGTGCTGGAGGCGGGATGCCTCACATCCTTTAAAGAATACCTGGATGAGCAGCTGGCACAGCGTAACATTCAGGGCTATGGGCCAGTGCTGGCAGATGGGATTAGATGGGAGTTCAGATGTTTCTGATGTGTTGGTGCGGATTGAATGGGCTGAAGGACCTTTTATACTCCATATAATTCTATGATTCTGTGATTCTCATCACCTGCTGGGAGTAACTTGCCGTGTGCTTTCCCATTTCACCATCAACAGGGGTGCATCGGACATGCAGCGATTTGTGAATGAATGAACATTCTACAGAGTTTTGTATAATCATTTAAACTACAACAGCGGATTTGATGCTTGTTGAAGTAGCAAGAGTTTACAAAATATTTGTGACCCTTTTACTGTAACGAAAGTCAGAACTTATATTTTTTCTTTAGTTATTGTTACCTTCAGAACTTTCCAAAGCTTGTTAACTTTCTGGGATTCCTCATGTGTATCCTGATGGGGAGGAATGGGATGGTGAGTGGACTGGGGTAAACACAGTAAGAAGTCCGACAACACCAGGTTTAAGTCCGACCGATTTATTTGATAGTAAACTCACAAGCTTTCAAGGCTGTGTTCTTCGTCAGGTGAATGAGGAAGAGGACAGTCTCGAAAGCTTGTGAATTTACTATCAAATAAATCGGTCGGACTAAAACCTAGTGTTATCAGACTTCTTACTGTGATAATACGGAACATACCTGTGTCATCACATTGATCCAATGGATTTTCCCAACCTAATGCCGCAACAGCCGATTCAAGCAAAGTTTTCTCTCAGCAAAATTATACTTTTGTTCCCACAATTGTGTTCTCTCTGAACTGTGATCTCCGCAATGGAACTTACGTCTGGAATCGATATTGTATTCAGTAAGGGATTGGTGATTTTCCCTCCATCTGCTTTGGCTTCCATTCTGTGTTTGTTTACATTGTGATGCTCATTGACAAACTCAACATCTCAACATGCTGCATGAGTGATTTAGCATTCATATTTTTATAATTTGTAGTTTAATGGTTGCACTGATTCATGGTCACAATGTGAAGTGGGGTTTCCAATCACCTCACACCCACACAGATAATCATTTCCACCAATAACAACTCCACAAGCACTGCAATTCTGCTAAACACTAATAAACATCCCTCACAAACGCTCTGTAGCTTCAGTAAGTATAGTTTTGGTGCTTTTAAATAAATGTTACTGATTATCATGAGGTTTATATAATTTACTGACACCAAGAGGAAAGGTTTCACTTTAACATGATGTGATCCTCAGACATCATCTCAATCTGTATCTCCCCATTGGTGACAGAGTTGTAATCACCAGTAATTTTTGTCAATTATCAGACGCTGTCTCTGAGTACAGTATGAGGAAAGGTCACACTCGCACAGCTGGTGGTTTTCACACCAAGTGAAACTCTCTCAGCGGTCTTTACTGCAATCCCCACTGGGACACAATTCTTGTCAATGTTTAGATTGTTACATACGGATCCCTGATGACTATTTCAATCTGTTAACAGTTGATGTTCATTTTCCAGAATGATGCTGATTTTCATAATATAAGGAGGGAATTTCCACTCCTGTTTTCAGAGCTGGTGGGGGAAGCAGCAATAACAGGATGTGTATGTCCTGTAGGAGAAGCAGCAGTCTCAGTGAGTGGCGTCAGTATTTGCTAAGATAAAGGAAAATCCTGCTGGAATCTAAAACAAAAATAGAAAATGCTGGAAAGTTTCAGCAGATCTGACAGCACCTGTGGAGAGAGAACAAAACCAACATTTTGAGTTTTTAGCTCTATTCTCTCTCCACAGATGCTGTCAGACCTGCTGAGATTTTCCAGCATTTAAACTTCTCAGCAAGGCACAGGGGACAGTGGGTTAGCGCTGCTGCCTCATAGAACCAGGCGCCTGGGTTTCATTCCCAGCTTGGGTCACTGTCTGTGTGGAGTTTGCACATTCTCCCCATATCTGTGTGAGTTTCCTCCAGGTGCTCTGGTTTCCTCCCACAGTCTGAAAGACATGTTGGTTATGAGTATTGATCTTGCTAAATTCTCCCTCAGTGTACCCGAACAGACGCCAGAGTGTGGTGACTAAGGGATTTTCACAGTAATTTCATTGCAGTGTTAATGTAAGCCTATTTGTGACACTAATAAATAAACTCTTAGACTCTATAAAAATCTAAACTTCTGTTTGTTTTCTGGAGGCTGCTTTCTGTTGCAGGAACATAGAACATAGAAAACTACAGCACAAACAGACCCTTTGGCCCACAAGTTGTGCTGAACATATCCCTACCTACTATGCTTACTTTTAACCCTCAATTCTATTAAGTTCCATATACTCATCCAGAAATCTCTTAAAAGACCCTAACGAATTCGCCTCCACCACCAGCAACGGCAGCCGATTCCACTCACCCACCACCGTCTGAGTGAATAAAGTATCCCTAACATCTCCTCTGTACCTACTCCCCAGCACCTTAAACCTGTGTCCTCTTGTGGCAGCCATTTCAGCCCTGGGAAAAAGCCTCTGAGAATCCAGTTGCTTTTCCAAATCCATGGGGAAAATCCAGCCCTTCCCATTCCAGAAAGCTCCATTCCATTAACATCAGAAGCACTGATACAGAATCATTGGGACGGCCTCTCTGTTAACACTAACTAAAACACCAGGTCAATGATAATTCTGCAGTGATAAGGAGGAAGTTATGAGGTGCTTCCTACCCACCTCCACATAGAATGGTGGGTTTTAACTCAGGTTCCCGCCTCAAGATCCGATTTTCCATCAACATATTACCCTCCAAATTATAAAAGTCTGGGTGGTTAGGTGCCCATTACTGAAATATGTGAGACTGGAATTTGGCTGGAACTTAGTTCTTTCAAATTCCTACCCATTTTACTGACAGCCCAATTTACCAGGAAGGCTGGAATGTTCCTGTGAACATACAAACACTATATGTGGATGACAACTTTACACCCTTGGTTCACAGAGTTATTCAAGGTCTGAGTCAAATTAAACTTTTCAGCAATGTAGTTGATCATTGTATCATTCAGACCATTCTGATGAAGCAACAGAATTTTAAAATTCTGACACATCCCTTCAACATGGATCCCCCTCCTCCCCCTCTCCGATTCAGGCCTGTAACCTACAACACAACTGCCTCAAGGAGACATTACAGAGCATCACACAAACACAGTGGCTACCAGAGCAGGTCAGAGGTGAGGGATCCTATGGCAAGTAACTCACCTCCTGATTCTCCAAAGCCTGTCCACCATCTACAAGACAGGAGTGTGATGGAATACTCTCCACTTTCCCGGATGGGTGCAGCTCCAACAACACTCAAGAAGCTCGACACCATCCAGGACAAAGCAGCCCCTACCGGAAGGATGTGGAGGCCCTGGAGAGAGTGCAGAGGAGATTTACCAGGATGCTGCCTGGTATGGAAAGGCTGTCTTACGAGGAAAGATTGAACGCACTGGGGTTGTTTTCCCTTGAAAGATGTCGGCTGAGATGGGATCTATTAGAGGTATATAAGATTATGAGGGGTATAGATAGAGTAAATGGTGGTAAGCTTTTTCCACCATTACAAAAGGATAGAACGAGGGGTCACGGCCTTAGGGTGAGGGGGGCTATGTATAAGACTAATATTAGAGGGCATTTTTTTCACACAAAGGGTAGTGGGGGTGTGGAATGCACTACCGAGTAAGGTGGTGGGAGCAGGCACGCTAGGGTTGTTTAAGGGTCTCTTGGACAGCCACATGAGCGGTATAGAGATAGAGGGATATAGGAGGACTGTTTAAATATCCTATTTGTTTCCACAGGATGTTTGGTCCACCTTGTTGACCAACAAGGGACATGCATTCGGCAGGTCGTGCGAGGACTGCTCTTGGATGTTACTTCAGGAGTGGCCTAGTGCTTCACGTCATTAGTGTATGCTTAAACTGGACCATCAGATGGGCAACATGACAGCTCAGAGACTATCGCTGTTGCTGTGCAGACACATGGATTTGGGCCTGTGTCTGTGGGAGTTTGTGCGTTCTCCCCGTGGTTGCGTGGGTTTTCTCCGGGTGCTCCAGTTTCCTCCCACATCCCAAAAATGTGCTCTTAGGCTGATTGGGTAACAAATTGGTCCCTATATTGGTCTCTATACGTCATTACGACGTTAGGACGGTGGCGCGGGCTCGTTGGGCCGAAGGGCCTGTTTCCCGTGCTGTGTTGTTCTTTGTTTTAGCCCCGCTTGATTGGTACCCCATCCACAAACATTCCTTCCCTTCACCACCATCGCTCAGTAGCAGCAGTGTGTACTATCTACAAGACACACTGCAGAAACATTGAAACATAGAAACTAGAAGCAGAACGAGGCCATTCAGCCCTTCAAGCCTGCTCCACCATCTTGATCATGACTGATCGTCAAATTCAATGTCCTGGTTTCCCCACTTCCTTCCATATCCCTCAATCCCTTTAGCTCCAAGAGCTATATCTAATTTCTTCTTGAAATCACCTCAACTACATTCTATGGGAGTGAATTCCACACATTCACTACCCTTGGGGTGAAGAAATTTCTCCTCAGCTCAATTCTAAAAGGTTTACCCTGATCCTCAAACTCTGACCCCAATTCTGAACTGCCCCACCATTGGGAACATTCTTTCTGAAGCTACTCTGTTAGAATTTTATAAGTTTCTATGAGTTCCCCTCTCAGTCTTCTAAACTCCAGTGAATATAATCCTGACCAATCTAGTCTCTCCTCATATGACAGATCTGCCATCCCAGGAATCCCATCCCAGGAAGGTAAACCTTCACTGTGCTCCGTCTATAGCAAGGACATCCTTCCTCTGATAAAGGACACTAATACCACAAACAGAAATTCACCAAAGATCTTTAGACAGCATCTTCCAAACCCACAATGATTTCCATCTAGAAGGACAAGGGCAGCAGATAAATAGAAACACCCCCACCTGCATGTTCCCCTCCAAGCCACTCACTATCCTGACTTGGAAATGTACCACCGTTCCTTCACAGTCGCTGGATCAAAATCCTGGAATTCCCTCCCTAATGGCATTGTGGGTCAACCCACAGCACATGGACTGCAACGGTCCAAGAAGGCAGCTCACCACCACCTTCTCAAGGAGCAACTAGGGATGGACAATAAATATTGACCCAGCCAGCGACACCCATAACCCACAAATGATTAAAAAAATTAAATGTCCCTCTCTGTACCAGAAATAAAACCTTGGGGCAGTTGTTTCACTCAATTATCTGATTTCCAAAAGCACCCACTCAGTCTCCAGGATATCCTCCTCCCGCGACCCTTTAATCTGTAATTAAAATGCTCAGTTGTCACAATGAAATGAAAGCAGAAAGTGCCAATGGAGGGAGTGGAGGGAGTGGAGGGAGTGGACACGGTGGTGGGAGTGGAGGGAGTGGAGGGAATGGACAGGGTGGAGGGAGTGGAGGGAATGGTGGGAGTGGAGGGAGTGGAGGGAATGGACAGGGTGGAGGGAGTGGACAGGGTGGAGGGAGTGGAGGGAATGGTGGGAGTGGAGGGAGTGGAGGGAGTGGAGGGAATGGACAGGGTGGAGGGAGTGGACAGGGTGGAGGGAGTGGTGGGAGTGGAGGGAGTGGAGGGAGTGGTGGGAGTGGAGGAAGGTCATCTAGCGGGAGATATTAAGGCTGAGACAGTGAAATATATTCTGACTGGGTAAAACCTAGGGGTGGGCGAGAGAGTTGTGAGACTGGAGGAGGGGGGTGCACGGTGATGCACTGGGGAGTGTATGGGTAGGGCTGTGTGTAGATGCGGGAGGGGAGCGCGGAGTGGGGAGGGTTGAGAGAGTAAACTTCATTCAGGTTTCATTGTGGATGTGGAGATAGTGAGTGAGCGAGTCCAGGGAGAGATACTCGATAGAAACAGCAATCCCATTCACCTGAAAGGATAAAGGAAATGTGAAAAGTGAAATCCCTTTGCTGAGAACTTCTCGTTATTAAAGACTGTTGTAATTCTAACAGAGCTTTTTATTGGTGAACAGAGATCCCACCAAAGAGAAAGTCCGATCCCTCTGTGTCTTGCTGCGGGTTTGAAGGTTTGGAGGTGATTGCTACATCAGCACTGGGCAGATCTGAAGCTGATGTAATGATTCGCTCTGTCTTTGTAATGGAACCAGTTTGTGGTTTGCAGAATGGTTAGTCATTGGATAAACGTCCTGAACTGAAGGGGAGTTTTGATGCTGAGTAATTTTTTATTGTGTGACCTCCTTTCACATTCATGCCAGTTTTATAAAACATTCCTGGTGTTTTTACTGCTCAGTAATTCCTTTATTCCGCTGAGAGAATTCAGACTCAATGTCTTCTCTGTTCAAATGCACTAAATTACAATGCTTTTCCGTTCACCATGTTTCTGACCATTACCTGCAACTAACCTCTATTCAAGTTCTTTTGACTCATTTTAACTGATGAATAAATAATTAAATACTTAATCCAGACTGTTTTTATCGAGTATTTTCCCATGGGTGAGTACAGGATTGCTGCCAGTGCAAAAATAAATTCCATGATCAACATAAATCGATTGGACCAATATTCCTACTCAATGTTATAAAACAATGAAAGACTTCAGCTCTGAATCCACAGAATGCAGCACGCGATCGGTGTTTGTGCTGGTCTGTTACAATACTCAACGTTTCATGCATATTAAAATGGATTGCTGTTACAAATCTTTCACTAGTCTCTCATTGAAAATGATTTCCATATCTCTGCTAAGCCGTGGATTTGGGATATTTGAGTGTTCAATGATTTGGGCAATGCCAATGCACCCTAACAATTGGAGGAATTGTTAACTGAAGATAAAAATGGGCATTTTTAAAATTTAAAGTATCGGTGCCCTTGTATCTCAGGAATTTACTCTTTGTCACACTGAGAAATTCATGGCTTTACACCTTAGAGCAACAATTTACAGAGTGAAAAAAACACAGCATGATGAGATTGTTAAAGAAATTGGCTTTTAAGCCTTAGAGGGGATCCAGAGGAGGTTTGTAAGAAAGATCCCAGGAATAAAGAGTTTGTTGTACGAGGATTGGCTGAGGAGTCTGGGTCATACTCAATGTTTAAATGCAGAGTTTAGAAGGATGAGGGGGGATCTTATTGAAACTTACAGAATACTGTGAGGCCCTGGATAGAGTGGACATGGAGGGGATGTTTCCACTAGTGGAAGGGAATAGAATTCGAGGGCACAACCTCAGAGTGAAGGGACGATCCTTTAAAACAAAGATGAGGAGGAAATTCTTCAGCCACAGAGTGGGGAATCTGTGGAACCCATTGCCACAGAAAGCTGTGGAGGTCAGGTCATTGAGTGTCTTTAAGACAGAGATAGATAGGTTCTTGATTAATAAGGGAATCAAGGGTTATTGGGAAAAGGCAGGAGAATGGGGATGGGAAAATTATCAGCCTGATTGAATGGTGGAGCAGACTCAATGGGCTGAGTGGCCTAATTTTGCCCCTATATCTTACGGGCTTATAAAGTTGACTTAATATCAGTAGATTAATGCTTAACAATTTTAGCCTGGCCATTATACAATGTAATGTTATCATAACAACACTCAGTGAAGTCAAATTCACTCCTTTGTCTAAATCTGCCCCGGTATCAATCTGTTTAAGTCACAGCTCCATCTGAGAGTTTTTGAAACAGCGCACAGTACTTGAATCAATGAGATTTCCCAAATAATCATCCATGGTGGTGTACAATGTGGATTTTTCATTGCTGCCTCTGTGAGTCTTTCTTTAAAGCTGAACTTATCCATTTCTGTATCTGTTTAAGTCAGGAATCTGGGATAACTGTGAGTTGTCAGTGACTTAGCTGATGCACCCTAACAACTGGAGGCATTTCATCCTCCAAGTTTAATAATGCTGATAGAAATACCTGCTTGTTGGAGTTGTGTTGGATAAATGCATGATTTCTGGCAGAATGTGGGGCTAACACGCTTTCCCTGTCCTTCTGTAAAAAGGCAAACTGGACAGGTATAGGTAAGGTATCGCTGAGTAGATGAATCACCAGGAATATCCCTGCCGTGTAGGTAATAAAAACAGAAAATGTAAGACAGAGTTCCATGGCAAAACCATTAAAGGTTTCAACACAATGACCATTCATCAGAACTGGAAAATTCAGAGAAATAACTTTAACCTCTGACCTCTTCCAGTTCTGCTGAAAGGTCAGTAACCTGGGATATTAACTCATTCTCTCTCCACAGATGCTGCTTTAACCCGGTAAATATCTCCAGCATTTTAGCTTTTGCATATCCACTGAATTTTGCTTCTGAGAGACAATTAATATTCATTTTGAAGCAAATTTTATCATAAGTTTTTTAACCGCTTTTTATCGGTTGATGAGGTTGTAGAAACATTACATGAAGGTGATGGGAAATTTACTTACTGGCATCGCCCCACTTGACTTCATTCACCCCCTTCCCCCACATCCCTGCAAATTCCAGTAAAATGAATAACCCATTCAACTGGTTAAAGGTCAGACCTGTCAGATAGAAGGATGGCTATCATTGTGTGGTCTTCCCAACACCCAAAGGATCAGGGTTCATTTCTTTCTAAGTTCTTTGTATTGCAAAGCTGGATTGTGTTCTCAGGCTGCCTGACCAATAATTCCTGTACACTAATACTCACACTAACCTTTACAGATTACCATAGAAAGTATTCTTTCTAGTTGTATCATAAGAACATAAGAAATAGGAGCAGGAGTAGGCCATCCAGTCCCTCGAGCCTGCCCCGCCATTCAATAAGATCATGGCTGATCTGTAGTGATTCAGTACCACTTTCCCGCTTTCTCCCCATAACCCTTAATTCTCTTGTCAATCAGAAACTTATCCACTCTTGACAGCTTGGTGTGGCCCCAGGTCTGTCCAAGACCACAAAAAATTACAAAAGGTCATGAATGTAGCCCAATCCATCACACAAACCAGCCTCCCATCCATTGGCTCTGTCTACATTTCCCGCTGTCTTAGCAAAGCAGCCAGCATCATCAAAAACCCCACAAAACGCAGATATACTGGACGAAATTTTATGAGAATGATTCTAAATGTCCAGGAGGTGAGAAAATGGGAGAGTTCCTGATCCAATGTTTAGACGAGGTTTCATGCCCTATCTTAAACATTGAAAATATGATCTAGACTGCTTCTAGTGACTAAAGGCAGTGGGCAGGGCCAGCCAGCCTGCAGAGGGGGCTATTGTATATGTGCAGACCTGTAATGCTGCACATGCACAACTGCACCAGCAGGGGTCTGACATACAGAGTGTCGACAGGCCCCTGCTGCTGGAGACAGCCTGAACCAACATCCCCTCCCCTGCAATTGCAGGGGCCCGCGGCCATTGGTGAGCCCCACACTACATGGATATCTACCCCCCCGTCACCTAGGCTGATCACCCACCCCCCTGCCTGGATCCAATCATGATGCATAGTGCTCTCTCCCCACCCTCTCTGATCAGGCTGTCCCTTTGTGACACCCCTTCAGGTCCCACCCACTTCAGGCCATGCATACTGGCACTGGGCAGTGCTAAGGGTGCATTACCAAAGTGTCAGGTTGGTAGTTTTAGTGCCAGAATGGCACTACCCAAGCGACACCTCCCTCACCAGGCAGGGGGATAGGTGGTCCACAATGGCCTCTGGTTGGCAAGGCCAACACGACTATCCCCTGTTCATGGGGAGCAGATATTTTTCTCGCCCAGTGAGGCCATAAAGGCCAGTGATTCACTAAACACATGCAAAAAACATTGAAATATATTACTATAATATACTCAGCCTCACACCCATTTCCGATGAGACCGTGCCGGAAATCCGGCTCCTGTAAGAATGGGAGAGCCGAGCGATTGGGCGCAATTTCGATTTCTTCCGCGATTTTACCAGCTCACTCTGCCCAATCAGTGATTGAGGTGAGTGGTAAAATCCCAGCCTCTCCCTTCCATTTTCTTCCGCCAGGAAAAGGATACAAAAGTCTGAGGTCACCTACCAACCAACTCAAGAAGAGTTTCTTGCCGTCAGATTTTTGAATGGACCTACCTTGCATTAAGTTGATCTTTCCCTACACCCTAGCTGTAGCACTACATTCTGCACTCTCTCCTTTCCTTCTCTATGAACAGTATGCTTTATCTGTATAGTGCATAAGAAACAATACTTTTCACTGTATGTTAATACATGTGACAATAATAAATCAAATCAAATCAAATCAGTGAAAGACATGTCAGTGCCAATGACTCTGTGAGGCTCTCATTCTGAAGCTTCCAGTTGACACATTGAGATAATGATGACAGTTCCTTTCTCTGTAAATGAATCAACCAAATCATTTTCTACTATTGAAGCACGAGATTGCGAGTTTGATTAAATTCTGGAGTGGCAGCAATTGTGCCATTCCTGTATTCTGCGGTGTTTATATGTTGAATGATTTGGGCACAGAATTCCTCTGCTAAAGGCACCTTCACAAATTACACTTGAAACTCAATCCCAGCATTGTCCCCGTTTTAACATTGGTGACTTATTTAACCAGTTAAAATGCTGCTAATTGCTGTGCAGCATTAACGCAGAGAGGAAAAGCCAGAACAGATGTGAAATCTAATTTAGTTACTGTTATTTAGGCAAGGAAATAATGAGATGGAAAAGCATGATTTGCATTGCTGATTCAAACACCCTTTTATCAGTAAGTGTATACCAGGAAGTAGATTTGTAAACTAGGGCTGGGATCTGTTCCAACATCTTTTTGTATTTTTTTATTGAAGTTTGCTGATGGGAAGTCAATCCATCTCAGCTGGAAAACCAGACTTGTTCTGATGTATTTTAAATCATAAATATCAAATTTGAATGAATATGGTAAATATAATTAATATCCTTGAGAAGCAACATGGATAATGATATCTTATAATATGCTGCTTTCCAATTTTTCACCTTTAATGTTTCTGATGTATCGATAGATTAAGTTACATTCTTTTTAGAATGTTAATCGACAGGGTAAATCAGTGAAAGGCATTGCCCAAGGCAGGGCAATCCATACTGGCCTAAAGTTCCATTGCTGCTCTCTCCCTGATGTTAACATGGCAGCACGGTGGCACAGAGATTAGCCCTGCTGCCTCACAATGCCAGGGACCCAGGATCGATTCCCGCTTGGGTCACTGTCTGTGTGGAGTTTGCACGTTCTCCCCGTGTCTGTGTGGGTTTCCTCTGGGTGCTTCGGTTTCCTCCCACAGTCTGAAAGACATGCAGATTAGGTCCTTTGGCTGTGCTAAATTCCCCCTCAGTGTACCCAAACAAACACCAGAGTGAGGCAACTGGGGATTTTTACAGTAACTTCATTGCAGTGTTAATGTAAGCCTACTTGTGACACTAATAAATAATCTTTAACTTAGACTTAAAAACAGAGGGGAATTGAACACTCAGACTGACAGCAATCCCTCAGAGATGGAAAGGTGGAAATAAAGTGTATTTCAGGCATTTGATTATCATCTAATCAGACTTCTAATGCATGCATGGGTGTCCTAATGAGTAGGCAAAAATGTGATGACTTTCATGGTGGAATTACTTGCTTCCAAGGCTTACTAAAGAAGCATGGACACTTTCCTCTTGCTGCACGCGGAAGAGTATTTCAACAATAATCAATCTTCGAGGAGAAAATGAGAGAGCATTGATAAAATATATTACAAATAACACAGATACACAAGTAAATCATTCCCTTTGGTCAAGACATTGAAACTTCAAGCAATAAAAGAAAGTGATTGGTATTTTTAACCAATTAATAATTCACATTCAATATTAATGAACTGAGAATAAAAAGATGAATAATCTTACCTGTAAAAACTAAGCTGATATCTTCCAGTTCTTCAGAGGGAACTTTAAAACTGAAGGATTCGTTGTAGAATGGATCTATGGTGCCCTTCATACAAGATGTTTTCTTCGTTTTTACCAGTTTTAATCCATGTACCAGCTGAACTTTAACAAACGGATCTATCAAAGTTTAAATGCAGAACAAAATTAACTTTTCTCTCTCTCTTTTCTGGGTTAAGCTTTTTCCTAGGATGGACTCGAACAGCACAAGGTGTCACGGGCTTAGGGTGAGGGGGGTAAGGTAGAATTTGGATGCTAGAGGGAGTTTTTTCACACAGAGGGTGGTGGGGGTATGGAATGCGCTGCCAAGTAAAGTGGTGGAGGCAGGTACTCTGGAGTTATTTAAGAAATACTTAGATGGACACATGAACAGAATGGGAATGGAGGGATATAGAAAATTAATTTAAAATAGGGATCATGAGCCTTGGGAGTCCCTGGGAAGTGTGTAAATAGATGATGATATTGATGTACTTGTTTTTATCCTACAGGTGCTTTGGTCCACCTTGTTGTCTAACAAGGGGCATACACGCGATGGGTCGTGAGAGGGCTGCTCTTGGATTTTTTTTCGAGAGTATCCTAGTGCTTCATGTCATTAGTGTACGCTTGACCTGGACCATTTGATGGGCAACACGACAGCTCAGTGACTATCGCTGTGCTGTGCAGATACATGGATTTGGGCCTGTGTCTGTGGGAGTTTGCGCATTCTCCCCGTGCTTGCGTGGGTTTTCTCCGGGAGCTCCAGTTTCCTCCCACATCCCAAAGATGTGCTCTTAAGCTGATTGGCAAAACAAATTCTCCCTAAATTGTCTCAAATTTGGTTTTTAATCCATAGATTATAAACATAGACAGGGATCACGGGTAGAGGTGGGAACATCGGGGTGGCGGCGCGGGCTTGTTGGGCCGAAGGGCCTGTTTCCTGTGCTGTTTTGTTCTTTGTTCTTAACACAGTTATAATCACTAATATGTATGACTGGCCTTACAATAGATTCAAACACAAAATTCTTATCATCCACACTTCCCACCGAGTGTGAACCTAACTCATCTTTACCTGATCCTTGGCTCATATCTGTCTGAAGAAGTTGCTTCGCCCGAATAATGTCCACATTTAGTCTTCCCGCACTTGGCAAATAATTAAGAGAGATCAATAGTTCTCCGAGTTCCACTTCATTCTATAAGAAAGTGATGTGAGAATTAGAACATAGAACATTGAAGATTACAGCGCAGTACAGGCCCTTCCTCCCTCGATGTTGCGCCGACCAGTGGAACCAATTTTATGACCCTCTAACCTAAACTATTCCAATATTATCCATGTGCCTATCCACTGACCATTTGAACGCCCTTAAACTTGACGAGTCCACAACTGCTGCAGGCAGGGCATTCCACACCCTTACTACCCTCTGAGTAAAGAACCCACCTCTAACATCTGTCCTATAATTACCACCCCTTAATTTAAAGCTATGTCCCCTCGTGTTATCCATCTCCATTCGAGGAAAAAGGCTCTCACTGTCCATCCTATCTAATCCTCTGATCATCTTATATGTCTCAATTTGGTCACCTTAGAATATCAAACAGCTGAAACAATGACATTTCAATAAACTTCATTTGGGAACAGCTTGATTTCAGATTTCAGATTTATTAAACATTTGCATGAACAACTTTTAGAATCACAGCCACTAATTCACTATCTTGCTTATTCATATATCATGATGTGGAGATACTGGTGTTGGACTGGGGTGGGCGCAATAAGAAATCTCAACACAGCATATTAAAGTTCAATGGGTTTATTTAGTAGCACGAGCTTTCGGAGCACTGCTCCTTCATCCAGTGAACCATCTTCATCACCTGAGGAAGGAGCAATGCTCTGAAAGCGCATGATTCCAAATAAATCTGTTGAATTCTAACCTGGTGTGAGACTTATTATTCTATTCATATAACTAATGTACTCCTGTTGGGATCGGCCATTCTGCTGCATTACTAGGTTGATTCCGGAGTTGAGAGGGTTGGCTTATGAGGAGACACTGAGTAGACTGGGGCTATACTCATTGGAATTCAGAAAAATCAGAAGCGATCTTATAGAAACATATAAGATTATGAAGGGAATAGATGAGATAGAAGCAGGGAAGTTGTTTCACTAGTGGGTGAAACTAGAACTAGGGGGTATAGCCTCAAAATAAGGGGGAGTAGATTTAGGATTGAGTTGAGGAGGAAATTCTTCACACAAAGAGTTTTGAATCTGTGGAATTCCCTGCCTGGTGAAGCAGTTGAGGCTCCCTCATTGAATGTTTTTAAGGCAAGGATAGATACATTTTTGAACAGTAAAGGAATTAAGGATTATGGTGAATGGGTGGGTAAGTGGAACTGAGTCCATGAAAAGATCAGCCATGATCTTATTGAATGGTGGAGGAGGCTCGAGGGGCCGGATGGCCGACTCCTGCTCCTGGTTCTGATGTTCTTATTCCCAAATAACATTCTGGCCACAAGATGGGGTTTTGTAGCAGACATACTGCCGACTCTACAAGCACCTTTTTAACATCCAAGATGAGATGTGTGGCTTGTGTTCAGATTTCTGGTGCAGGCCCCACTGGACACTATTTCGACACAGTGTCACTCAGATCACCACGACGTCGAGCTGGTATACCACTTCTGGGCTGGAAGTGACATAATTCCCATGGTCTCCCATGGTCACCCACTGTCAAAGGAAAGCCCTCAGGCTGTGTGAATAAAAATAAAACAGGGAACAAAAAACAGAAAATTCCAGCACAGGAACAGGCCCTTCGGCCCCTCCAAGCCTGCACCGACCATGCTGCCCGACTGAACTAAAACCCCCTACCCTTCCGGGGACCATATCCTTCTATTCCCATCCTATTCATGAATTTGTCAAGATGCCACTTAAAACTCACCATCGTATCCACTTCCACCACGTCCCCCTGGCAGCAAGTTCCAGACACCCACCACCCTCTGGGTAAATAATCTGCCTCATACATCTCCTTTAAACTTTGCCCCTCACACCTTAAACCTGTGCCCCCCAGTAATTGACTCTTCCACCCTGGGGAAAAGCTTCTGGCTATTTACTCTGTTCATGCCTCTCATAATCTTGTAGACCAGAGAAAGGGTTCAATATGTTTTATTCTCGTGGCACCTCAAATATTACAGACTGCATTAGGGAACATGTTGTCAGTAACTCAACCTGGGCTTCATTCTCAGATCTCTCACAACTGAACAGCACAGTGACACAGTGATCAGCACTGCTGCCTCACAGCGCCCGGGACCCGGCTTCAATTCTGCCCTTGGGTCACTGCTGAGTCTGCATGTTCTCTCCATGTCTGCATGGGTTTCCTGCAGCTGGTCCGGTTTCTTCCCACAGTCCAAAGATGTGCAGGTTAGGATGATTGGTTATGCTAAAAGGACCCTAGTCAATAATCAGGGAAAGGAGTGGGGTGAATGTACTGTGTTACAGGAATAGGGGCTGGGTGAGATTGTTGTCAGTGCAGACTCGATGGGCCAAATGGTCTCCTTCTGCTCTGCAGCATTCTACGATTCAGAAATCATTGCTCCCTTTCTATAACTGCACATGATTCCACAAATGTCCAATCAGTGACCATAAACAGCGAGTCAATGTCCAATCAGTGTGTGACCATAAACTTCCCCTCGCTCCTTGAAGTGACGCAAGCCACAAAATACTTCAATCGGAATGTTTCTATAGGCTGCTGCATCAAACTCTTCTTTTGCAGCAGGACTCACTGACAATGCTGTTCTCCAGTAATCCCCCTGCTCTGGCCACTCTCTCCCCGTATCTGCTACCTCACTGGGTGCAGATCCCAGCTCCACGTTTTCCTCTGAGATAAACCCAGTGTTAGTATCGGAATCAGAGGCTGCGAACAGTAATTGACACGGACTTCCCGCCCTTCCCCTGCCTGGCCAGGTTTTGGGTAAGTCGGTGAAGGTGTAAGGGTGGGGTTGTGTTGTGGGGAGTTCGGTAAGAGTGCACGTCTACAGCTTCTGCAGTTTGTGGATCGGAAGATGAGAGGATAATGAAATGTGAGATGTGAGGATACCATCATCTTTAATAATTCCAACCTGATGACTATCCCAGTGATGGAAACCAGCGACGCTTCCATTTGGTCAGGAGATGTATCTACCCACCTCTCTCTCCAATCTACCCCCCATGGTATTACTGCCTCTGGTTCAACACCAGCTTTACCAGTGAGAGGGATGGTGAGAGAGAGTGTGTCAGTGATGTGCCTGTGACGGTTGAAGCGTGAGGACAGGCTGTGGTGAGTTGTGGTTGTGTGTTCCTAGTGTAAGGATGCGATGAAGCTTTGAATGTGAAGACAGAATCCTCAGCATCCAGGGTGTTGGCAGGCGATGAGATGAAGGTGGTTCTTTAAGTTGTGTCTCAGACTCACGGCTATGTGGGATGGAACTGGTGTTTGAAGCTGAATTCATTGACCATCACCACTTGTATAAGAACCTCTCACAATAATTCATTCGGGTGCTCGGGGCTCCCCTCCTTGCAGTGGCTAGTTATCTAATTCCCCTGTTTTTGTTCTGTCTGTGCGGAGGGTAAGCTAGCCCCTGTGAATAGACATCACCCTCTGCCCTCTGCCCCCCTAACCATTGCACCAAGGCCTACAGGTTACACCAGAGAACCTTAGCAGGTACTCTGTGCCCTGCTCCACTTCACTGTAGGAAGGATGTGATAGCAGGGATAGAGAGGAGGCTCACCAGGATATCGTCTCGGATGGAGCATTGAGCTAAAAGGAGAATCATAGAATCCCAACCGTGCAGAAGGAGGCCATTCAGCCCATTCACCCAGATCTATCCCCTAACCCATGTATTTACCCTGTTATTCACCACTAAGGGTCAATTTAGCATGGCCAACAACCCAACCCACACATCTTTGGACTGTGGGAGGAAACCAGAGCACCCGGAGGAAACCCATGGAGACACAGGGAGAACACGCAGGCTCCACACAGACAGTGACCCGAGCCTGGAATCGAACCCTGGCGCTGTGAGGCAGCAGTGCTAACTGTGTCACCGTGCTACCCAGGAGAGAGACTGGATAGGCTTGGATTGTTTTCTCTGGGGGGGGGGGGGGACATGATTGAAGTGTGTAAGATAATGAGGGGTGTGGACAGGTAGGGTAAGGAACAGCTGATCCCCTTAGTTGAGGGGGTCAGTCACAAGGCGAGGGGTCGGAAACCCTACAACCTTTAAAAAATATTTGGATGAGCTCTTTAAACATCATAACATTTAAGAGTTTGGGATAAGTACAGGTAAATGGGAATAGTGTGGCTTTAGTGGTAGTTATAGTTAGTGCAGACTCGATGGGCTGAAGGGCTTTTTCTGCGCTTTGTGACTCTGTGACTTGATGAATTGCTGTTTTTCACATTTAGAAAGTCTTCTCTGCTGCTTTCAGCACCTGTTCCAGCCGGAGTCCACTTTGTCTTTCAGAGGTGTTGGTGAAGCTGATCCCGGAAATGACTGGGCTGTGTGAAATTTACTCCTTGTCGGTACTGGAATCCAGTTACAATAAGCACCTCACTGTACCGCAAACCGACAGACAACCTCACAATGCTCCACTTCTCCAGCTTCCACCCTAGACACGTTAAAGAAGCCATTCCCTATGGACAAGCCCTCCATATACACAGATGAGGAGGATCGTGACAGACACCTCCAGATGCTGAAGGATGCCCTCGTGAGAACAGGATATGGCGCTCGACTCATCAATCAACAGTTCCAACGTGCCACAGCGATAAACCGCACTGACCTCCTCAGAAGACGATCACGGGACAAGGTTGTCCAGTACTTCCCCGGAGTGGAGAAGCTACGACATCTTCTCCGGAGTTTTCAACATGTCATTGATGACGATGAACATCTCGCTAGGGCCATCCCCACCCCCCCACTTCTTGCTTTCAGACAACCGCACAACCTCAAACAGATCATTGTTTGCAGCAAACTACCCAACCTTCAGGAGAACAGTGACCACAATACCACACAACCCTGTCACAGCAACCTCTGCAAGACATGCCGGATCATAGACATGGACGACATCATCAAACGTGAGGATACCATTCACCAGGTGCACGGTACATACTCTTGCAACTCGGCCAACGTTGTCTACCTACTACGTTGCAAGAAAGGATGTCCCGAAGCATGGTACATTGGGGAGACCATGCAGACACTACGACAGCGGATGAATGAGCATCGCTCAACAATCACCAGGCAAAACAGTTCCCTTCCTGTGGGCGAACACTTCAGCAGTCATGGGCATTCGGCCTCCGACCTGCGGGTAAATGTTCTTCAAGGGGGCTTTCGTGATACACGACAGCGCAGAGTCGCTGAGCAGAGACTGATAGCCAAGTTCCGCACACATGAGGACGGTCTTAACAGGGATCTTGGCTTCATGACACACTATCTGTAACCCCCGTAACTTGCCTGGGTTAGCAAAAAACCTCACTTACTGTGCTGTCTGGAGAAAATACACAATTCTCTAACCAATGCTCAGGATTCCCTTCACACACATTGTTAGCCACTTTAACACTTGAATAGCAGGTTAGATGTAAGGATTCGCATTCTAATCAGCAATCTGTGAAGTCAGATTTTAGTAAGGCGTTTGATAAGGTGGCCCATGGAAGGCTTCTGCAGAAAATGCAGATGTATGGGATAGAGGGTGATTTAGCTAATTGGTTAGGAATTGGCTAGCTGATAGAAGACAGAGGGTGGTGGTTGATGGGAGATATTCATCGTGGAGTTCGGTGACAAGTGGTGTACCTCAGGGGTCTGTTTTGGGGCCCCTGCTGTTTGTAATTTTTATAAATGATCTGGATGAGGGTATTGAAGGATGGATTAGTAAATTTGCAGATGACACTAAAGTCGGTGGAGTGGTAGATAGTGAAGAGGGGTGTTATAGTTTGCAGAGGACTTGGACAAGTTGCAGAGCTGGGCCGAGAGGTGGCAAATGGAGTTTAATGTGGAAAAGTGTGAGGTAATGCACTATGGCAGAAATAATAAATGTGTAGAGTATAGGGCAAATGGTAGGATTCTTAGTAGTCTAGATGAACAGAGGGATCTTGGTGTGTATGTGCATAGATCCCTGAAAGTAGGCAGTCAGTCGAGAAGGTTGTTAAGAAGGCATATGGAGTCTTAGCTTTTATTGGTAGAGGGATTGAATTTCGGAGCCGCAACGTCATGTTGCAACTGTACAAAACTCTAGTGCGGCCGCACTTGGAGTATTGTGTGCAGTTCTGGTCCCCACATTATAAGAAAGATGTGGAGGCATTGGAGAGGGTACAGAGGAGGTTTACCAGGATGTTGCCTGGTATGGAGGGCAGGTCTTATGAAGAGAGGCTGAGGGATTTGAGGTTGTTTTCGTTAGAAAGGAGGCGGCTAAGAGGGGACCTTATCGAAACATATAAGATGATTAGAGGTTTAGATAGGGTGGACAGTGATAGCCTTTTTCCTAGGATGGAGAAAGCTAGCACGAGGGGACACAGCTTTAAATTAAGGGGTGATAGTTATAGGACGGATATCAGAGGTAGGTTCTTTACCCAAAGGGTGGTTCGGGAGTGGAATGCCCTGCCTGCAGCAGTTGTAGATGCGCCAAGTTTGGTGGCGTTTAAGAGGTTAGTTGATAAGTATATGGAAGAGAAGGGAATGGTTTAGTTTGGAGGGGCATTGCTTTTTATATTGGTCGGCGCAACATCGAAGGCCGAAGGGCCTGTTCTGTGCTGTAATGTTCTATCTTCTATGTTCTATGTCTGTGTGGATATGAGTGCTCTGCAGATCAGAACACTGCAATTGCCTGACGAAGGCTGTAAAGTCGAAAGCTCGCGAATTTACTATCAAATAAATTGGTTGGATTTAAAATTGGTGTTGTAAAACGTTACTGAGTTTATCCAGTTACAATCACAGGGCAATTCCCAATTTCATTCTGATCCTTTATCTGATAATCGGAAAGTGCATCTCCTGCCAAAGTGCTGAGCTTCACAAAAGATGATGTTTCTTTCAACACTGTTTCACACAGAGTGTGGTGAGGGTCTGGAACAAGTTGCCAGAGGCAGGTACAATGTTGTCTTTTAAAAAGTGTTTAGACAGTGACATGGGTCAAGTGGTTATAGAGGGATATGGGCCAAATTGGACAATTGGGATTAACTTCAGGATTAAAAAGGGACAGCATGGACAAGTTGGGCCAAAGGATCTGTTTCCCAGTTGCAACCTCTCTGACTACAACACTATCAACAGCACAGGTTTCTAACCAGTGACATGGTCCCATCAACTGAAGGTGTTTGTGAGAACGAGATTATATTTGACTGGAATTTTTAATGTGATTTGTTTAATCAGATTACGTGCAATATTTAGAAGTTGTATCCTCCACCTAACTATTTAGTTCAAACAAAATACCACACACAAACAGGTATTTGATTCAAAAAGACAGCAGAAAGTGGTGAATATCTTCTCGAGCCGTTTCCTCGGTTTATTACACAGCAAGATCCCCGATTCCTGATAATGAAATTGAAGGTATTGTTCATCCAAACTTCCCCTGAGCAGGACTGAGGAGCTTTACACACAAACTTTTTTTTGCTAAAAATTAAATAGCATTTGCAATCCCGTGCATTTCTCTAGCACCTGGAACATTTCACGGTATTTCACAAGGGCACGATCAAAGTTTGATGTGGAGCCACATGAGGAGATGTTGGGATGGAGGTTGGTTCAAAGGAGGGTCTCAAGAGGCAGAACATTGGAGAGGTTTAAAGAAGGAATTCCAAAGTGTAGGATCTGAATAGCCAGAGGCTCAATCCCCAGTGAAGATGCAATTAATCCCAGGAATGCACAGCCAGCGAGAGCTGCAGGAACACAGGCTGGTTAAACTTGAGGAAGTTACAGAAGGGCAAAAGCATGTAGGAATTTAAAAAGATAAGAATTGTGAGATTTGATTGTCGTCAAACCAGGAGCCAATGTCTGTTAGTAAGCAGAGGGGAATGGAATTAGTGTGAGTTGGGTCAATGGCAGCAGGATTTTGGATGAATTCTAATTTTTGGAAGTGAAGGATGGGAAGGTGAACAGGAGAACATTGGAGAGCAGTCCATTCCAGAGGTAACAGTGGCATGGCTGGTAGTTCCTGCCCTCAGATGAACTGAGACAGAGATGGATACTTGGGCATGTTGGCCATCTCACTGAGGGAATGGGCACTGATGGTCAAACAGGAAGCCGGGGTTGTGAACTGCCTGGATCAGCCTCAGACATGGTCCAGGGAGAGGAATCAATGGCTAAGGAATGGAGCCCTTCCCAATATTTAATGGGAGAACTTTCTTGCTCACCGGGAAGTGGATGTCAAACAAGCAACTGACAAATATGGAAAGGTTGAGAACAGGTGAGTGGTCAATTTGGGTTTTTATCAGAATTCACATGGAACCAGATGTGTTTTTGCAAGATGTTACTAAGGGACAACATCTGGATGAGAAAAAGAAGAGGCCAAGGATAGATCCTTGGGAGATTCCCAGTGTGACGGTGCAGCAAGATCAAACATGACAGGTAATTCTTTTCTTCTGGCTAGGTTAAAAATAATGAAACCAGAAGAAGACAATTCCATCTCAATCAGTGACAGAGAGACAGCACACTGGAGGAGGAGGAGGGGGGAGTCAGGCATCTCACTCAGTGACACAGAGAGACAGCACACTGGAGGAGGAGGGGGAGGAGGGAGTCAGGCATCTCACTCAGTGACAGAGAGACAGCACACTGGAGGAGGAGGAGGAGGGAGTCAGGCATCTCACTCAGTGACACAGAGACAGCACACTGGAGGAGGAGGAGGAGGGAGTCAGCATCTCACGCAGTGACACAGAGACAGCACAAGGAGGAGGAGGGGGAGTCAGCGTGACACGAGACAGCACACTGAGGAGGAGGAGGATGGGGGAGTCAGGCACTCTCACTCAGTGACAGAGAGAGACAGCACCTGGAGGAGGAAGGAGGGTGGAGTCCAGCATCTCACTCAGTGACCAGAGACAGCACACTGGAGGAGGAGGATGAGGGGAGTCAGGCATCTCACTCAGTGGACAGGAGAGACAGCACACTGGAGGCAGGAGGAGTCTCTCACTCAGTGACACGAGAGACAGCACACTGGAGGAGGAGGATGGGAGAGCAGGCATCTCCTCGTGACACAGAGACAGCACACTGGAGGAGGAGGAGGGGGGAGTCGCATCTCACCGTGAACACAGTCCACAGAGACAGCACACTGGAGGAGGAGGAGGGGGGAGTCAGGCATCTCACTCAGTGACAGAGAAGACAGCACACTGAGGGGAGGAGGGGGGAGTCACCCCACTCAGTGACCACAAGAGACAGCACACTGGGGAGGGAGGAGAGTCAGGCATCTCACTTCATTGACACAGAGACAGCACACTGGAGGAGGAGGAGGAGGGAGTCAGGCATCTCACTCAGTGACAGAGAGACAGCAGGAGGAGGGAGATCCTGGAGGAGGAGGAGGGGAGAGTCAGGCATCTCACTCAGTGACACAGAGAGACAGCACACTGGAGGAGGAGGAGGGGGGAGTCAGGCATCTCACTCAGTGACAGAGAGACAGCACACTGGAGGAGGAGGAGGAGGGGGGAGTCAGGCATCTCACTCATTGACACAGAGAGAGACAGCACACTGGAGGAGGAGGAGGAGGGGGGAGTCAGGCATCTCACTCATTGACACAGAGAGACAGCACACTGGAGGAGGAGGAGGGGGGAGTCAGGCATCTCAAAGGCTGCACAGTTCATTCAGCCCATTGAGCCTGTACCGACTCTCTGATGGAGAATCCTACCCAAGACCAGCCACATCCAGCTTTCCTATACATCTTGGGACAGTAGGAGAGAATTTAGCTCAATCCATCCAACTTGCACAAAGAAGAGTACAGCACAGGAACAGGCCCTTCGGCCTTCCAAGCCTGTACCTATCATGTTGCCTCATCTAAACCAACCACTTACATCCTTCTATTCCCCACCTGTTCATGTGTCTATCCAGATAAATCTTAAATGTGACTAATGTGTCTGCCTCAGCCACCTCACTTGACAGTACATTCCAGGCCCCACCATCCTCTGTGTAAAAAAAACTTCCCCGCACATCCCCACTGAACCTTTCCCCCTTATCTTGAACTTGTGCCCCCTTGTAATTGTCATTTCTACCGTGGGAAAAAGCTTCCAACTGTTCACCCTATCCACACCCCTCATAATTTTATAAACTTCTATCAGGTTGTCCCTCAGTCTCCGTCTTTCCAGGGAGAATAATCCCAGTTTATTCAATTTCTCCTCATAATCAATCCCCTCCAATCCAGGCAACATCCTGCTAAATCTTCTGATTCTTTCCAAAGCCTCCACATCCCAGTATGGTGACGAGGATTGGATGCAGTATTCCAAATGTGGCCTCACCAACATTCTATACAGTTGTAACATAATTTGTCAACTTTTACACTCAATGCCCTGTCCAATGAAGACAAGCTTTCTTCACCACCTTTCCCACCTATGCTGCAGCTTTTAAGGATCTGTGGACCTGGACTCCCAGATCCCTCTGTGTGTCTGTGCTCCTGATGGTTCTACCATTTATTTTATCTAATTGGATCTACCAAAATGAACCACCTGCACGTCTTTGGAGTGTGGGAGGGATCCGGAGCAACATTTCCTCCTGTCTACTTCTCCTCATGTGTTTATCAAGCATCCACTTTCAGGGCAATAAAATGTTAGCCATAAAGTCTGTGACTAAACTCACCCATAGGTCAGGGGAGTGTCAGCTCCCTTTCCTTAAAGGATATTTGTGACTGTGAACACTCATTACATACCAGCAGCTTTCTGAGTGATTCCTCAGTGTGCTAGCTCACAAACAACATGATTTATTGACAGACTTTCACAGTCTGTCATGATATGATTTAACTCCTTGATATTTGATTGCTGATCCAGCTGTAACAGCAACACCATCCCTGGCTCACTCTTACTGACCACAAGATGCAAATTAATCTTGTGCATCAAGTATCATTAAAAACACCAGGACAACATTCTGTTTTCCTGAACAATATCAAAAACACACTGGAAGCTGAATTTCATATATCACATACTTTAAAAATCTCTGTAAATTGTATTAAGTGTTGGTGACTCCCACGGTGAACTCTTATCGATATTATTAAGCATGTTTCACAATGGGACTTACAAAACAATCTGTTACAGGATGATGGACAGCACAGTGGTTTAGCGCTGCTGCCTCACGGCACCAGGGACCCAGGTTCAATTCCGACCTCGGGTCACTGTCTGTATGGAGTTTGCACATTCTCCCCATGTCTCTGTGGATTTCCTCCGGATGCTCTGGTTTCCTCCCACACTCCAAAGACGTGCGGGTCAGGTTGATTGACCATGTTAAAATTATCCATTAGTGTTCCAAGATGTGTAGGTTAGACGGATGAAAGATCAGTACAGCACAGGAACGGCCCTTCAGCCCACCAAGCCTGTGCTGACACAGATGCCTCTCTAATCTAACATTTTCTTGCCTCTATGTGGTCCATATCCTCTATTCCCTGCCTATTCATGTATCTATCCAAATGCCTTTTGAACGTTGTTATAGAATTTGCTTCCACCACCTCCTCCGGCAGCATGTTCCAGGGATTCACCATCCTCTGAAAAACGTGTGCCTTATATCTCTTTTTGCTCCCCTCTCACTCTCAAGCTATACCCCTGAGTAATTGACCCTTTGACTCTGTCTACTCTATCCACCCTCTCAATCTTGTAAACCTCTATCAGGTTTCCCCTCATTCTCAACACTCCAATGAAAACAATCCAAGTTTGTTTAACCTTTCTTCATAGTCCACATCCTCCAAATCAGGCACCAACCTGGTAAATCTCTTCTGCATCCTTTCCAATGCATCAACATCTTTCTGGTAATGTAGCAACCAGAATTGTACACAATTCTCCAAATGCAGCCTAACCAAAGTCTTGTATAGCCACAACATGATTTTCCAATTCCTATTCTAAAGCCCCGACAGATGGAGGCCAGCATGCCATACGAACACCTTCTCGATCTCCTTGTCTACCTGAGTGCCACCTCTGGGAACTGTGGATCTGCATGCCTAGATTCCTCTGCGTGCTAATATTTCTAAGGGCTCTATATTTACATATACTTTCCTCTGCATAGACCTTCCAAATTGCATCACCTCACATTTCTCTGGGTTAAATTCCATCTGCTATCTTTCAGCCCAGGTCTCCAGCGAGTTTATATCCTGCTGTATCATCTGACAATCCTCCTATCAGCTACTCCCCGATTTTTGTATCATCTGAAAATTTATTAATCAGACCCCTCATTGTCTCCAAATCATTTATATATATTACAAACAACAGAGGTCTCAGCACTGATCCTTGTGGCATACTCCTTGTCACAGATCTCCAATTAGAAGAATACCCTTCCACTGTCACTCTCTGCTTTTTATCCCCAGCCAGTTTTGTATCCATCTTACCAGCTCACCTTGGATCCTACATGACTTCACCTTCTGTACTACCCTGAAATGGAACCTTATTGAAGGCTTTAGTAAAATCCATGTACACAAAACACCCACTGCCCTGCCCTGCTCAATTTGTTTTGTCCTACATACATTGCACATACATACATTGTGGCAGATGGACTTCAACGCAGATAAATGTGTAGTGGTCCATTTTGGCAGGAATAATGGGATGAAGGAGTACAATATAAGGGGTAGGAGTCTTAGCTGTGTAGTAGAGCAGAAGGATCTCGGAGTCCAGGTCCATAGGACTCTTAAATCGGCCTCGCAGGTGGAGGAAGTGGTCAAGAAGGCGTACGGTGTACTGGCCTTCATTAATCGAGGAATAGAGTTTAGGAGTCAGGAGGTAATGATGCAGCTCTATAAGACTCTTGTCAGACCCTAGTTGGAGTATTGTGCGCAGTTCTGGTCGCCTCATTATAGGAAGGATGTAGAGGCTATTGAGAGGGTTCAGAGGAGATTTACAAGGATGCTGCTGGATTGGGAGGCAGGCCTTATGAAGATAGGTTGAGGGAGCTGGGACTCTTCTCACTGGAGAGACGTAGGTTGAGAGGCGACCTGATGGAGGGTTATAAAATGTTGAGAGGAATAGATAGGGTGGACTCTCAGAGACTATTTCCCCGAGCTGAAATGGTCACTACGAGAGGACACAGATTTTAGGTGCAGGGAAGCAAATACAAAGGAGATGTCAGTGGTAGGTTTTTCACTCAGAGGGTGGTGAGTGAATGGAACCGACTGCCGTCGGAGGTTGTTGAGACAAACTCACTGGGGTCTTTTAAAAGACTTCTGGATGAGTATATGGAAAAGAATAGGATAGGGGGTTATAGATAGGTCTGTGGATTGGTAGATGTGATTGGCGCAACTCGTGGGCCGAAGGGCCTGTTTGTACTGTATTGTTCTATGTTCTATGTTCTATTGTACGTATGTATATCCCATACATACAATTTATGTATTGGGATATATACATGGAGCTCTGGGGATAGGGCTGGGGATGGGGTTTGCTCTGTTGGAGAGTTACTGCAGACTCAATGGGCCGAATGGCCTCCTTATGTATTGCAGGCATTCTGTGATTCTATGATGATATATCGAAACAAAGCAGATGAATTTTTTGCTCAGACAGGTTGGAGTTCTGCCAGGGCAGCACGGTAGCACGATGATTAGCACTTAGCACCAGGGACCGAGGTTCGAATCCCGGCTCGGGTCACTGTCTGTGTGGAGTCTGCGGACTCAGTGGGCTGAATTGCTTCTTTCTGGACTGTCTGAGTCTGTGGTAAGAGGGGTAGAACTCCTTTTTCAAATCTTTCACATTGACGGAGTTGAGGATTAGGCTAATTGGCCAAAATCAATTCAGCTCTCGTCAAAGGATTAAATTTCAAATCTCTGCTCTGCCACCATTGCAACACCGAACACCAGGGCTGCAGAGGTGACCAATGAGCCTTCGCCATGCTAAGGTGCCAATGAATTACACTGAAATACAAGCCGAAATCTAAGCGAAAGAATCGGATTCATACTTACCTGAGAACTTGGAATTAGAGCCTTCCACCAATGTCCACCTTTTACAAGATCCACTTCATTTAAGGGCATTGCAACTTTTCCAATCACACAGTGACGTGAAAACTTATCAAAGTCAACAACTGTTAAAAGGAGAGTCCTTCTCTGAGCTTCTAAAAATGGAATTTCAAATGTATATCGTTCCTCAAAAACTGGGTTCTGGGTTTTCCGTTTGACGCCCGTTTGTCTGGAGTTCTTCTGATCTGGTAAGAGACACATCTTAACGTAGGGATTGGAATGAGCCATGTCTTGTCTGGAGCCATCGTATGAGATGGGGGGAGGGAGATCCCTGGCCTCGATCACTCGCACTACCAGGTGATTATGCAGGAGGTCGTACTGGGTACTGAAGTGGAGTAAGCCAAGCTGATACTTGGACAGAATCTCTTCATCAGTCAGAGAGTCTACATCATCGCTGCTCGAATCAACAGAGTAAAGTCGAGGCTCGAACTTCCGGAAATAATCCTCCGGCACGTAGGCTTTCCGGAATACCTTGGGTTGGACTATTTCTTTCTTGGATCCTATTGCCCAGAACTCAATGGGTTTGATGTCAACCAGTGGGGAACTCGGCCGCCTGATAGCCTCAAGATCTGGAAAATCAAACAGGAAAATTGATTAGTGTTCAAGAAAAGCAAACCACTGGAACTGAGAACATTTGTTTCTGGGTTTGCAAAATAAATGAATTAGCAAATAATTCAACTGTCCACTGACATCCATTTTCCGAGCTTTGGAATTTTCAATAGCCGTAATCAATAGATAGTCTCACAACACCAGGTTAAAGTCCAATAGGTTT
Organism: Sphyrna mokarran; assembly: GCA_024679065.1. Classification (NCBI taxonomy): domain Eukaryota; kingdom Metazoa; phylum Chordata; class Chondrichthyes; order Carcharhiniformes; family Carcharhinidae; genus Sphyrna; species Sphyrna mokarran. Next base: position 54,830,027 of record JAGIQG010000018.1, read on the forward strand.
ATTTAGTAGCTCGAGCTTTCAGAGTGCTACTCCTTCATCAGGTGAGTAAAGAATTGGGTTCACAAACAGAGCATATATAGACTCTCTGTAGTAATAATAGATATTCATAGGTATAAAATAATAGATAATATCTTGTAATTCAGTCTGTTTCTAAATATGCCCTGAAAGCTCGTGATTCCATATAAACCTGTTGGACTCTAACCTAATCTTGTGAGACTTCTTTCTTTGCTTACTTATCCCAGTCCAACACCGGCATCTCCACAGCAATAAATACTACAGCATAGCAATGGTGCACCAGCGATAGATGTAATTATTCTACTGCTCATATCACTATTCATCACATCATCAATTCCCGGGTCCATTATTATCAGAAACAGCTGGTCATTAGCAGAGCTTCATCCCAGTAAATTAACGGCTTTCAATTTCCATTCATTTCCACAGCTAAGAATTCCAGGAATAGTTACTATTCTGTAGCTAGGGCTTGAAGGGCACCACTTCACATCAAGCCTGGCTGACCCAGTAGTCTCCCCCACTCTTACCACCAGCTACTGACACGTTGAAAGGATTTTACAAGTTGATACTCAATCTATTTGGCTGCATTATGAACATATCTTCCTCGGTCATCGAGTCCTGGGGTGAGACTCGAACCCAGAGCTTCTAGTTCAGAGACAGAGACACTACCCATTGCACCACACTTCAGGAATAGTGCCAGAAGACTGGAGAATAGCAAATGTCATCCCCTTGTTCAAGAAGTGGAATAGAGACAACCCTGGTAATTATAGACCAGTGAGTCTTACTTCTGTTGTGAGCAAAGTTTTGGAAAGGATTATAAGAGGTAGAGTTTATAATCATCTAGAAAGGAATAATTTGATTAGGGATAGTCCGCACGGTTTTATGAAGGATAGGTCATGCCTCACAAACCTTACTGAGTTTTTTGAGAAGGTGACCAAAGAGGTGGATGAGGATAAAACAGTTGATATGATGTATATGGATTTCAGTAAAGAGTTTGATAAAGTTCCCCATATTAAGCTATTACAGAAAATATGGAGGCATGGGATTGAGGGTGATTTAGCAGTTTGGATTAGGAATTGGCTAGCTGTTAGAAAACAGAGGGTGGTGGTTGATGGGAAATGTTCATCCTGGAGTTTAGTGATACTAGTGGTGTACCTCAGGGATCTGTTTTGGGGCCACTGCTGTTTGTCATTTTTATAAATGACCTGGATGAGAGTGTAGAGGGATGGGTTAGTAAATTTGTGGATGACACTAAAATCGGTGGAGTTGTGGACAGTGTGGATGGATGTTGCGGGTTACAGAGGGATATAGTTAAGCTGCAGAGCTGAGCTGAGAGGTGGCAAATGGAGTTTAATACGGAAAAGTGTGAGGTGATTCACTTTGGAAGGAGTAACAGGATTAGAGAGTACTGGGCTAATGGTAAGATGGATGGGCAGAGAGATCTTGGTGTCCATGTGCATCGATCCCTGAAAGTTGGCACCCTGGTTGATAGGGTTATTAAGAAGGTGTACAGTGTGTTAGCTTTTATTGGTAGAAGGATTGAATTTCGGAGCCATGAGGTCACGTTGCAACTGTACAAAACTCTGGTGCAGCCGCACTTGGTGTTTTGGTCGCCACATTATAAGAAAGATGTGGAGGCATTGGAAAGGGTGCAGAGGAGGTTTACCAGGATGTTGCCTGGTATGGTGGGAAGGTCTTATGGGGAAAGGCTGAGGGACTTGAGGTTATTTTCGTTAGAGAGAAGAAGATTAAGAGGTGACCTAATTGAGGCGTACAAGATTATCAGAGGGTTAGATAGGGTGGATAGTGAGAGCCTTTTTCCTCGGATGGAGATGGATAATACAAGGGGACATAGCTTTAAATTGAGGGGTGGTAGTTATAGGACGGATGTCAGAGGTAGGTTCTTTATTCAGAGGATAGTAAGGGTGTGGAATGCCCTGCCTGCAGCAGTAGTGGAGTCGCCAACATTAAGGGCATTTAAATGGTCACTGGATAAACATATGGATGATACTGGGATAGTGTCGGTTAGATGGACTTCAGATTGGTTTCACAGGTTGCTGCAACATTGAGGGCCGAAGGACCTGTACTACACTGTAACGTACTGTGTTAACCTTGGATCGCATTAGTGAACCAGATGGGTTTTTACAACAATTGACAATGGTTTTATTATTAGATTTTAATTCCAGATTTTTACTGAATTCAAATTTCATCATCTGCGATGGCAGGATTCGAACTTGGGTCCCCAGAGTATTACTAGTCCAGTGATAATACCACTGCACTATCACTCCTCCCATCTTTTACTCATCAGTTCAAATGAAAGAATGCCAGACTTTAAATCATCACAATAACTACAGAATTTCCCTCTGATTAAAACCGCTGCGCTGGTAAATATTTGCTTCCATGGCTTCAAAAGGCTGACAATTTATTTTCATCTTGGCTGCATCCAACCAATTTAATAAACACACATAAAGATGAATAATATCTAAGTTAGCACAGGTACAAAATATATTTGAATTATTTATCTCCTTAAAATATTCTCCAAAACTACACTTCAGTGGTACATTTCTTATTATTACTGCCAAGAACATGAGGTTGGAATTGGATTGCAATTAAATGATCCTTCCGATCAGTGATAAATGAGTTGTGATGAAGTTTGTGCAACAAACAGCTATAAATCTGATTAATCAAATTGCCCCCTTGTTGCCTCTTTGAGATAATACTGGTGTTGTTAAAGTGAAAATTCTCACGCAGCTGCTAACATCATAGATCATCAATTGCCTGACCTGGGAGCTCTATTTTAATTGTAGGATATGCCAGAATATTTCAAAACCATGTAGGTAAACAAATTGCTTTAATTTATGGAGCTTAAACACGTGTTGTATCATGTTTACTTTCTGAAATGGCCAAGCGCTCTGTTCATGGTTGTTGCAGGTTCTGGGGTTCAAATGCTTCAGTTGGAGTAGAGAAGGAGGTAGAAGCGGGGGAGGAGTGGCATTATTAGTCAAAGACTGTATCACAGTGACAGAAAGGAAGTTTGATGAGGACTTGTCTGTTGTGGTAGTATGGGCTGAGATTAGGAACAGGAGAGGAGAGGTCACCCTGTTGGGAGTCTTTTATAGACTTCCTAAAAGCTCTAGAGAGGTAGAGGAAAGGATTGCAAAGTCGATCCTGGACAGGAGTGAAAGTAATAGAGTAATTGTTATGGGGGACTTTAACTTTACTAATATTGATTGGAATAGCTATAGCTCTAGCTCGTTAGAGGGGTCAGTTTTTGTACAAAGTGTGCAGGAAGGTTTTTTGACTCAGTATGTAGATAGGCCAACTAGAGGTGAGGCTACATTGGATTTGGTGCTGGGCAATGAGCCAGACCAGGTGTTAGGCTTGGAAGTTAGTGAACATTTTGGTGATAGTGACCACAATTCGGTTACGTTCACCTTAGTGATGGATAGGGATACGCATGAAGCTGGGGGCAGTAGTTATAGCTGGGGGAATGGTAATTATGAGGCCATGAGGAGGGAATTAGGGTGCATAGGTTGGACTAGGAAACTACAGGGACTGGGAACATCTGAAATGTGGAGCTTATTCAAGGAGCAGCTACTGCGAGTCCTTGATAAGTATGTCCCTGTCAGGCAAGGAGGAAATGGTCGAGTAAGGGAACCATGGTGTACTAAAAAAGTTAATTCGCTGGTTAAAAGGAAAAAGGAGGCTTATGTCAGGATGAGGCTTGAAGGCTCAGTTAGTGCAATGGATAGCTATAGATTAGCCAGGAGGGAGCTAAAGAGTGAGTTGAGGAGAGCTAAAAGGGGACACAAGAAGACTTTGGCTGATAGGATCAAGGAGAATCCTAAAGCTTTCTTTAGATATGTTAAGAATAGAAGATTGGTTAGGGCAAGATTAGGGCCAGTCAGAGACAGCAGTGGGAAGTTGTGCGTGGAGCCTGAAGAGATTGGAGAGGCACTGAACAAATATTTCTCTTCGGTATTCACGCAGGGAGATGTAAATGTAGTTGTGGAGAACACTGGGATACAGGGTTGCAAACTGGAAAGTATTGAAGTAGATAAGGAGGATGTGCTAGATATTCTTGAGGGTTTGAAGTTAGATAAGTCCCCTGGGCCGGACGGGATTTACCCTAGGATTCTCTGGGAGGCGAGAGAGATGATTGCAGAGCCTCTGGTTCTGATCTTCAGGTCGTCGTTGGTTACGGGTGTGGTTCCGGAAGACTGGAGGATAGCGAATGTGGTCCCATTGTTCAAGAAGGGGAAGAGAGACCTTCCAGGGAATTATAGGCCAGTGAGTCTTACTTCTGTTGTGGGCAAAGTATTGGAGAGAATTATTAGGGATAGGATTTATAGTTATTTAGAGAGAAATGAATTGATTGGGGATAGTTAGCATGGTTTTGTGAAGGGTAGGTCGTGCCTTACTAACCTTATTGAGTTTTTTGAAAAAGTGACCAAAGAGGTGGATGGGGGTAAGGCAGTTGATGTGGTATATATGGACTTTAGTAAGGCGTTCGATAAGGTTCCCCATGGAAGGCTTCTGCAGAAAATGCAGATGTATGGGATTGAGGGTGATTTAGCTAATTGGATTAGGAATTGGCTAGCAGATAGAAGACAGAGGGTGGTGGTTGATTGGAGATATTCATCGTGGAGTTCGGTTACAAGTGGTGTACCTCAGGGATCTGTTTTGGGGCCCCTGCTGTTTGTAATTTTTATAAATGATCTGGATGAGGGTATTGAAGGATGGATTAGTAAATTTGCGGATGACACCAAAGTCGGAGGAGTGGTAGATAGTGAAGAGGGGTGTTATAGTTTGCAGAGAGACTTGGACAAGTTGCAGAGCTGGGCCGAGAGGTGACAAATGGAGTTTAATATGGAAAAGTGTGAGGTAATTCACTTTGGCAGGAATAACAAACGTGTAGAGTATAGGGCTAATGGTAGGACTCTTAATAGTGTTAATGAACAGAGGGATCTTGGTGTATGTGTGCATAGATCCCTGAAAGTTGGCAATCAAGTCGATAAGGTTGTTAAGAAGGCATACGGAGTCTTAGCTTTTATTGGTAGGGGATTGAATTTCGGAGCCGCAACGTCATGTTGCAACTGTACAAAACTCTAGTGCGGCCGCACTTGGAGTATTGTGTGCAGTTCTGGTCCCCGCATTATAAGAAAGATGTGGAGGCATTGGAGAGGGTACAGAGGAGGTTTACCAGGATGTTGCCTGGTATGGAGGGCAGGTCTTATGAAGAGAGGCTGAGGGATTTGAGGTTGTTTTCGTTAGAAAGAAGGCGGCTAAGAGGAGACCTTATTGAAACATATAAGATGATTAGAGGTTTAGATAGGGTGGACAGTGATAGCCTTTTTCCTAGGATGGAGAAAGCTAGCACGAGGGGACATAGCTTTAAATTAAGGGGTGGTAGTTATAGGACGGATGTCAGAGGTAGGTTCTTTACCCAGAGGGTGGTAAGGGTATGGAATGCCCTGCCTGCTGCAGTTGTAGATGCGCCAAGTTTGGTGGCGTTTAAGAGGTTAGTAGATAAATTTATGGATGAAAAGGGAATGGTTTAGGTTAGAGGGTCACTGCTTTTTCTTAATTGGTCGGCGCAACATCGAAGGCCGAAGGGCCTGTTCTGCGCTATAATGTTCTATGTTCAAGGGAATTATTTTTTTATCTTTGAATCTTAAATATGAATCATTAGTTTTTTGGAAAGTTAGTGAGAAGGGAGGAAAGTGATAACATGCATTTTGAGTGTATAGCATGATGCAGTCCAGACTGTGAGATCCATTCTAACATATCAGATATCCAAAGGGCCACAGTACTGCTATAGGCAGGAAGAGTGGATCAGTTCTGTACACACAGCAGGGTAAGAAGCATCACTGAGTCACCCAGTCTGTCTGCCTTTCTTTCCAAACAGGTAGGTTCAGGACAGCTTTGACACAGCAGCTTCTACAAAGCTCTGCTGTCAAAACACTTGTCAAACTTCTTTACCATTGTGGCAAGGGTAGCAAACATGTTCAGCTGGAGAAACACTCTGAAACAGAGATTTCACATGGAGAGAGAGTTCTCAGTAATATTAATGCAAACTAACACTCGCATGTCTGTGTCATCGCTAAGGAAAGACATCTGATGGTAGCTAAAGAGAAAGAGTCGCCGAGTGTTTGAGTTTGGGGGAATGAAAGTTACCTTGACCAATGAAATTAATTTTGGGAAGTGTTTAAAAAGGTGCTGAATAAGGGCAGAGAGGAAGGGATCTTGTGAGACGGAACTGCAGAGAGCAGCTAAAATAACACAAAGCTGGAGTGGAGACCCAGCAATCTCACTGGGCATTAGAACTTCAGACAATCTTGGTTATAGATGATGACGAGAGAAGTCTGTTTATATCACATTACAGCAATTCAGGAAAGGTCTAGATTCACCCAGAAAAACAAACTGACTTCACCATTACTATTATCACAAAACTGAACCAATAGCATCGCGACATGGAGCATCGACATCAGGCTGTGTTTGCAGTCAATCACCACGGAATAAGGAGGATGATATCTTATACCTGCATAAACCTCTCCTTCAGTAATGAGCAGCACAGTGTCCTGATTGCACAGGAGATAAATGCATCCTGATCCACACAGATCTGAAAGCTGTGAGTTGAAGTTCTTATTGAAAGCTATTAGTTAATTCACTGAAGGTGCAGGGAGACAGACGGATGACTCTGATTGACATTTCTGAACTAAGAACAGGGAAAATCAGCCATGTTTCTCCCTCAGTAAATCCTTCCAGTGGTTCCTGGATGTTTGACCATCAGGAGGTGTGTCTGGATAATGGAGCAATCTCACCTTGGAGACCCACACAGGAAGAATAATCACTGGATTAGTGCCTGGTTTTTATCCAAGCCTGAAACACCAAACTCCGAATGAAAGGATGATAGAGGGCGGATGTACAGTCAGGAGTGAGGTTCAGTCAAATTCAAAACCAGGTCAATCATAGTCATAGAGGTTACAGCATGGAAACAGGCCCTTCAGCACAACTTGCCCATACCGTCCTTTTTTTATAACCCTAATGCTGGTCCCAATTTCCTGCATTTGGCCCATATCCCTCTACATCTATCTTACCCACGTAACTGTCTAAATGCTTTTTAAAGATAAAATTGTACCCGCCTCTACTATTACCTCTGGCAGCTTGTTCCAGACACTCACCACCCTCTGTGTGAAAAAATTGCCCCTCTGGACACTTTTGTATCTCTCCCCTCTCACCTTAAACCTCTGCCCTCTAGTTTTAGACTCCCTTACAGTCCAGCAGGTAGGGAAGGCATGGGCATGGGAGAATTGGAAAGCTAAATTACTTCAATTTTAACGCGAGGAGCCTATCAGCAAAATATTAACCAGCACCTGGGAATGTGATATTGTTGCAATCACAGAAAGATGGTTAAAAGGACAGCACTGGCAACTCAACACTCTGGGTGTAGGATTTTCAGCATAATCGGACGGGAGGAGGGGCGGGGGATATTGCATTATTGATAAAAGTGACCGTTACTGCAGGAATGAGGGAAGACGTCTGAGAAAGCTTTTCAAATGAAGTCAAACGGGTAGAGATTAAAAATATAAAAGGGACAATCACATTGCTGGGAGGCCTCCCAACAGCCAGAGGGAGATAGCATAACAGATATGTAGACAAATGACAGAGAGGTATGAGAGGAACAAATTTTCAGAAGTAGAGATTCTATCTTCACCAATATTAACTGGAATTCTCAATGTGAGTGGAGGGAACTCGCAAAATCTCACTAACTGTCCTGTCTGGAGACAATACACATCTCTTTAATCTGTGCTTAACCCTCTCTCCACTCACATTGTCTGTACCTTTAAGACTTGATTACCTGTAAAGACTCGCATTCCAACCATTATTCTATAAATTGAGTTTGTGTCTTTATATACCCTGTTTGTGAACAGAACTGGGGTCACCAGGTACATGGTACATACTCTTGCAACTCAGCCAACGTTGTCTACCTAATACGTTGCAAGAAAGGATGCCCCGAAGCATGGTACGTTGGGGAGACCATGCAGACACTATGACAGCGGATGAATGAGCATCGCTCAACAATCACCAGGCAAAACAGTTCCCTTCCTGTGGGCGAACACTTCAGCAGTCATTGGCATTCGGCCTCCGGGTAAATGTTCTTCAAGGGGGCCTTCACAACACACGACAACGCAGAGTTGCTGAGTAGAGACTGATAGCCAAGTTCCGCACACACGAGGACGGTCTTAACAGGGATCTTGGCTTCATGTCACACTATCTGTAACCCCCGTAACTTGCCTGGGTTAGCAAAAAACCTCACTTACTGTGCTGTCTGGAGAAAATACACATTTCTCTAACCAATGCTTCACTCACATTGTTAGCCACTTTAACACTTGAATAGCAGGTTAGGTGTAAGGATTCTCATTCTAATCAGCAATCTGTGACTGTCTGTGCTGATATGTGTGCTATTGCAGACCAGAACACTGCATTTGCCTGACGAAGACGAAAAGTTGAAAGCTCGCAGATTTACTATCAAATAAATCGGTTGGATTTAAAATTAGTGTTGCTAAATTCTTACTGTGAACAGAACTCCCACCCATCTGATGAAGGAACAGTGCTCCAAAACCTAGAGGCTTTTGTTACCAAATAAACCAGTTGGACTTTAACTTGGTGTTGTCAGACCTGGCACAGAGGAGGGAGGGTGAGTCCTCTGACTTTCACAGAGTGAGCGGCAGCTCAGTGACCTTTCTGCTGGAGACTCAGAGCAGTCACACACCCTGCCTCCTATTGCAGTGTCAAGGCAGCTCGCTATCGGCCACTGACGGGATCTTCTGTTCCCACCGATAAATATGGCAATTAGCATAGCTCCCCCATCCCATCACCGAGATCCCACCAGGCACAGCTCCCCCATCCCATCACCGAGATCCCACCAGGCACAGCTCCCCCATCCCATCACCGGGATCCCCCCAGGCACAGCTCCCCCATCCCATCACCGGGAACCCACCAGGCACTGGGAGGACAGCCTCACCTGGCGAGGTGGGTGCTGTTAATGCAGGAGGGAGACTACACGCACTCATAAAGATTAAATTCCCTCTGAACACGTCTAACTAACAGCATCTAAAAACAGCAGCATATCCAACTGTCACCAAGTCATCACCTGCTTCTCTAACCTTCGATTCATATCCACAGCTATCGCTCCGGGGGGTGGGGGTGGGGGGAGTCAGGGTGCGGGGTGGGGGGGTCACTAAGGCAGGTCTCACTGCCCTCGGTCCTGTCAGTTTAGCGGAGAATTAACCTTATCATCCAGCTCCCAGCAGGAATGTTCTCAGGTGGCAGAGTGTTTGGCAAGAGATCCAATATGCTTATCCCTCCCCATCCTGTGTCTAACTCACCTCTGCAGGCTCTGGAGAATTCCTCTCCATGTTGCTGTCATCAAGTTTGGAATTGCTTTGTTGAATTATTCTGCCACCTTCTGAAGCTTGTGATTAAAACTAGGCCGTTTACTTCGTCCTGCTACTGAAATATATAACTCCACACTTTTCCTGCTGAAGTTCAGCTGTCATTATCTCTCTCCCTGGCACTCCCTCTGTCCCCTTCAACTCTATCGCTCACAGTTTACCACACTGTGCCATCTGCACATTTCACAGTTGCTAGGTCCATGTCATTAATGCAAAACCAGAGGCAGCAGTGAGCTGGCAATGGAGTGGATACCCTCCCCTCCCATCAGCCTGAAACACCCACTCACCACAACTCCACTTTTTCCAGCTTTGTACCAATGTTGCTACTGCTCCTTATATCCTACTGAACTTCAATTTTGCTAAGGGCTGGCATGGTGGCACAGCGATTAGCACTGCTGCCTCACAGTGCCAAGGACCTGGCTTTGATTCCCAGTTTGGGTCACTATCTGTTCGGACTCTGAACGTTCTCCCCGTGTCTGCGAGGGTTTCCTCCGGGTGCTCCGGTTTCCTCCCACACTCCGAAGACGTATTGGCTAGGTGGATTGTCCAGGTTAATTGACCCTCAATGTCAGGAGTTTAGCAGGGTAAATACATGGGGTTATGAGGATAGGACCAGGTGGGATTGTGGTCAATGCTAACTTGATGGGCTGAATGGCCTCCTTCTGCACTGATGGATTCTCTAATTCTAGGACCAAACTTGACAATGTGATACGTTATGAAAGCCTTCTGAAAGCCCACGTATGCACTGGGGGGAGTTTTCCCGTCCCACTCACCATAGGAATCATAACAGGCAGGACACAAACCCACAAAGATCAGTTAGCTCAGACGGGATTTTCTGATTTTGGGGCAAGCGTGGCTGGAAAATCCCACCCACCGACAGTGAGGCCTCATCCACCCTCTCTTAGATCATCAAAAAACTCAACCAAGCATCTCATCGCAACTGGCCAGTAACAACTGCTCCTGACTTCACTTTATCACTGAAACTCTTCATTACTCTAAAAACCTCTAAACACCAACATTAAACTGATGGCTCTGTAATGGTCAGCATTTTCTTTCTCCCTCTGTTCAGGGGGAGGTCTAGTGGGATTATCACTAGACTATTAGTCCAGAAACTCAGCTAATGTTCTGGGGATCTGGGTTCGAATCCCACAATGGCAGATGGTGGAATTTGAATTCAATAAAAAATATTTGGAAATAAGAATCTACTCACAATCCTGAAACCATCGTCGACTGTCAGAAAAAAAACCCACCTGGTCCACTGATGTCCTTTAGGGAAGGAAATCTGCTATCCTTACCCTGGTCTGGCCTACATGTGACTCCAGAGCCACAGCAATGTGAATCTCAACTGCCCTCGGGCAACTAGGGCTGGACAATAACTGCTGGCCCAGACAGCGATGCCCGAGTTCAATGAATGAATAACATTTGCAATCCTCCTGTGCTCTGTTATTAGCCCTGTGTCTGAGGAGGATTGAGAGATGTTGATTTTTGCAATTACTCTCCTCAGCAGCCTTGGATTCATTCCATTTGATGTTCTACACTTTCTGTTCAGCCATTCTACTACATTCTTTGTATCATTTTTATCTTACCCAATAGCCTGGAAGTCCCTTCACTTCCCATCAGCATTTCTCAATAGCTGCCAGGTTACTGCTCACTCATGCAGAGTGTTCAATGCTCTGAGTACTTATCAACCCACTCCATCATACTGTACAAAACTGGGATGAACAATCAAAGGCATTGCATTGTTTAATATCGTTCCGGACATCACCTGCTCCTGTCTCCTTAGATTCACCCTGACTATTATCCCAACAGGATCCTATCCTCAGGTTTAACCTCTCATTCCCTTTGCTCCTCCCAATCTGATGGCTGACATTAAATTGTGCAATTGATTGGGTCACCAAGGGAACAGCTTCAGTGAGCATAAATAAATACGATGATATTGTATTTCTCCATCACATGGGTGGTTTTGTTTGGATTTGGAAGGTTATAGATGCTTCTAACAGTTCATCCTGAGCACAGAACATGGGTCTCAGGACCGTGGAATCTCATCAAAAAAATAAAGCAAAGTTGTCCATTGGAAGGATGCTTCCTCTACTGTCCTGATTCTTGGTGACAGAATTCCGCATCATTCTCTGTCTCCTCCCATTGCCCCTTTCCTGCGAGTTTGTACTTCCGTCTATATCCATCCCATCGCTGCTGCATGTTAATTCCAGCCTGAATGCAGAAACTGTCCAGTACACGATAAACTGGCAACGTTTCTGTAAACTTCAGCTGAACTTTACAGTAACATGCCCCCTGAGTATGAAATCATTATTCCAGTTTCCCTATGGACATAGGAATTGTAACACACTAACAGAAACCTAACTTCAGCAATGGCAGCGAAGAGCAGCTCTTTTTTCCCGAGGAATCATCCATTCATTCTCCGGGAATGACGCTGGAACCATGGGCTGCTGCATCATGAGAGCAGCATGGCTACTTCCTGGATAATAAGGTGATATTTCTGCAGTGTGAAAACATGCAGACATTTCTGAAATGATACCCCATTCATATCCGTGGAGGTACTGCAGACAGCACGGTCACATCGATATCAGTTCAAACATCCTGAACATTTTGGAAATCGTTAATCGCTCTTTGTGGCTCCTTTTTCCTTTTCCATCAAGGAAAGGGATTTTTGATTGACAAGGAGGCCACGATAGGGAAATGGAATTCAGGCCACAATCAGGTCAGCCTTCATCTTATTGGAGAAACGGACTCAATGGGCCGAGTGGCCTACTACTGCTCCCATTTCATAGAATCCCTACAATGAAGAAAGAGGGCATTCAGTCCATTGAGTGTGCGCCAAGCACACTCCTACCCAGGGCATATACCCTTAATCCCATGTATTTACCGTGTTATTCCCCTCACACTAAATCAGCACGGCCAATCCACCTAACCTGCACATTTTAGGAAACCACAGAATCCAGAGGAAACCCATGCAGACACGGGGAGAATGTGCAACTCCACACAGACAGTGACCCAAAGCTGGAATCGAACCCAGATCCCTGACACTGTGAGGGTGACAGTGCTAATCACTGCACTAGCCCATTTCTTTTGATTTTATGAAAACTTATTTGTAATTATTGAACAATTTTCTCAGCCTCATGACATTGGGAAGCATTACGGCAACAAAGAGCTTTTGAAGGGTTGTCATTGGTGTAACATAAAAAACATTCAATTTACAAACATCAACATCAGAATGACCAAATAATCTGTTCTTTCAGTGATGTAGAGATAATATTGACCAGGACATCAGAGCAAATTTCATTACTCTTCATCAGAATAGTGCCATGAAATCTTTCCTGTCCTCCTAGTTTTGATTTATTATTGTCACATGTATTAACATACAGTGAAAAATATTGTTTCTTGCCCGCTTTCCAGGCAAAGCATATTATTCATAGTGAAGGAAAAGAGAGAGTGCAGAATGTAGCGTTACAGTCATAGCTAGGGTGTAGAGAAAGATCAATTTAGCGCAAAGTAGGTCTATTCAAAAATCTGATGGGGAAGAAGCTGTTCTTGAGTCGGTTGATGCTTGACCTCAGACTTTTATATCTTTCTTGACCGAAGAAAGCGGAAGAGAGAACGTCTGGGGTGCGCAGGGTCCTTCATTATGCCGGCTGCTTTTCCCCGAGGCAGCGGGAAGTGTAGACAGAGTCAAAGTCAATGGATGGGAGGCTGGTTTGTCTGATAGACTGGACTTTGTTCACCAGCCTGTGTAGATTTTTTTGCAGTCTTGGGCAGAACAGGTGCCAAACTAAGCTGGTAAAAGTGGCATCAGTCATTTCCTTTACACAGATATGAACTACAGAGTGACTTTATCTGGAAGATATCTTCAAAAAGGATCATGTGAAAAGAATGTACGTGTTACGGTGGTTACATCTTCAGAAAGAAGCAACTAGTTTTGTGGTTGTTGTGAGATTGAGACTCAGTCACTGCCTGTATAGTGATCTAAAGCCCGGTGTCTCTGACACTTCCAGCTGATACGAGTGTGAATTAGAAATATAGGTACTGGAGTGTACAGGAGTGAACACGCTGTATGAGCTGTCCTTGGAGCTGGAACTATTGACCCCTCCAGACCGATCATTGTTATCCAATTCCCGACAGCTCCACAGAAAACTCACATCCTTCCAACCTTACAGCTCAAACCTGCAGCGCCGGAATAATTGGCAATCAAAATGCAACTGTGCAAAGCAGCATCAGACAAAAATATAAAAGGGAATGGAAATATGCAAGATGTTCAATATAGAAACGCAGTAAAACCAGGACAAATACAGACTGCAGCTGCAACAAAGAGTGCCTTACACCCCAAAGCAGGCCAAGCCCACATTATAGAAGCAAAGGACATGTCTGGGAACTTGCTGTAAAAACTAATTTAAATAATTATGTGGTCATGCATCATTATACCACTCAAATCAATGCAGCGAGCTAGTGAAGTTTCACAAATTCAGACTTACACTTAACACTCACCACTGGTCTCTGTACACACAGTAAATAGTCTCACAATATCAGTCACCAAATAAACCTGTTGGACTTTCACCTGGTGCTGTGAGACTAAAGTGAGATGGGAGAGATACAAAAGGGACAATTCTTTCACACAGAGGGTGGTGAGTGTCTGGAATGAGCTGCTAGAGGTAGTAGTAGCAGCGAGTACAATTTTATCTTTTAAAAGCATTTGGATAGTTACATGGGTATGTTGGGTATAGAGGGATATGGGCCAAATGCAGCCAATTGGGATTAGCTTAGGGTTTTTTTTTAAACAAGTAAAGGCAGCCTGGGCAAGTTGGGCCAAAGGGCCTGTTTCCATGCTGTAAACTCTCTGGCTCTATGATTCTCTGACTTCTTACTGCGCCTACCACAGTCCAACACTGGCATCTCCACATCAGGTCTCTGTACGGACATCAAAACTCACAAAATAGCCCAAAAATCTCACCTGTAAATACAAATGCTAAATACAAACTACATCAGTCTCAGTCTTAAAGGAAATGATTTAATCTGAGCTTTTTGCTGCTTTTAATTACCATGTTTCCAATCATCTACATGTGATTACTCTGGCTCACCTGTTGTTGATGTACAAATATTCTCAAGGATCCCAAGGTTCTCACTGGAATAACAGAGGTTGAGGGATGATCTGAATGAAGTCTCCAAGATTATGAGAGGCAAGGATCTTGGTGTATGTGTCAATAGATCCCTGAAAGTAGGCAGTCAAGTGGATAAAGTTGTTAAGAAGGCATATGGAGTCTTAGCTTTTATTGGTAGGGGGATTGAATTTAGGAGCCGCAGCATCATGTTGCAACTGTACAAAACTCTAGTGCGGCCGCACTTGGAGTATTGTGTGCAGTTCTGGTCCCCACATTATAAGAAAGATGTGGAGGCATTGGAGAGGGTACAGAGGAGGTTTACCAGGATGTTGCCTGGTATGGAGGGCAGGTCTTATGAAGAGAGGCTGAGGGATTTGAGGTTGTTTTCGTTAGAAAGGAGGCGGCTAAGAGGGGACCTTATCGAAACATATAAGATGATTAGAGGTTTAGATAGGGTGGACAGTGATAGCCTTTTTCCTAGGATGGAGAAAGCTAGCACGAGGGGACACAGCTTTAAATTAAGGGGTGATAGTTATAGGACGGATATCAGAGGTAGGTTCTTTACCCAAAGGGTGGTTCGGGAGTGGAATGCCCTGCCTGCAGCAGTTGTAGATGCGCCAAGTTTGGTGGCGTTTAAGAGGTTAGTTGATAAGTATATGGAAGAGAAGGGAATGGTTTAGTTTGGAGGGGCATTGCTTTTTATATTGGTCGGCACAACATCGAAGGCCGAAGGGCCTGTTCTGTGCTGTAATGTTCTATGTTCTATGTTCTAGTGGATAGTCAGAAGCTTTTCCCCAGGGTGGAAGAGTCAATTACTAGGGAGGCACAGGTTTAAGGTGGCATCAGTCATTTCCTTTACACAGATATGAACTACAGAGTGACTTTATCTGGAAGATATCTTCAAAAAGGATCATGTGAAAAGAATGTACGTGTTACGGTGGTTACATCTTCAGAAAGAAGCAACTAGTTTTGTGGTTGTTGTGAGATTGAGACTCAGTCACTGCCTGTATAGTGATCTAAAGCCCGGTGTCTCTGACACTTCCAGCTGATACGAGTGTGAATTAGAAATATAGGTACTGGAGTGTACAGGAGTGAACACGCTGTATGAGCTGTCCTTGGAGCTGGAACTATTGACCCCTCCAGACCGATCATTGTTATCCAATTCCCGACAGCTCCACAGAAAACTCACATCCTTCCAACCTTACAGCTCAAACCTGCAGCGCCGGAATAATTGGCAATCAAAATGCAACTGTGCAAAGCAGCATCAGACAAAAATATAAAAGGGAATGGAAATATGCAAGATGTTCAATATAGAAACGCAGTAAAACCAGGACAAATACAGACTGCAGCAGCAACAAAGAGTGCCTTACACCCCAAAGCAGGCCAAGCCCACATTATAGAAGCAAAGGACATGTCTGGGAACTTGCTGTAAAAACTAATTTAAATAATTATGTGGTCATGCATCATTATACCACTCAAATCAATGCAGCGAGCTAGTGAAGTTTCTGCCTCGTACAAGTTTTAAAAGAGATGTACGAGGCAGATTTTTTACACAGAGTGGTGGGAGCCTGGAATTCATTGCCAGGGGAGGTAGTGGAAGCGGATATGATAATGACATGAATGTAATGCGAGTAGAAGGATACGGTCCCCGGAAGAGTAGAGGATTTCAATTAAGTCGGGCAGCATGGTCAGTGCAGGCTTGGAGGGGTCAAAGGGTCTGTTCCTGTGCTGGAATTTTCTTTGTTCTTTGATCTATTATTTTCTAACCAATCATTCCTTGGCATCTATTATTCAATCTGGATGAATCTTAGATTGTATATAGAGATTAATTCTGTCATTTCATTATCATCTGTTATTTCCCATATCATCACATCGAGATATCTAATATTTCTTACACATTCTGCACACGAAACATCAACCAGAAAGAATTAAATTCATCCCCTTCACAAAGCAGTGTAGTTCTCACTGAAATGTGGAAGATGTATCATTATTTGTAAATACTTTTCATTTCAACATTCGCTCTTATATTTCAGCCATCATCTAAGAATCCGCCTGTTTGGGTGGTACGGTGGCACAGTGGTTAGCATTATTACCTCACGGCACCAGGGACCTGGGTTCGATTCCCGGCTTGGGTCATCGTTTGTGCGGAGTCCCCGTGTCTGCATGGATTTCCTCCGAGTGCTCCGGTTTCTTCCCACAGTCCAAAGATATGCAGATTAGGTGGATTGCCATGTTAAATTTACCACTTAGTGTCAGGGGGATTAGCAAGATAATTACATGGGGTTACAAGATAGGGCCTCGATGGGATTGTGGTCAGTGAAAACTCGATGGGCCAAATGGCCTCCTTCTGCACTGTAGGGACTTCATTTGGAATAATATGGCAGCGATTAACCCTTGGCCAATCAACAAGCTTTACCTTCCTGTTAAAAGACTTCCTGAGAACATTTTGATAAGATTAGGATTGCCTTGAGTCTGGCAAGTTTAGGAGTGATCTCATTGTAATACTCTGGATGATCAAAGGATTTACTGGAATAGGTGAAGTGAACAATTTCTTCTGATGAAGAGTCTGAAACACGGGGTCAGCACCTTCACTTACCTTAGTGCGGAACCTCTCTGGGGTAATGTCCATGGCATTTCCGACATTATCATCCTAACACAATGGAGAGTTGAAATCTGGAATATTCACCCTCCCTGCACCCCCCCTCCATACACACAACTGGAGGTCAACTGAAGATAAAGAGTAATGGATTCTTATTAGGCAAAATAATTAAAGCGTATAAAATCACAGCGTGTGGATAGAGTCATGATGTAAATCAGTCCTGCCTGATCTGATTGAGTGGCTGAGCAGGCTTATGGAGCTCATTGGCCCATTCCTGTTCCTCTCTCTCTCGATGTCCAATGACACATAAATGGAAATACATCAAACACATCTCAGACTTACTTGAAATGCGTCTTGTGAAGCTGTAACTGGACCGGGATGTGTCTGAGGAGCTCTTTCTGTCGGGAGAGATTCCTTGGGGAGTTGAGGGAGGATCACTGTTTGCATTCTCAGCATCTGCTTCTTGGTCAGTGTTACGGTCATTTATTCTGTTTAATTCAAGAAAAACATTTTTGGTCTAGAATATTTTTATGAAAGGTTCTACACACAATTCCTTGGCCAATAATGTGCTACCAAGCTTATTTAACTTTTACAGTTGTATTTGGTATTTTAGACAGTTTTCCAAACCTCACTCCAATCCAGTGGAATATTTTGCTTTGATATCAGGAAAGGTTTCAAACAGGTGCTGTAATTTATAGCTTTACATTGTGGCCTCTGAGTTGGACCCTTTTCCTATCTGTCAAGGGATGTATATTTCTCTGTGAAATGTATATCCCTTAGCAACATAATTAAGACAGAATTAATAAAAGGCTTTTCTCTGTCACTAAATTATAGTGTGAGTATAAAGACTTTTCCTAGTACTGATGCTAAGATGCTGTAACCCCTTTTATTTTAATCTTGCATCTGTTTCTAGTTTATCTGTTGTCTCCCCTCACTCTGAGATCTTGTCTGAAATCAGCTTCCCCCACATTCCCACCAAACTGCCGATCACCCACACTTCTTGGCGGTCTTGCCACGTTAGCTGAGAATGATAATGATTTTCTCTCTCTCCAAATACTGTTCTCCTTTTCAAAGCTGCTGTCATCTCATCTCCTCAGATATACTCTCCCTTGAACCATGCAAACTAGCAATGCCATCTCACATCTTCCTTTCCTCTCCAACACGTTCCGCAGAAATTCCTGTCCCAGATTAACAGAGATTCCCATTGTCGGAATCTCCTCTGTGCCAATTCCATCTTTTCCACTATTGCACGTTTGAACCTCTGTGATCCAGTTTCTACCTCTCAGTGCACTGAAACATCCTGATCAGTCAGAATTCATATTCAATGTGACAGTGATTATGGTGTATTAGCTCCCCTCGTTCTCCTGGACCCTCACAATTAGGTGGCATGGTAGCACAGCGGTTAGCTTCACAGCTCCAGGGACTCGGGTTCAATTCCCAGCTCGGCTCACTGTCTGTGTGGAATTTGCACATTCTCCCGTGTCCGTGTGGGTTTCCTCTGGGTGCTCTGGTTTCCTCCCACAGTCCAAAGATGTGCTGGTTTTTGGCCATGCTAAAATTGTCCTTAATGTCCTGAGATGCGAAAGTTAGAGAGATTAATGGGTAAATATGTAGGGATATGGGTGGGGTGGGGGTGGGGTGGGGGAGTGGGGTGGGGGGGGGGGGGTGGGGGGGGGTAGGTGAGTGGGGGGTGTGGGATTGTGATTGGTGCAGACTCGGAGGGCCGAATGGCCTCTTTCTGTGCTATAGGGTTTCAATGTTCTTGTAAGGCACGACCTGCCTTTTACAAAACCATGCTGACTATTTCTAATCAACCTAAACTTCTCCAAATGCTCGTAAATCTTGTCCCTCACAAGCCTCTCCATCAACTTACCAACCACTGAGGTCAGACTCACTGGTCGGTAATTCCCAGGACTATCCCTGTTCCCTTTCTTGAAAATAGGGACCACATCCGCAGTCCTCCAATCCTCCGGAACCTCTCCCGTCTCCATCGACGACGCAAAGATCATCGCCAGGGGCTCTGCAATGACATCCCTCACCTCCCACAATAACCTGGGGTACATCCCATCTGGTCCCGGAGATTTGTCTATCTTGATAGCATTTAGAAGTTCTAACACATCCGCTTCCTTAATATCTACATACTCAATCTTTTCAGTCTGCCGCAAACTTGTAGTGCATCCTCCCAGATCACTTTCCACCGTGAATACTGAGGCAAAGTACTCATTAAGCACCTCTGCCATTTCTTCCGGTTCCATACAGACTTTTCCCCCTTCACCTTTTATAGGTCCTATCCCTTCTCTTCTCATCCTTTTACTTTTCACATATTTGTAGAAGGCCTTGGGATTCTCCTTAATCCTACCAGCCAAGGCCTTCTCATGACCCCTTCTGGCTCTCCTAATTTCCTTTTTAAGCTCTCTTCTATAAGCCTTATACTTCTCTAGATCCCCAACATCTCCTAGCTCTTTGAACCTTTTATACACCTTTCTTTTCTTCCTACTATGTTCACCACAGCCTTCGTGCACCACGGTTCCCGCGTCCTACCAAAACCTCCTTGTCTCACCGGAACGTTGTCGTGCAAAGCTCCAGACAAGCATTCCTTGAATATCTGCCACCTTCCTTCTGTGCTTTTCCCCAAGAACACCTCCTTCCAGTTTATTCGCCCCAACATCTGCCTGATGTCTTCATATTTCCCCTTATTCCAGACAAACACCTTCCTAGCCTGCCTGATCCTATCCTTTTCCAATGCAAGGGTGAAGGAGATAGAATTATGATCTCCATCCCCAAGATGCTCTCCTACCGAGAGATCCATCACCTGTCCTGGTTCATTAGCTAGTACCAGGTCCAGTACAGCCTCTCCTCTCGTAGGCTTGTCCACGTGCTGTGTCAGGAAACCCTCCTGAACACACCTAACAAACTCCTCCCCATCCAAACCCCTTACCCTTGGGATATTCCAGTCGATGTTTGGGAAATTGAAGTCTCCCATCACAACAACTCTGTTATTTCTACATCTCTCCAGTATCTGTTTCCCTATCTGCACCTCAACTTCCCTGTCACTATTGGGCGGCCTATAGAATACACCCAGCAACGTCACCGACCCTTTGCTATTCCTAACTTCCACCCACAGAGACTCCGTAGACATTCCCTCCTCGGTATCCACCTTCTCTGCAGCCATGACATTGTCCCTGATCAACAGTGCCACTCCACCACCTCTTTTGCCTCCCTCCCTGTCCTTCCTGAAGGGAGGACAGGGAGAGAGGGAACTCAAGCTTAATTGAGTTCTTCAAAAATGTGACTGAACACATTGACGAAGGAAGAGCAGTGGACGTGGTGTACATGGAATTCAGCAAGGCATTTGACAAGGTCCCACAAGCAAGACTTCTTGAGAAGGTGAGAGGGCATGGGATCCAAGGAACTTTGGCCTTGTGGATCCAGAACTGGCTTGCCTGCAGAAGGCAGAGGGTGGTTGTGGATGGCTCTTTTTCTGCATGGAGGTCGGTCACCATTGGAGTGCCCCAGGGATCTGTTCTAGGACCCTTGCTGTTTGTCATTTTCATAAATGACCTGGATGAGGAAGTGGAGGGATGGGTGAGTAAGTTCGCCGATGACACGAAGGTCGGTGGTGTTGTGGATGGTCTGGAGGGATGTCAGAAGTTGCAGTATGACATCGACAGGATGCAAGACTGGGCGGAGAAGTGGCAGATGGACTTCAACGCGGATAAATGTGTTGTGGTCCATTTTGGCAGATCCAACGGGATGAATGAGTACACTATCAAAGGTAGGAGTCTTAGCTGTGTGGAAGAGCAGAGGGATCTTGGGGTCCGGGTCCATAAGACTCTCAAATCGGCCTCCCAGGTGGAGGATGTGGTTAAGAAAGCTTACGGTGTACTGGCCTTCATTCATCGAGGGATTGAGTTCAGGAGTCAGGAGGTAATGCTGCAGCTTTATAGGACCCTTGTCAGACCACACTTGGAGTACTGTGCGCAGTTCTGGTCGCCTCACTATAGGAAGGACGTGGAAGCTATTGAAAGGGTGCAGAGGAGATTTACAAGGATGTTGCCTGGATTGGGAGGCATGCCTTATGAAGACAGGTTGAGGGAGCTGGGACTGTTCTCCCTGGAGAGACGAAGGTTGAGAGGAGACCTGATAGAGGTTTACAAGATGTTGAGAGGAATAGATAGGGTGGACTCTCAGAGACTATTTCCCAGGGCTGAAATGGTCGCGACGAGAGGGCACAGATTTAAGGTGCAGGGAAGCAAGTACAGAGGGGATGCTAGGGGAATTTTTTTCACTCAGAGGGTGGTGAGTGAATGGAATCGGCTGCTGTCGGTGGCGGTCGAGGCGAACTCGCTGGGGTCTTTTAAAAGACTTTTGGATGAGTGTATGGGATCCAATGGGATTGGGGGTTATAGATAAGTCTATGGCTGGGTAGGTTTTGATGTGATCGGCACAACTTGTGGGCCGAAGGGCCTGTTTGTGCTGTAGTGTTCTATGTTCTATGTTCTGACCTTCAATATTTTTCCACTATTGACCTGACCGCTCACATTTGGTTCCAGTTTTCTGTATCCATTCACAACTAATCTACTTCTCACAATGGTTCTCTTCCCCACACTGCCAATGTCACCTCTGAGTCCATCAATAAAAACACACAACAACCCCGGCTGGGTTTGATGCACTTTCGCTGTCGGGGATTCAATCGTAACAGGAACAGACAGGTGTTTTTGTGGTCACAGATGTGACTCCAGGATGGTGTGTTGCCTCCCTGGTACCAGGGTCAGGAATATCATAGAACATAGAACATAGAACATTACAGCACAGAACAGGCCCTTCGGCCTTCGATGTTGTGCCGACCAAAATAAAAAGCAATGCCCCTCCAAACTAAACCATTCCCTTCTCTTCCATCACTGGAACACTGCACAACATTCTGGAGAGGGAGGGAAAACAGATGGAGATCCAGGTAGATATTGTTATCAACAATATCGCTAGGTAAAGCCAGGAGGGCCTGTAAGCAGAATTTAGGGAGCTAGGAAGTAGATTAAAAAAACAGGACCCAGAAGGTTTTAATCTCTGGCTTACAGCTGGTGCTATGTTGGTAGTTAGTTTAGAAACAGGAGGTTAGTGCAGATAAATATGTGGCTGGGGGCAATGGTGCAGGAGGGGGGGCTTTCGATTTCTGGGACATTGGGGCTGTTTTTGGGGAGGGTGGGATCTGTAAAGAGTGGACGAGTTGCACCTGAACTGAAATGGGGCCAGTGTCCCTGCTAGGAGGTTTGCTATTGCTGTAGGGGAGGGTTTAAACTAACTTGGCAGGAAGGGTGGAATCCTGACAGCAAGTTCAGCAGGGAGAAATACACAACCAAAATTAGAAGAGATAGCGAGCGAGTCAGGAAGGCAGAGAGATTATGGGCTGAGTAAGGGCACAAGGGGAGTTTGGTGAGATTGAACTGTATTGATGTCAATACGCAGAATCTGACACACAAGGCAGGTGAGTTGAGGCACAAATCAAAATACAGCAGTAAGATATCATTGATGTCTCAGACATGGTTGAGACAGGGACAGGATTGGCAGCTCAATATTCCAGGATCTTCAGGTGAAACAGAGAAGGAGGGACATATTTGTGTGTGTGTGTGTGTGTGTGTGTGTGTGTGTGTGTGTGTGTGTGTGTGTGTGTGTGTGTGTGTGTGTGTGTGTGTGTGTGTGTGTGTGTGTGTGTGTGTGTGTGGGTGGCACTGCTGCCTCATAGCGCCAGAGATACAGGTTTGATTTCTGATTGGGTCGCTGTCTGTGTGGAGTCTGTATGTTCTCCCCATGTCTGCATGGGTTTCCACTGGGTGCTATTTTCCTCCCACAGTCCAAAGATATGCGGGTTCGGTGGATTGGCCATGTTAAATTTGTGTCAGAAGGACTAGCTAGAGTAAACGCATTATGGGGATTATGGGGATAGGGCCTGGGCGGGATTGTGATCGAATCAGACTCAATGGGCCGAATGGCCTCCTTCAGCACTGTAAAGGTTCTATGAGGTAAAAGAGGACAAGGTGTTACAATTTTGATGAAGGAATCGATGACAGCAGCAAGGAAGGAGAACATCCTCGAAGGCTTTTCAAATGAAATCATTTGGGTACAACTTAAAAACCAAAAAAAGAGGAATCACATTGCTGAGGTGCTGGGGAGCCCCATAACAGGCCGAGAAAAGCAGAAGAACAGATTGTTGGCAAACTGCAAGGAATAGTAAAAGTAATAGGGTGGCAGTCTCCATTTCCCCAATATTAACTGGGATAGTCAGAGTGTGAAAGGATGAGGGTGATACATTTTGACGTAGTCTACTTGGACATCACCAAGGCTTTTGACAGAGTCCCACATGGGGACTGATACCGAAGGTAAAAGCTCATGGGATCCAAGGAAATTTGGCAAATTGGATCCAGAATTGGTTGAGTGGCAGGAAGCAGAGAGCGATGGTCAAGGGGTGTTTTTCTGACTGTATCCAGTGGGGTTGCAGAGATCAGTGTTGGGGCCCTTGCTGTTTGTGGATTATATAAATGATTTAGACTTGAACGCGGGAGGGCTGATCAGTAAGTTTGCGGATGATATGAAAATTGGTAAATAGTGAGGAGGATAGCCTTAGATTATAAGAGGATATAGACGGGCTGGTGAGATGGACTGATCAATGGCAAATGGAATTCAATCTGGATAAGTGTGAGGTGATGCGTTTGGGCAGGACAAACAAGACAATGGAACACAGGATGAAAAGCAAAATCCTGGGAAGCACCGAGGATCAGAGAGATCCCTCATATACACAGATCCCTTAAGGTAGCAGGTAGAAGGTATATGGAATATTTGTGTTTATTAGCTGAGGCATAGGGTTTAAGATTATGCTAATAAGAAACTTGCAAGTATTGTAAATTGTAAGGAAGACAGTGTAGAATCTCTGAGGGATCTAAACAAGTTGGTGGAGTGGCTGGATAGGTGGCAGATGAAGTTCAATGTGGAGAAGTGTGGGGTGATGCATTTTGGTAGGAAGAACATGGAGAGATAATATAAACTGAGGGATAAAATTCTTAAGGGGATGCAGGAGCAGAGGGAGCTGGGTATATATGTACACAGATCATTGCAGCAGTTAATAAAGCATATAGTATTCTGGGTTTTATTAATAGGGGCAGAGAGTACAAGAGCAAGGAGATTATACTGAAATTATATAAGATATTAGTTAGATCTCAGCTGGAATATTGTGCACAGTTCTCTGCGCCACACTGTAGGAAGGGTGTGAACGCATTGGAGAAAGTTCAGGAGAGGTTTACAAAAATTGTTCAAGATTGAGAAACTTCAGTTAAGATTGGAGAGGTTGGAATTGTTCCCTTTGGAAAAAAAGCGGCTAAGAGGAGGTTTGATAAAGATGTTCAAAATCATGAGGGAGCTGGACAGAGTAGACCAGGAGAAATTGTTCCCACTTGGAAAAAGGATCAAGATCAAGAGGGAACAGAGTTAAAGTGATTTGCAAAAGAAGCAAATGTGATGTGAGAGAAAACATTTTCACACAGTGAGTGTTTGGGTCTGGAATGTTCTGCCTGGGGCTGTGATGGAGGCAGGTTCAATTGAGGCATTCGATGATTATCGGAGTAAAAACAGTGTACAGGGATACAGGGAAAAGGAAGGGGAATGGGAATGGCTGGTTTGAAGAGATGGTGCAGATAGAGTGGGTCAAATGGCTATCTACATTTCTTATCTAACTTCACTACACAGTTTCTATCTGACAACATTTAAAACAATGTAAGTTTATTTCAACCAAATGTGGTCACATTCCATTAGACATCCCTAATATTCCAAATGGAATCAAAATTAGACCCAAATTGAGCCCAGTATAACTTTTACATCATCATACTTAACAACTATCCTTCTGAGATTCTTGGAAGTTACAGGCAGGCAGCACAGCATATTATGTATTGGCAAAGGTGAGGTGCGCAGTGCACTTGAAAGTTAATGTTGTTGTGAATAACAGTACAATCAACATGTTAAACATGTTTAGTTTAAATTGGCAAGTGTTTGGGAAAACTGGCCATTGCATTCTCCAATGAACACAAATATAAAAACACCTCCAGTGAAATTATACTAGAATTGTGCATTGAGTCACACAGTACATCCCAGGATGTTAAATACCTGCATCACATGGGAATGTAGCACTTCAAATCACATTCCAGCATTAAATTAGACTGAACTGGAGTGAATCTGACCTCAGCTCATTTCACCAAATCCATTTCAACTGCTTTCTCTTTCTGAGCTCTCTTAATCGCCATCCCCCCTGCTGATTAGTTTCACAAACTATTAGAATAAATAAGAAGAATTTTCCTCCCAAATTGGTGGCCATGTGATTCAACGGTCAGCATGCTCTCAGCATTGCATTTTATTTAAGTTTAAAACAGAGAAAGATAAAATTCAAGTTACATTTCCAGAACTAATTATTAATATGTAAAGACACACTGTTGTATATTTTTACATCCGCTGTTAAATACATGTGGTTAACAGATGTGGCAGCAGTTCCAGTGGATACTGAATTATTTTAAAACGTGTTTTTCACCAAAAAATCAAGAACTGTATTGATGACTGACCTATAATAATGGATACACACAAAGCCTAAGCAGTCAGACACATTATACACTAATACACAGACATGTGCACACACGCACCCACAGCGACACATGCACAGCGATACATGTATGCATGCAACACATGTACAACAACACACGTGCACATACACAGTCACACACACACTCAGCAACACACCCACAAGCAGCGACACATCCACAATCAGTGACACACACGTGCACACGCAGTGACACACATGCACAACATTTCCTATTTTCGTGTTAACAATCACTAACCCAACATCTGAAATCTTTTCCAGCTGTGACACCCAACACACACTTCCTCACATTCCAGCTGCAAACTGCTGTACATGTTTCCCTTTTCATTTTCTGATCAACACTGGCATTTATCCAGCGGGGGGGGGGGGGTCCCTGAACCTCTTCCTTCATTAACTCTTCATCCATTCCCAAACCCCTCCTCTCAGGCTGACTCTGGCTCACGGCCTGAATGGGCGGTCGAGACAAAAACCTCACTGCATTTAACAAGTACTTGGGCAAGGACTCGAGATGGGTCAGTGTGAACTTGATGGGCTGAATGGCCTTTTCTACACTGTATGATTCTGTGAGTAACAGGCAGAGCAAGGGCCAAGAGCTGGGCAATGGGATTAGATTAACTGGCTCTTTAGTGGTCTGGTTCTGTGCTGCTATTGTTCTGTTTTTATAACTAGCTCTGCTTCCCCCTCACTCTATACCTTAAGATTTTAAATTAAAAGACAAACCAAAAACAAGGCTTTCTCTTGCATTAATTCACAATCTGCTGTATCAATTTTTATATCAACTCTGCGCTTTAGCCTACACCAATCTCGCTTATTTTTCAGCTCAATTTTCAAGTTCATTTCTGTATTTAACGTTGAACTAAATGTTTAGCAATGTTTCTCCGGTTTTTTCCTGCTTATTTTTATATAAAATCTGTGAATGGGGAATGGTGAGACTGTGGCAAAGATCAACCAGCCATCTTCCCCTCCATATTGTTAAGGTGCAGACTTTTTCTGCTGCTCAATCCCAGCAGCAGTGCAGCCCTGAACACAGAGCCTGCCTTCTGACTGACCAATGAGACAAATGAGAAACTGGATCACTGTCAACACCCTCCACACACACACATTACAGAATCCCTTCTCTGAATGGCAGCCAGGGGATGAGTTGCGGTGCTGGCCACTTGTTGCTTCCCCAGCCTCAGAGAGAGAAAAATCACATCGAAAATGAGACTTACAGCCAGGGCGGAGTTTGTGCGGGGAAAGGTCCCAGAATTTCCACCTCGTCCTCACTGGACTGGCAACAGCCACAATCATAACACTTCTGACAGCACTTCCGACAGGTCCATCTGCACAGGAACAAGTCTGATATTCTAGACAGAAAGCCCTGTGTCTCGGGAAGAAGAGGATTGGAGTTAGCAGTGAGTGTGTACACCGCCTCACACACCAATCTGCTCTGGGTTACAGAGACAGGCAACTGCTGATCCTTTTGTTCCATTCTTATTGCTACCGCGAGAAATAACAGCAAAAATACACAACAATCATCTGGAAAGGACAGACTGTTTACCTCCTGTTTTATCTAAAGTAAAAATTAAAAAAAAGTTGACACATCTCAGAGCTGCTGCTGTGAGATTTATTATTTTTATTTCTCTGAAGGGTTTAAAAAGAGAATTCTCACCTGGTTTATTGGTTCCAACTGTCCTTTTAGAGAGCGGGGGGAGAGGGAATGGGGGGGGAGAGGAATGGGGGGGGGAGGGAATGGGGGGGAGGGGGAATGGGGGGGGGGGAGGGGATGGGGGGAGAGGGGGAATGGGGGGGAGAGGGGGATGGGGGGGGAGGGGGAATGGGGGGGGGAGGGGGAATGGGGGGGGGGGGAGGGGAATGGGGGGGAGGGGGAATGGGGGGGGGAGGGGGAAAGTGGGGGGGGAGGGGGAATGGGGGGAGAGGGAATTGGGGGGGGAGAGGGATGGGGGGGGAAGGGAATGGGGGGGGAGAGGGAATGGGGGGGGAGAGGAATGGGGGGGGAGAGGGAATGGGGGGGGGGAGAGGGAATGGGGGGGGGAGAGGGAATGGGGGGAGAGGGAAATGGGGGGAGAGGAATGGGGGGGAGAGTGAAAGGGGGGGAGAGGAAAAAGGGGGGGGGGGGGGGGAGAGAGAAAGGGGGGGGGAAGAGAGAAGGGGGGGTCGAAAAGAAGAGGAGACAGTTTAGTGTTTTAATCGGAAATACTTTTCCCCACCAGCCCTTTGAGAATCACACAGAACACCTCCACTATCACAAAGAACAGCCCCCCCACCCCCCACAATCACACAGAGCAACCCTCCCCCCCCCCCCCCCGCCTTTCCCGTGGGGGAATCACAATGTACAGCTCCCCCTAACCCTGGGGGGAATCACAGACAGCAGCCCCCCCCCCCGGGGGGTCTCTCAGGCTGTGGTCTGCAGTCTCTCTCTTTCTTTCCTGGGGGTCTCTCTCTTCTGGGAGAGGTCTGCCTCTCCCCTCTCTCCTGGGAAGGAGGCTCTGTCCCTCTCTCTCCGTCCTGGGAGTCTGTCCCTCTCTCTCCCTCTGCGTCCTAAGGGGTCCCTCTCTCTGTGTGTCCTAGGGGGTCTCTCTCTCTCTCTCTGTCCTGTGGGGTCTCCCTCTCTCTCTCTCTGTCCTGGGGCTCTGTCCCTCTCTCTCTCTCTCTGTCCTGGGGCTCTGTCCCTCTCTCTCTCTCTCTCTGTCCTGGGGCTCTGTCCCTCTCTCTCTCTCTCTCTGTCCTGGGGGTCTGTCCCTCTCCCTCTCTCCTGGGCTGGGGGGTGGGGGGTGGGGGGGGGAGGCTGGGTCACAGATGTAGACCTGGGCTCTGTCAGGAAGATGCTATCCTTCCAGTGAGGTTGGAACTGTCTCTATGGAAACTGTGGCTGGAAACTGACGCATCGTCCGATCCAGAAGGTGGGAAAGCGGGAGAGGGACGTGACATTTTGGAAAAGCATTTGTGGAAAGGCAGCAACAGTTAGTCTGGAGAGAAAGGTGTGATTTGTAAAGGTAGATTCTCCCAGAGCAGCGCTGTGATGACAGTCCCACTCACTGCTTCCAGGCGGTTTCCATTCCCAGCTCTGGGATTGATCCTGGAGAAAGCAGGGATTGTGGAACATTGCACACAGACTAAAGCAGGTCACTAAAAGCTGGAAGCTTACCTGTATATACGCCATCTTCGCTCAGAGTCTTTAACAGTTCAAAGCTGCGCAGGGCGACTCCCCTCCCCAGCACAGACGTGACTGCTTTGAGTGATAGTAGCGGCCGTTCCCATTCCCGATGCTCCAGGAATCCGCCTCTCCCTGCTCCAGCAGCAGGAATTCCCTCTGCCTCTCAGGAAAGGGGGAAACTCCCTGGGGTCCCCCTCAGCCCAGAACCCCCCCCGAGCTGCTCCCAGATGCTGCAGGAATCCCTCTCATCCCGGACTTCCCGACTGGAGCCCAGAACAGGAGCCAGACAGCACCAACTGCTGGGACAGGGAAACCACGGGGAAGGGCACACGCTCACACACCCTTTCACTCTCACACTCTCTACAAACTCTCTCACTCACACAGACTCAGACACATTCAGTCACACACACACACATATACAGGCGCACACACACATTCACAAACTCACACACACAAATTCTGTCACACTCGGACTGTCTCTTACACTCAGACTCTCTCACACTCAGACTAGGTGCTGCTGTGCTGTTTGTTAGATCAAACTCAGAAATTGGAGTCACTGGAGATTGGCCATTGATTCTCGCAGCTTGGAAAACACTAACATTTCTGTCAAACATGTCACATGTATTAAAATCCAAATCTTTACTTTGTTTTAGAATTTAGTCTTGTTTTGTATAACCCCCGCCCCCATTCACCCTCTGTGTCTGCCCTCTGTCCCAGCCTGTCTCCCCCTTTTCACTCCCATGTCTGCAGCCTTTCCCGGTTGCAAAATCTCACTTACTGTCCTGTCTGGAGACAATACACACCTCTTAATCCTCTCTCTTCTCACACTGTCTGAACCTTTAAGACTTGATTACCTGTAAAGACTCACATTCCAACCATTATTTTGTAAATTGAGTTTGTGTCTTTATATACCCCGTTTGTGAACAGAACTCCCACTTACCTGACAAAGGAGCAATGCTCCAAAAGCTAGTGGTTTTGCTACTAAATAAACCTGTTGGACTTTAACCTGGTGTTGTGAGACTTTTTACTGTGTTTACCCCAGTCCAATGTTGACATCTCCACATCAGGGAGCATAGAGCCAACATTTCCAGTCTGGGTTCTAAAGTTTATTTATTAATGTCACAAGTATGCTTACATTAACACTGCAATTAAGTTACTGTGAAAATCCCCTAGTCAGCACACTCCAGTTCAGGTTACACTGAGGCAGAATTTAGAATGGCCAATGCACCCTAAGCAGCGTGTCTTTGGACCATGGGAGGAAACCAGAGCACCCAGAGGAAACCCACACAGACACAGAGAGAACATGCAGACTCCACGCAGACAGTTACCCAAACTGGGAAGTGAACCTGGGTCCCTGGCACTGTGAGGCAGCAGTGCTAACCACTGTGTCACCGTGACCCTTTGTCAGAGCCCATGTATAAAATGAACACTTTTCACCAGGGAATGGCCCACAGGGGTCAGTATGGGTCATTGCATTAAAGACCAGGAGATGTCTGACAGATTGGAGAGTGGTGGCTCCCAGTCCCCTCAGCACTTCGATACGGAAGGAAATATCGCTAAAGCTTTATTTCAGTCTGAAGAATTGCAGAGATATCCTCCTCTTTGCTGCTATGTGGACTTTTCCAAGTTGCTCCCAGCTTCCAGCTCCCAATCCTGACATGAGGAAGTGTGGAGCAGACTGGAGCTGGAATATGGCTGGAAACTCATTTCCAAGAACTCAGTAAAATAAACAAACAAACATTTTTCAATCTTCTAAAACTAAATCAAATGAATGAGAAATGGCAGGAAAATGATTGAGGTTGAGAATGTTGTTTGGCTGGACTTTGCAGTTAATTGTTTTCCTGCTTCCTTTAATAAGTTTAGAAAGTAACAGTGCCCAATTAGATTGCCACTAACATTGGAAATCTCCCCTGGATTCTCATCCCCCCGTACACGGTGCTCACTTCAATCTCTGCTATAAAAAAATGAGGAATCAATCAGAAGCAAGCTCACACTCATACCCTGGATCACTGGAACAGTGTGAGTTTTGCAGCAGTGCAGACTCCAGAGAGAAAACGTTGAAGGGCTTTGGGAAAACAGAGTCAAAAAGACAGGAAGATTTAGAGAACAGAGAGAGACTAGAGATGAAGAGGGAGAATCTGCCCTATCAGCGAGGAAGGCTCTTTAACTGACAGACAGATGCTTTTTCCACTGAGGCTAGGGGAGAAAACAACCAGAGGTCATGGGTTAAGGGTGAAGGGGGAAAGGGGAATTTCTCCGGGTAAACAAGGGACAGACTGTGGGGTGGTCCGGCTCAGCAGGCGTTCTGGTATCAGAGGGTGGCATTGAGATAGGAGGGTGATAGGACAGCAGGTGTTCTGGTATCAGAGGGTGGCACTGAGATAGGAGGGTGATAGGACAGCAGGTGTTCTGGTATCGTTCGAGAGGAAAGTAAAGATGTCAGTAAGCAGCTGAGCTGATGTTCTCTGAAGTCACAGAGGTTTATATAAAGGTTTACAGCATGGAAACAGGCCCTTCGGCCCAACCTGTCCATGCCCAACTTGACCAGGTCTTGATCTATTGGAAGAAATGGTGAAAGTCTGAATGGTGTGACTAACTTCATTCCTCTGATAGGTTCCCATCACAGTCAGAGGTGTCCAAAGACTGGGCCAGACTGTAAACAGCACCGAAATCACACTGGATCCAGAGCAGATGAGACTTCATGCTGCTCATTGAGAGAAAGCCATTCTCAGTAACTCTGCACTCTCCATCACATCTGGCAACATGTGGAATTTAAGTAAATCTTCTCATTCAAAAACTAGATGTCATTGTCTGTACCGTGTAGAGTCAGTGAGGTTTCCGGAGCTGGACTCTCCTTTCCTGCCATTGCTTCCACACACACATTACTGTGCAGCACTCAGTGCTAATCCTCAAAGTCCATCTATAAGCAGGACAGTTCCTGAGTTGCTGCTGTTAGGGTGTGTGATGGTGTGTGTTCAGTTACTGTGCTGTACTCCACTGCCAGTGGAGATGGTTCTTCATCACAACCCAGAAAGAGCAAGTAGAGAATAAGATTCGCAATTAGAAGCAACTTTCCATTATCATAAATGGGATTTTTTTAATGAATCATCACTTGGTCAAATGGACTGAATTGGTGCAAATGAACAGATACTGGTGTTAATGTTCTCCCAAATACCCCCTGCACATTTCAAACACCCTCTCTTCCCACAATTTCTATAGAAGTTTCTATCACTTGTGAAAGAATATTTTTTATTCTTTCAGGGATGTGGGCATCGTGGGCTGGGTCAGAATTTATTCTCCATCCCTAATTACCCTTGAGTATCCTGAGTGGCTCAGCCTTTTCCGAGGACATCTAAGAGTGAACCAGATTGCTGTGGGTCTGGAGTCACATATAGGCCAGACGCAGGAAGGATGGCAGATTTCCTTCCCAAAAGGATGTTAGTGAACCAGGTGGGCTTTTGCACCAATCAATGGTAATTTCATGGAATTCCATATTTATTAACGGAATTTAATTCCACCAGCATGGACTTTAGCAAGGCCTTTGACAAGGTACCACCTGGTAAGCTGTTACATATAGTTAAATCTCACGGGATCCAGGGTGAGATATCTAAATGAATTCAAAACTGGCTTCTTGACAGAAGCCAGAGGGTGATTATAGAGAGTTGTTTTTCAAACTGGAGGCCTGTCACCAGCAGTGTGCCTCAGGGATCAGTGCTGAGTCCCTGTTATTTATCATTTATATTAATGATTTGGATGAGAATATAGGAGGCATGGTTAGTACATTTGCAGATGACACCAAGATTGATGGCATAGTGGACAATCAAGAAAGTTACCTTCGATTTCAATGGGATCTTGACCAATTGGGTTAGTGGGCTGACAAATGGTAGAGAGGTTTTAATTTAGGTAAATGCGAGGTGATGTATTTTGGTAGATTGAACCAGGGCAGGGACTTATTCAGTTAATGATAGGGCGTTGGGAAGAGTTACAGGACAAAGAGATCTGGAGGTATATGTTCATAGCTCCCTGAAAGTGGATCACAGGTGGACAGAGTGGTGAAGAAGGTATTCGGCATGTTTGGTTTCATTGGTCAGAACATTGAATACAGGAGTTGGGATGTCTTGTTGAAGTTGTACAAGACATTGATAAGGACACAATTGGAATACTATGTGCAATTCCGGTCACCTTATTATAAAAAGAATATTATTAAACTAGAAAGAGTACAGAAAAGATTTACTAAGATGCTACCGAGGACCTGCTGGTTTGGGTTATAAGGAGAGGCTGGATAGACTTGGCCTTTTTTCTCTGGAGGGCGTAGAAGCCTGAGGGGTGATCTTATAGAGGTCTATAAAATAATGAGGGGCACAGACAAAGTAGATAGTCAATATCTTTCCTCAAAGGTAGGGGAGGCTAAAACTAGAAGGTATAGGCTTAAGGTGAGAGGGGAGAGATTCAGAAGTGTCCAGAGGGACAATTTTTTCACACAGAAGGTGGTGAGTATCTGCAATAAGCTGCCAGAGGTAGTAGTAGAGACAGATACAATTTTGTCTTTTAAAAAGCATTTGGACAGTTGTATGGGTAAGATGGACATAGAGGGATATGGACCAAATGCAGGAAATTGGGATTAGCTTAAGAGTTACAAAAAGAACAGCATTAACAAGTTGGGCTGAAGGGCCTGATTCTGTGCTATAAATCTTGATGACTTTATAAGCTGCCATGGTGGGATTTGAACCCACTTCCCCAGAAAGTTAGCCTGGGACTCTGGATTACTGGTCCAGTGACATTACCATGATATTATAATAGAACCCCTCCTGATGGGTGAATGGATCACACTGGCTGGTTCAGTATGAGAACAATGTTAATGTGGGTATGTTTAAAGGTTGTGAATATCTACAGGGAAGATGGAATAGTTTGTTCCGTTCTATAAAGAAATATCAGGTCTGTTCAGAAGGTGGCATCAACAGTGACAGAATTTGGAGCTGGTGGAAGGATGAGAGCGATAATTGGATGAAAGAAAAGTAAAGTAGATAAGATCAAGATTTTTATTGGTCACGTACGGTGAATGAATACAAACAATACTGGCAATAACAATACAGCTAAAACATGGGAATTTTAAAACATTATTTCATGAGATGTAAGACCAGTGTGAGCCTTACATCACTGCTAGGGAAATTATTGGAGAGGATTCTTCAAGTTAGGATTTATTCCACTTGGAAATAAACGGATGTATTAGTGAGAGGCAACAAGGTTTTGTGAAGGGGAGATCATGTCTCATTATCTTGATCGAGTTTTTGAGGAAGTGACAAAGATGATCGATGAGGGTAGGGCAGTGGATGTTGTCTACATGGACTTCAGTAAGGCCTTTAACAGGGTCCCTCATGGCAGACTGGTGCAGAAGGTGAAGTCGCCTGGGATTCAGAGTTAAGCTGGTGAGATGGATACAAAACTGGCTCGGTCAAAGAAGACAGAAGGTAGCAGTGGAAGGGTGTGTTTCTGAATGGAGAGCTGTGACCAGTGGTGTTCCTCAGGGATCAGTGCTGGGATCTTTGCTGTTTGTAATATATATCAGTGATTTGGAGGAAAATGTAACTGGATTGATTAGTAAGTTTGTGGACAACACAAAGATTGGTGGATTTGTGGATATCGATGAGGACCATCAGAGGGTACAGCAGGATATGGATCAGTTGGAGACTTGGGCGGAGAGATGGCAGATGGAGTTTAATTGGGACAAATGTGAGGTAATGCATTTTGGAAGGTCTAATACAGATAGGAAATATACAGTAAATGGCAGAACCCTTACAAGTATTGATAGGCAGAGGGATCTGGGTGTACAAGTATACAGGTCACTGAAAATGGCAATGCAGGTGGAGAAGGTAGTCAAGAAGGCATACGGCATACTTACCTTCATCGGCCGGGGCACTGAGTTTAAAAATTGGCAAATCATGTTGCAGCTTTACAAAACCTTAATTAGGCTGCACTTGAATATATTGTTCAATTCTGGTCACCACACATCCAGAAGGATGTGGAGGCTTTGGAGAGGGTACAGAAAAGATTTACCAGGATGTTGTCTGATATGGAGGGTATTAGCTATGAGGAGAGGTTGGAGAAACTCGGTTTGTTCTCATTGGGGCGACAGAGGTTGAGGGAGACCTGATAGAAGTCTACAAGATTATGAGAGGCATGGACAGAGTGGATAGTCAGAAGCTTTTCCCCAGGATAGAAGAGTCAATTACTAGGGGGCACAGGGTTAAGGTGCAAGAGGCAAGGTTTAAAGGAGATGTACGAGGCAGATTTTTTGCACAGAGTGTGGTGGGTGCCTGGAATTCATTGCTTGGGGAGGAAGTGGAAGCAGATACGATAGTGACTTTTAAGGGGTGTCTTGACAAATACATGAATAGGATGGGAATAGAGGGATCTGGTCCCCGGAAGGGTAGGGAGTTTTAGTTAAGTTGGAGCAGCATGGTCGGTGCAGGCTTGGAGGGGACGAAGGGCCTGTTCCTGTGCTGGAATTTTCTTTATTCTTTGTTATTGGCAAGGCCAGCACCTATTGGCCGTCCATTTGAGATCTCACATTGAGTGTTTGCTTGGCCGTTTCTGAGGGCAGCCCCACTTTGCTGTGGGTCTGGAGTCACGTTACCCTCAACCAAATAAGCTCCCAACTGTCTGGAGTCTGGATCACTCTGCTCCATCCCACTGCTCTGTCCAGTCACCTCCCGAGTGTTTGGAATCAGGAATATTCTGCTCTGTCCGCTGCTCTCTCACAGTTCAGCTCCAGAGTGAAGGTTCAGGTCTTATCTTGTAATTCCGTCCCCTCACCCTCTCTCTTTCCGGTGTTACACAACACTCTGAATAATAACAGTGGGGGATGATTATACCAACATATGTTAATGGAGGTGACACCTGTGAGGCTGAGGCAGACTCAAGCTGTGTGCGCTATTTTTAATATCACTACAGATGCTACTTTCGAAGTAACCAGGAGCCCTGTTTTATCAAAGTATATTTTCCAAATCACAAGTAGGAATTGTTACACATGGAGTGGATTCTGTTTTCCAATGGATCATGGCAGAGAAGGAATTAGAGTTTTACAGCACAGAATGAAGTCCTTCGATCCAGTACGGAGCTGGAATTCTGTCCATTTCTATGACCCTACCGCAATCTGCAGCTATTTTGCTGGGGCAAAGGTCACTGGTTATGAAGGGTGACCTCAGGCTAAGATTTCTGTCACCAGGACAACACCAAAGAATGAAATTCTGTGGCTGGGGCTGTACAGAAATCTACTGGAATATTTAGGACAGAAATGAGGAGGAATTTCTTCCCTTAGAGAATGGGGAATGTTTGGAATGCTGGACCGTGGAAAGCTGCGGAGTTCAGTCATGGAGTCAAAGGCAGAGAGGAATAGATTCCCAGACAGTAAAGGTATTGCAGGATGTTGGGATAGTGCTGGGAAATGATGCTGAGGTTGGGTGGAAATCCAGCTCCAAATGGGATGTGGCAGGAAAGCTAGTGCCTGTTAACCAACTTCCTGCCAGTTTTTCATCAAAGTTTGGGTGGGATAATGACATTAAATCCAACCAATAGCCTTTAATCATTAGGCTGCCATTGTAAATCTGTCTGCATTAGCATCGGAATGGAATAATGAAAACATCCCAAAATCCTGGATTATTTCCCAGCTGTTATTGGCAATGTAATCTGTGAGGTTTAATCAGTCTCTGATGGTCTTCACACCCACTACAGGACTTCCAAACCAAGCTCTCTCCCCAGAGACCCATCAGACCGAGCGATTATTGAGAGCAAAGGGCAAATATTTCAGGAAGGCCCTGAAAAGATATAACATCTCTACTGATCTGTGGGAATCTCTTGCTGGAGACCATTCCAAACTGGAAAGAAAGCATCTGTGAAGATCCTTAAGAGGCCCAGGTGGAAGCTGAGTACAAATTGTGGGAAGGGGATCTCCAAAACCGGGGAACCCACCACCATCCACTCCCTCCCGGCCCCCGCCCGACTCCATCCCCACACATCACCTGTGGCAGAGGTCGGGATCCAACATTGGACTTTTGAATCACCTCAGGGCCCAGAATTCTGGAGTGAAAGAAGTCATTCTCAGTGCTGGATAATGTCTCAGATGAAGGATGGTTTCTTTAGATAGATATCAAGCTGGAGTTGCAATGCAATCTCTCTAAAAACCCCAGCAGATCCTTGTGAACATGACACCAAATGATAAAGTTCTGTCTCGTGTGTGCTTGATGCCCTGTCAGAGTCAGCAAGCAGCTTGGCAAAAAATAAATGGATTTCTTTTCTAATTAAAAAAAACCCTGAAAATTGTCACAGAAATGATAATTCTCCCGCAGGTTAATTCTGTGTTTCACTCAGAAGAATATATTTCAGAAAGAAGGCAATTTTATTTAGGAATTATATTTCGCTGAAGGGAAAGAATGGTGAGAATTTGGGAGTAGTTCGGATGCAACAACTTAATCTCAACAGAAAAGGAAGGTAACATCTAAATTCGAGGCTACTTCTAAATAAACTCAATGATTTTATTCTCCTGCTGCTGGACTTTACAATGTGGGGACAATCTTCCCGAGTCAACAGATTACCACAATTATTCACAGCTTTGTTGTAGGGAGCGAGAACCCTGGGGTAAGGGGTGAGGCAATGACATCTCACACTGCGAGAGGATGATTAATGCTGTAAGACATCGCTCAGCATTTCATTGAAACTAATCACACAGATATCGACTGAAGCAAAGAGCCCAGACACGTGGCCTGCTCAGAAAGGTAAGTCTAAAGGAGCATTTTAAAAGGAGAAAGAATTAGAGAGGTGGAGATGTTTGTGGTGAGAGTTTAGGACCCAGAGACTGGAAGTATGGCCAATAA
The DNA here is from genome assembly GCA_024679065.1 of Sphyrna mokarran. NCBI lineage: Eukaryota > Metazoa > Chordata > Chondrichthyes > Carcharhiniformes > Carcharhinidae > Sphyrna > Sphyrna mokarran. Next base: position 54,867,866 of record JAGIQG010000018.1, read on the forward strand.
TCCTGGTGTGAAGTAAAGGATGGGTTCTTAAGAAACCAGAAACACTACATTAGTGTTTCCCTTCCTCCTTCCTTCTCTAACCAAAAGAAAGGCCACTGTGAGGAGTGATGGTAAGAGTTTAATAATTTATTAAAATAAATGAATTGGTGTTAGAAATGTCAGTCAGTGGGGTTAAGTGCTGCATCTGAGAGACGTGGGAGATCCATGAGGCTTTCAGCATCTTGGTGACTACATCTGCAGGAAGTGCACCCAATTACAGTTCCATCCAAACCACACGGACAGGTTGGAGTAGCAGCTGGATGCATTTAGGAGCATGAAGAAGATGGAAAGTGTCATGGATAGAAGCTTTAGAGATATGGTCACACCCAAGGTGCAGGCAAATAGATTGGGGACTGTGAGGGGGACAGGCAGTCAGTGCAGGAATCGCTCTCTCTAACTGGTTTACTGTTTTGGATACTGTTGGGGGAGATGGGCTATCAAGGAATAACAGCAGCAGCCAGAGCAGTGATATCATGACTGGCTCTGTTGTTAAGCAGGGAGAGACAGACTAGAGCAATAGTTATAGGGGACTCTAAAGTTAGAGTGCAGATAGGTGACGCAGTGGATTTGAAAGAGACTCCAAGATGGTAAGTTGCCTCCCTGGTGCCAGGGTCCAGGATATCTCTGAATGGACAGGAAGTATTCTGAAGGGAGAGTGTGAGCAGCCAGAGGTTGTGGTACATATTGGTATTAATGACATAGACAGGAAGAGTGATAAAGTCCAGTAGTAGCAATTTAGGGAGTGACTTTTGAGGGACATCTTGACAAATTCATGAATAGGGTGGGAATAGAGGGATATGGTCCCCGGAAGGGTAGGGGTTTTAGTTAAGACATGCAGTAACGTTGGTACAGGCTTAAAGGGTCAAAGGGCCTGTTCCTGTGCTGTAATTTTCTTTGTTTTTTGATCTAACTATTGAGACCATTCACAGTCAGTGTAGTAAGCCGTGCTCAAGAGTCATTACAGCAGGGACAGAGGCCATTCAGCCTATTGAGCTCATGCTGGTTCACTGTAGAGCATCGTAATCCCATTCCTTCATTCTACCCTCACTGCATTGTACAGTCACTTCCCTCGAGCTTCCATCTAATTTTCTTGTGAACAAATTCATTGTCACTGCTGCCACTATTCTCATTGGAAATGAGTTTCTGGTCATCACCATTCATTGTATAAACTAATTCTTCACCACATTTCACCCTAAAACCAGAAAACCAGGAACAAGAAGAGATAGTCCAGCCCCTCGAGCCTGCTCCATCATTCAATAGGATCATGGCTGATTCCACATTCCTCATGACCACATTCCTACCCTTTCCCATAACCTTTGATTTCCTCACTCTATCTCAGCCTCAAATACACGGGGTGGGATTGTACATCTTCACTTAACCCGAGACCAGAGAATCCTGCCCAAGGTCAGTGGACCTTCCCGTTGTCCACCCCTTACCCGCTCTGATTTTGTGGTGGGAAGGCAGTAGAATCCCAGTGATAGACTCTGCCCTACAGGAATTCCAAAGAATCATCTCCCTCTGAGAGAAGAAATTCCTCCTGATCTCAGTGTTAAATTGGTGCCTCTTTATTCTGAGACTCTGCTCTCTGGTTCTAGACTCTCCCACGAGGGAAACATTCTCTCAGCATTGGCTCTGTCGAGCTCCTTAAGAATCTGACAATCCCAATGAGATCACCTCTCATCCTTCTCAATTCCAGTGGGTAGGGTCCCAACCTGTTTAACCTTTCCTCATAAGACAATCCCTCCAATTCCGGGGATCATCCTAGTGAACCTTCTCTGAACTGCCTCCAGTGAAATATTTTTCCTTAAATAAAGGGATCAAAACTGCTCTCAGTGCTCCAGATGCTGTCTCACCAGTACCTTGTACAGTTGCAGCAAGACTTCCCTACTCTTATACTCCAATACCCCTGCAATAGGGACCAACATTCCATTACCCTTCCTGATTACCTGCTGTCCCATTGTGTTAGCTTTCTCTGTTTTGTGCACCAGTCCCCCCCCCAAGTCCTTTTGTGTTACAGCTTTCTGCAGTTTTTCTCCATTCAAATAACATCTGTTCTTTTGTTTTCCCTTCCATAATGAACCACTTCACATCTTCCCTCATTAAACTCCATTTACCATCATTCTTGTCCACTCACTTACCCTGCAATATCTCTCTGTAAACTGGTTGTATTCCCTGTCATAACTTGTCTTTTCATCTATTTTTGTGTCGTTTGCAAATTTGGCCGCAGTACCTTCACTTCCTTCCTCCAAGTCATTAATATATTTTATAAACAGTCGCGGTCCCAGCACTGATCCCTGTGGAATCTCACTGCTTACAAGTCACTAACCTGAAAAGAAGCTCTTATCCTCATTCTCTATTTCCTGCCCACTCTCCAATTCTTTCTCTGTGCTAACATATCACATCCAACATCAGCTTTTATCTTATGATTTAACCTTTTGAGTGGTATCTTATCAAGTGCTTTCTGAAATACGACACTTCTACTGGTTCCCCTCTACTCTCTGATTGAGACTTGCTCGAAAAACTTTAATGAATTAGTCAAATACGATTTCTCTTTCCTGAAGCTGTGTTAATTCTGCTTGATTAGATTGTGATTTTCCAAATGTGCCGCTATTACTGCCTCAATAATTGATTCCGATGTTTTTCTGACAATAGATGGGAGACCAATCGGTCTATATGATGTTTGTAGCAAACACCACTAGCTTTCAGAACGCTGTTGAATCTCCAATCTCCTGAAGAGATTGGTGAGGCACTGAATAAATATTTCTCTTCGGTATTCATGCAGAGTGTTGGAAATGTAGCTATGGAGAGCACTGAGGTACAGGGTTGCAAATTGGGAAGTATTGTAGTAGATAGGGAGGATGTGCTAGAAATTCTCGAGGGTTTGAAGTTGGATAAGTCCCCTGGGCCGGACGGGATTTACCCTAGGATTCTCTGGGAGGCAAGAGAGGAGATTGCAGAGCCTCTGGCTCTGATCTTCAGGTCCTCGTTGGTTACGGGTGTGGTTCCGGAGGACTGGAGGATAGCGAATGTGGTCCCATTGTTTAAGAAGGGGAAGAGAGACCTTCCAGGGAATTATAGGCCAGTGAATCTTACTTCTGTTGTGGGCAAGGTATTGGAGAGAATTATTAGGGATAGGATTTATAGTTATTTAGAGAGAAATGAATTGATTGGGGATAGTCAGCATGGTTTTGTGAAGGGTAGGTCGTGCCTTACTAACCTCATTGAGTTTTTTGAAAAAGTGACCAAAGAGGTGGATGGGGGTAAGGCGGTTGATGTGGTATATATGGACTTTAGTAAGGCGTTTGATAAGGTGCCCATGGAAGACTTCTGCAGAAAATGCAGATGTATGGGATAGAGGGTGATTTAGCTAATTGGATTAGGAATTGGCTAGCAGATAGAAGACAGAGGGTGGTGGTGATGGGAGATATTCATCGTGGAGTTCGGTTACAAGTGGTGTACCTCAGGGGTCTGTTTTGGGGCCCCTGCTGTTTGTAATTTTAATAAATGATCTGGATGAGGGTATTGAAGGATGGATTAGTAAATTTGCAGATGACACTAAAGTCGGTGGAGTGGTAGATAGTGAAGAGGGGTGTTATAGTTTGCAGAGAGACTTGGACAAGTTGCAGAGCTGGGCCGAGAGGTGGCAAATGGAGTTTAATGTGGAAAAGTGTGAGGTAATGCACTTTGGCAGGAACAATAAATGTGTAGAGTATAGGGCTAATGGTAGGGCTCTTAATAGTGTTGAGGAACAGAAGGATCTTGGTGTATGTGTCAATAGATCCCTGAAAGTAGGCAGTCAAGTGGATAAAGTTGTTAAGAAGGCATATGGAGTCTTAGCTTTATTGGCAGGGGGATTGAATTTAGGAGCCGCAGCATCATGTTGCAACTGTACAAAACTCTAGTGCGGCCGCACTTGGAGTATTGTGTGCAGTTCTGGTCCCCACATTATAAGAAAGATGTGGAGGCATTCGAGAGGGTACAGAGGAGGTTTACCAGGATGTTGCCTGGTATGGAGGGCAGGTCCTATGAAGAGGGGTTGAAGGATTGGAGGTTGTTTTCGTTAGAAAGGAGGCGGCTAAGAGGGGATCTTATTGAAGCATATAAGATGATTAGAGGTTTGGATAGGGTGGACAGTGATAGCCTTTTTCCTGGATGGAGAAAGCTAGCACGAGGGGACACAGCTTTAAATTAAGGGGTATGAGTTATAGGACGGATATCAGAGGTAGGTTCTTTACTCAAAGAGTGATTAGGGAGTGGAATGCCCTGCCTGCAGCTGTTGTAGATGCGCCAAGGTTGGTGGCGTTTAAGAGGTTAATTGATAAGTATATGGAAGAGAAGGGGATGGTTTAGTTTGGAGGGGCATTGCTTTTTATTTTGGTCGGCACAACATCGAAGGTCGAAGGGCCTGTTCTGTGCTGTATTGTTCTATGTTCTATGTTCTATGTTCTTTCGTCAGGTGGGTGAGAATTCTGATCACAAACAGGGCACAAAGACACAAACTCAATTTACATGAACAACTATTAGAATGCGAGCCTTTACAGCTAATCAAGTCTTAAAGATACAAACAATGTTTCAAACAATACACATCTCTTTAACCTCTCTGTGTGAAAAACTTTCCCCGCACATAGAACATAGAACATAGAACACTACAGCACAAACAGGCCCTTCGGCCCACAAGTTGTGCCGATCATACCCATACCTACCAAGCCATAGAACTATCTGTAATTCCCAATCCCATTAAATCCCTATACTCATCCAGAAGTCTTTTAAAAGACCACAACGAGTTTGCCTCCACCACCACCGACGGCAACCGATTCCATTCACTCACCACCCTCTGAGTGAAAAACTTACCTCTAACATCCCCTCTGTACTTGCCCCCCAGCACCTTAAACCTGTGTCCTCTCGTAGCGACCATTTCAGCCCTGGGAAATAGCCTCCGAGAATCCACCCTATCTATTCCTCTCAACATCTTATAAACCTCTATCAGGTCGCCTCTCAACCTTTGTCTCTCCGGAGAGAAGACATAGAACATAGAACATTACAGCGCGGAACAGGCCCTTCGGCCTTCGATGTTGCGCCGACCAATTACCCAAGACACCTAACTCCCTCAACCTATCTTCATAAGGCCTGCCTCCCAACCCAGGCAACATCCTTGTAAATCTCCTCTGCACCCTCTCAATAGCTTCCACATCCTTCCTATAGTGAGGCGACCAGAACTGCACACAATACTCCAAGTGGGGTCTGACAAGGGTCTTATAAAGTTGCAGCATTACCTCCCGACTCCTAAACTCAATCCCTCTATTAATGAAGGCCAGTACACCATATGCCTTCTTGACCACATCCTCCACTTGCGGGGCAGATTTAAGAGTCCTATGGACCCAGACCCCAAGATCCTTCTGCTCCTCAACATTGCCAAGACTCCTACCCTTGATATTATACTCCTTCATCCCATTGGTCCTGCCAAAATGGACCACCACACATTTGTCCATGTTGAAATCCATCTGCCACTTCTCCGCCCAGTCTTGCATCCTATCTATGTCTCGCTGCAACTTCAGACATCCCTCCAGACTATCCACAATACCACCAACCTTTGTATTATCAGCGAACTTACTAACCCATCCCTCCACTTCCTCATCCAGGTCATTTATGAAAATGACAAACAGCAAGGGTCCTAGAACAGATCCCTGGGGCACTCCACTGCTGACTAACCTCCATGCAGAAGAAGACCCATCCACAACTACTCTCTGCCTTCTGCAGGCAAGCCAGTTCTGGATCCACAAGGCCAAAGTTCCTTGGATCCCATGCCCTCTCACCTTCTCAAGAAGTTTTGGGTGGGGGACCTTATCAAACGTGTTGCTGAAATCCATGTAAACTACATCCACTGCTCTTCCTTCGTCAATGTGTTCAGTCACATTTTCAAAGAATTCAACTAGACTCGTAAGGCACAATCTGCCCTTAACAAAGCCGTGTGGACTGTTTCTGATCATATTGAATTTCTCTAAATGCTCACAAATCCTATCTGTCAGGATCCTCTCCATCAACTTACCGACCACTGAGGTCAGACTCACTGGTTGGTAATTGCCTGGATTATCCTTGTTCCCCTTCTTGAAAATAGGAACCACATCCGCAATCCTCCAATCCTCTGGAACCTCTCCCGTTTCCATGGACGACGCAAGGATCATCGCCAGGGGCTCTGCAATCACTTCCCTCACCTCCCACAGTAACCTGGGGTACATCCCATCCGGTCCCGGCGACTTGTCTATCTTGATAGAATTTAAAAGTTCCAATACATCCTCTTTCTTAACATCCACATACTCAATCTTTTCAGGTTGCTGCAAACCTGTTGTACAACCTCCCAGATCACTTTCCACCATGAAGACCGAGGCAAAGTACTCGTTAAGCACCTCTGCCATTTCTTCCGGTTCTACACAGACTTTTCCCCTTTACCTTTTAAAGGTCCAAACCCTTCTCTTCTCATCCTTTTACTCTTTACATATTTGTAGAAGGCCTTGGGATTCTCCTTAATCTTACCCACCAAGACCTTCTCATGACCCCTTCTGGCTCTCCTAATCTCCTTTTTAAGCTCTTTTCTATAAGCCTTATACTCCTCTAGATCCCCAACATCTCCTAGCTCTCTGAACCTTTTATATGCCTTTCTTTTCTTCCTGACTAGATTCATCACAACCTTCATGCACCACATCTCCCTTAAACTTTCCCCCTCTCACCTTAAACCTGTGCCCCCTTGTAATTGACTCTTCCACCCTGGGAAAAAGCCTCTGACTCTCCACCCTCTCTATGCCTCTCATCATTTTGTTGATCTCTATCAGGTCTCCCCTCAGCCTCCATCTTTCCAGTGAAAATGATCCTAGTTTATTTAACTTCTCCTCAAAGTCACCACCTTGAGACCAGGCACCATCCTAGTGAACCTTCTTTGTACTCTCTCCAAAGCTTCTATGTCCTTCTGGTAGTGTGGTGACCAGAACTGCACGCAGTACACAATACTTGGTCTGAACAAGGTTTTATATCGCCGCAATATGATTTCCCAGCTCTTGCACTCAACACCTCAGCTGATGAAGGCAGGTACACCCTATTCCTTCTTAATCACCATGGCCACCTGTGTTGCCACTTTTAAATACCATGTTATCTATCTCCAAATATAAATATCCAAGTGAGGCCGGAGGTGAGTTTGATGCCCAGTTAGTGGCACTGAGCATTCCAGGGAGGTGAGAGTATTGTGAAGGGTATGAAGGAGCTAGTCACTGCCCCGGCATTCAGAGTACAGAGCACCTTGGAGGACCCAAGAGTAGCCAACTATCTGACTGAGAGACAATGTGCACAGTCTAACTCTCAATGCCCACAGTGTCACGCCTGATTCGGAACAGCACAGGCTGGCTGGGCCGAAGGGCCTGTTCCTGTGCCGGATCTTTCATTGTTCTCTCTGCGATGAACATACACACACCAGGCTGATGGGACTCATTGAAAATGTCTGCCTGTATCCTCCCTCCCTTCACCACCTCCTCCCCCCCTTACTCCTCTCCCCACCCCCACCCCCACTCCACCCCACCCTCCAACCACAACCCACCCCCAGATTTCTGGCAGATTCCTGACTCCCTCCCATCCCTCACACACACACACACACACTCTCACACACATTCACACACACACACACACTCACACACACACACACTCTCTCTCTCTGTCACACACACACAAACATACCCACACACCACGCCCCCCCCCCCTACACACACACACACACACACACACACACATAGACACACATAGACACATACACACTCACACAACCACATTTTAGAGAAGCTTTTAGGGGACAATCTTTATTCTATTCTTACCTGGGAGAGTTATGAGGTTCCTGTTCTGTCTCTCATTGACCCCCTCCTCCCCCCCCCACCCCGAATGTGAGAATTATGGGATTGCAGTGATTTGCAATTCCAAAACCAGGCCAGGAAAAGCTTGTGATAGAACACGGTCACAAACTCCCAACTAACTGATTCACAGAGAAGGAAATGGAAAATGACTGCACTGGAATATGATTTTCCAACCTCGCCTTTTAATTTTTAAAGCTTCCTGTAACCTGTTGCCTCAGGCTGCAGTTCAGGACCAGGCCTCGGACTGAAGGCAGAGCAAACTGCAAACTCTCCGCTACTGTTCCTGTTTTCCCAGGGCATTTTATAACTTTATTTCTGTCCAGTGACATCACTGATGAGAGTTCATTTAGTCTTTTTAGATGATCAGATCTCCAGTAGATCCATTAGCCTATCAGATGGCAGGATACAAACAGACAGTATCACTGTGGTCAGTTAGTCATTCCCTGTCGCGTGGGACTCTCTGTTTGATCAGCCTGTCTGTGTTTGTATCACTTCCTGTGGCTGGCCTCACTGATCTCAAAACAAATACCAAATACTTCCACTTTATTAAAACACTGCTAATCTAACACTGTCTAGAACCCAGCAGCATCATTTTAATACAGTATTAATTACATTCCTGTGTTCTCCACAGATCCAAAACCAAACTGAAACTTGTCGAGGATTTAAACATCAAAGTCCTGTATTTCAGACAGCAGCCTGAATTACTGGATTTTTTTTTATATGATGTTAGAGAATATCACACAGCTTACATAAACACTGCACCCAACAACTTCTCTGTTACAGCAAGTAATATCACAGGGCCAGTAATGTGACCCATCACTCACACTGGTGTCGCACTCCCATGTCAAAGTGCAACAGCCTTTCTGGACAATATACAGAGTGTCAGCATTTCAGCATCACTGGCTGGGTGATGTTGCCAGGATGTGTTGGGGATCTGTCTGATTCTCGCCGTTTTAAAGATGCAGGACAGATTTTCAAGAGATTTAAAGGCAGAAGAAACCTGCATCTCAATGGTGATTATATCTGGAGAACTGACATGATTCCAATGTTGTTCTACCTGATACGCTGCAGGAAAGGATTTCCCGAGGCATGGTACATCGGGGAGACCATGTGGACATTATGACAATGGGTGAATGAACAGCGCTCGACAATCATCAATTCTGCAGTCACGGGCATTTGGCCTCTGACCTTTAGGTAAACGTTCTCCAAGGGGGCCTTCACGACACACGACAGCGCAGAGTCGCTGAGCAGAGACTGATAGCCAAGTTCCGCACGCATGAGGACGGTCTCAACGAAGATCTGAGGTTCATGTCACACTATCTGTAACCCCCATGACTTGCCTGGGCTACAAAATCTCACTAACTGTCCTGTCTGAAGACAATACATATCTCTTCAACCTGTGCTTAACCCTCTCTCCTCTCACATTGTCTGTACTGGTAAAGCCTTGATTACTTGTAAAGATTCACATTCCAATCTGTGATTATCTTGCAATTGTGTTTTTGCCTCTATATGCCCTGTTTGTGAACTAACCTCTACTCATCTGGTGAGGGAGCGGTGTTCCGAAAGCTCGTACTACCAACTAAACCTGTTGGACTTTAACTTGGTGTTGTGAGGCTTCTCACTGTGTTCATTTCAAAACTAATTCAAAACACCTACTGCTTCCTGACAGGTGATAAGTGGAAATAGTGTAGTTTGAACAGTCGGTCTCCTGTCTGCAACATTCTCAATGATCATTGAAAGATAATTCATCACAAGGAACAGTCAGCAAGAACATCACAAATAGTGGAAATGTGAAATGATGTGAAGATAATTTGACATCCTTGAGGCGTTGGATCAGAGCTTTCATCCTATTGGAGCATCTTTATGACAGTGATGAAATTTTCATTTTGAAAAAGTTGAAAAAATTTCAGGTAATAACTATTATTTTGAACAAAAAAGGAAATCTATAAGACCATAAGACCAATGGACATAAGAGTAGAATTAGGCCACTCAGCCCATCGAGTCTGCTACCCCTTTCAATCATGGCTGATATTTTTCTCATCCCCATTTGCAGATGACACTAAAGCCGGAGGAGTGGTAGATAGTGAAGAGGGGTGTTATAGTTTGCAGAGAGACTTGGACAAGTTGCAGAGCTGGGCCGAGAGGTGGCAAATGGAGTTTAATGTGGAAAAGTGTGAGGTAATGCACTATGGCAGGAATAATAAATGTGTAGAGTATAGGGCTAATGGTAGGATTCTTAATAGTGTTGATGAACAGAGGGATCTTGGTGTATATGTGCATAGATCCCTGAAAGTAGGCAGTCAAGTCGATAAGGTTGTTAAGAAGGCATATGGAGTCTTAGCTTTTATTGGTAGGGGGATTGAATTTCGGAGCCGCAACGTCATGTTGCAACTGTACAAAACTCTAGTGCGGCCGCACTTGGAGTATTGTGTGCAGTTCTGGTCCCCACATTATAAGAAAGATGTGGAGGCATTGGAGAGGGTACAGAGGAGGTTTACCAGGATGTTGCCTGGTATGGAGGGCAGGTCTTATGAAGAGAGGCTGAGGGATTTGAGGTTGTTTTCGTTAGAAAGGAGGCGGCTAAGAGGGGACCTAATCGAAACATATAAGATGATTAGAGGTTTAGATAGGGTGGACAGTGATAGCCTTTTTCCTAGGATGGAGAAAGCTAGCACGAGGGGACACAGCTTTAAATTAAGGGGTGATAGTTATAGGACGGATATCAGAGGTAGGTTCTTTACCCAAAGGGTGGTTCGGGAGTGGAATGCCCTGCCTGCAGCAGTTGTAGATGCGCCAAGTTTGGTGGCGTTTAAGAGGTTAGTTGATAAGTATATGGAAGAGAAGGGAATGGTTTAGTTTGGAGGGGCATTGCTTTTTATATTGGTCGGCGCAACATCGAAGGCCGAAGGGCCTGTTCTGTGCTGTAATGTTCTATGTTCTATGTTCTATTGTCCTGCCTTTTCCCCATAACCCCTGACCCCCTTATTAATCAAGAACCTATCTATCTCAGTCTCAAAGACACTCAATGACTGCCCTCCACAGCCTCCTGTGGCAAAGAGTTGCACAGATTCCCCACACTCTGGCTGAAGGAATTCCTCCTCATCTCTGTTTTAAAGGATTGTCCCTCTAGCCTGAGGTTGTGCCCTCTGGTTCCAGTTTTTCCTATGAATGGAAACATCCTCTCCACGTCCACTCTATCCAAGCTCACAGTATCCTGTAAGTTTCAATAAGATCCCCCCCTCTTCCTTCTAAACTCATGAATACAGAGTCCCCAACTGTTCCCCATACAACAAGCTCTTCATTCCAGGGATCGTTCTTATGAGCCTCCTCTGGACCCTTTCCAAGGCCGGCACATCCTTCCTTAGATGCAGGGCCCAAAACTGCTCACAATTCTCCAAATGGGGTCTGACCAGAGCTTGCCCTTGGCATTGACTTTATTTTTTGCCATTCTGATCACCCCAAGAGTTCAAGGGAATGTTACAAATTAATCAAGTTATACATTATTACAAGTATTACGTTAAGACAATCAGTCAGTAACATTCGCCCCATACAAATACCAGCCAATAACCATTAACAAGAGCAGGTCAGAGGCTAGGAATACCGCAATGAGAAACTCACCTCCTGACTCCCCAGAGCCAGTTATCCATCTACAAATCAGGAGTGTGATGGAATACTCCCCACTTGCCTGGATGGTGCAGTGCCAACAACACTCAAGAAGCTCAACACCATCCAGGACAAAGCAGCCCACTTGATTGGCACCACATCCACAAACATTCACTCTCTCTACTACCGATGCTTAGTAGCAGCAGTGTGTACTGTCCACAAGATGCACTTCAGCAATTCACCAAAGATCATTAGACAGCACCTTCCAAACCCATGACCACTTCTATCCAAAGGGCAAACAGATACATCAATTTCACAGTGAGCTGTACTGATATCATTTGCATTTGATAAACCAACATTCCCACTGCCTCAGCAAAGCAGCCAGCATAATGAAGGGCCCCAGACACTCTGGACATTCTCCCTTCCACCTTCTTCTATCAGGAAAAAAATGCAAAAGTCTGAGGTCATCTAACAGTTGACACAAGAACAGCTTCTTCCCTGCTGCTGTCAGACTTTTCACTGAACCTATCTTGCATTATGTTGATCTTTCTCTACACCCTCGCCATGTCTGTAACACTACATTCTGCACTCTCTCCTTTCCTTCTCTATGAACCGTATGCTTTGTCTGTATAACGCGCAAGAAACAATACTTTTTGCTGGATATTAATACATGTGACAATAATAAATCAAATCAAGTCCAATTATTGTGGATTATTAGTAAAACTAAATCACACAAAAATCTGAGGGATTGGGAAAACACACCAGCTGGCTGTTCATTTCAAAATTAATCCAAAATTCTGCTTCCTGACAGGTGATAGGTGGAAATAGTGTAGTTTGAACAGTCGGTCTCCTGTCTGTAATATTCTCAATGATCAATGAAAGATAATTCATCACAAGGAACAGTCAGCAAGAACATCACAAATAGTGGAAATGTGAAATGATGTGAAGATAATTTGACATCCTTGAGGCATTGGATCAGAGCTTTCATCCTATTGGAGCACCTTTATGACAGTGATGAAGCTTTTGTTTTTAAAAAATTGAAGAAATTTCAGGCAATAACTATTATTTTGAGTGAATCTAGTCCTTGCTATTGATTTTATTCCTCGCCGTTATGACCTCCCCAAGGGATCGAGGGAATGTCACAGAATAATCAAGTTACGTATTACGCTAAGAAAAGTGTTGAGTAACATTCGCCCCACACAAATACCAGCCAATAACCATCAACACAAGCAAGTCAGAGGCTAGGAATACCGCGATGAGAAACTCACCTCCTGATTCCCCAAAACCTATCCATCATCTGCAAGTCAGGAGTGTTTTGGAACACTCTCCACTTGCCCAGATGGGTGCAGCTCCAATAACACTCAAGAAGCTTGACCCAGTTAAGGACAAAGCAGCCTGCTCCCTACACCACCATTGTCCAGTAGCGCAGAGTGTGTTATCTACAAGATACACCGCAGATATTCACTAAAAATCCTTCGACGGCACCTAAATTCACAACCTTTCCCATCTAGAAGGACAAAGGCAGCAGGTACATGGGAACACCACCATCCGCAAGTTCCTTTCCAAACCCTTCACCATCCTGACTTGGAAATATATCGTAAGAAGTCTCACACACCAGGTTAAAGTCCAACAGGTTTATTTGGAATCTTCAGGTCAGTGAAGGAGCAGTGCTCCAAAAGCTTGTGATTCCAAATAAACTTGTACTTTAACCTGATGTTGTGAGATTTCTTATTGTGCCCACCCCATCCAACAATGGCATCTACATATCATGAAAATATTTCACTATTCTTTCACAGTCCCTGGGTCAAAATCCTGGAATTCCCTCCCTAATTCCCTAATAAAGGGTGGAAACTTAGGGCTATAACTAACAGAGTGGTTATCTCTGGTTTGTTACCTGTGCCGAGGGATAACATAGAAAAGAATAGGGAGAGAGAACATTTGAACTCGTGGCTAAAGGGATGGTGCAGGAGGGAAGGGTTCAGGTATTTGGACAATTGGGGCTCATTCTGGGGAAGGTGGGACCTCTACAAGAGGGATGGTCTGCACCTGAACCGGAGAGGTACCAATATCTTGGGGGGTAAATTTACCAGTGCTATTCGGGGGGGTTTAAACTGATTCGGGGGGGGATGGGAACCTGAATTGTTGTGCCAGTATACAGGAGGATGTGAATAGGGAGGTCACGGATAAGGTTTCTAGGTCGCAGCAGTATAGTGGCAAACGGGAGGGTGGTTTGAAGTGTGTATACTTTAATGCGAGGAGCATACGCAATAAGGTGGATGAACTTGCAGCCTGGATTGGTGCTTGGGACTTCGATGTTGTGGCCATTTCAGAGACGTGGATAGAGCAGGGGCAGGAATGGTTGTTGCAGGTTCCGGGGTTCAGATGTTTCAGTCAGAGCAGAGGTGGTGGTAGAAGAGGGGGAGGAGTGGCATTGTTAGTTAAGGACAGCATTACGGTGGCAGAAAAGACGTTTGATGTGGACTTGTCTGCTGAGGTAGTGTGGGCTGAGATTAGAAACAAGAAAGGAGAGGTCACACTGTTGGGAGTTTTTTATAGGCCTCCAAAAAGTTCCAGAGAAGTAGAGGAAGGGATTGCAAAGTTGATCCTGGATAGGTGTGAAAGTAACAGGGTAGTTGTAATGGGGGACTTTAACTTTTCTAATATAGATTGGAAAAGCTATAGTTCAAGTACGTTAGAGGGGTCAGTTTTTGTTCAATGTGTGCAGAAAGGTTTCATGACTCAGTATGTAGATAGGCCAACAAGAGGTGAGGCTATATTGGATTTGGTACTGGGTAATGAACCAGACCAGGTGTTAGACTTGGAGGTGGGTGTGTACTTTGGTGATAGTGACCACAATTCAGTTACGTTTACCTTAGTGATGGAAAGGGATGGGCACATACCGAATAACAGTAGTTATAGCTGGGGGAAAGGTAATTATGAGGCTATTAGGAGAGATTTAGGATGCATTGGGTGGAGCAGGATATTGCAGGGGCTGGGGACATCTGAAATTTGGAGCATATTTAAGGAACAGCTTCTGCATGTCCGTAATAAATATGTACCTGCCAGGCAGGGAGGAAGTGGTCAAGTGAGGGAACCATGGTGTACTAGGGAAGTTGAATCTCTGGTGAAGAGGAAGAAGGAGGCTTATATAATGATGAGACGTGAAGGCTCAGTTAGGGCAATGGAGAGCTATAAATTAGCCAGGAAGGAGCTAAAGAGGGAGTTGAGAAGAGCTAGAAGAGGACACGAGAAGACTTTGGCGGATAGGATTAAGGAGAATCCTAAAGCTTTTTACAGGTATATAAATAATAAAAGATTGGTTAGGGCAAGATTAGGGCCAGTCAGAGATAGCAGTGGGAAGTTGTGCGTGGAGCCTGAGGAGATAGGAGAGACACTGAATGAGTATTTTTCGTCAGTATTCACGCAGGAGAAAGACAATGTTGTCGGGGAAAATACTGTGATACCAGGTTGTAAACTGGGCAGGATTGAGGTTCATAAGGAGGAGGTGTTAGCGAATCTTGAAGGTATGAAAATTGATAAGTCCCCTGGGCCAGATGGGATTTACCCTAGGATTCTCTGAGAGGCTAGAAGAGGAGATTGCAGAGCCTTTGGCTTTGATCTTCATGTCGTTGTTGGCTACAGGTATAGTGCCAGAAGACTGGAGGATGGCAAATGTTGTCCCTTTGTTCAAAAAGGGGAGTAGGGACCATCCTGGAAATTATAGACCGGTGAGCCTGACTTCTGTTGTGGGCAAGGTCTTGGAAAGAATTATAAGGGATAGGATTTATAAGCATCTAGAGAGAAATAAATTGATTAGGGATAGTCAGCACGGTTTTGTGAAGGGTAGGTCGTGCCTCACAAACCTTATTGAGTTTTTTGAGGAGGTGACCAAAGAGGTAGATAAGGGTAAGGCAGTTGATGTATTGTATATGGATTTTAGCAAAGCGTTTGATAAGGTTCCCCATGGTAGACTACTGCAGAAAGTGCAGATGCATGGGATTGAAGGTGATTTAGCAGTTTGGATTAGGAATTGGCTAGCTGATAGAAGACAGAGGGTGGTGGTTGATGGGAAATATTCAACCTGGAGTGCAGTTACAAGTGGTGTACCTCAAGGATCTGTTTTGGGGCCACTGCTGTTTGTCATTTTTATAAATGACCTAGATGAGGGTGTAGAGGGTTGGATTAGTAAATTTGCTGACGATACCAAAGTGGGGGGAGTTGTAGACAGCGAGGATGGATGTTACAGTTTGCAGAGGGACATAGATAGGTTGCAGAGCTGGGCCGTGAGGTGGCAAATGGAATTCAATACGGATAAGTGTGAGGTGATTCACTTTGGTAGGAATAACAGGCATATGAAATATAGAGCTAATGGAAGGACCCTTAATAGTGTTGTCGAGCAGAGGGATCTTGGGGTACAAGTACATAGCTCTTTGAAAGTTGGCACCCAGGTTGATAAAGTTGTTAAGAAGGCGTACGGTGTGTTAGCTTTTATTGGTAGAGGGATTGAATTTAGGAGCCGTGAGGTTATGTTACAACTGTACAAAACTCTGGTGCGGCCGCACTTGGAGTATTGCGTACAGTTCTGGTCGCCGCATTATAAGAAAGATGTGGAAGCATTGGAAAGGGTGCAGAGGAGGTTTACCAGGATGTTGCCTGGTATGGTGGGAAGGCCTTATGAGGAAAGGCTGAGGGACCTGAGGTTATTTTCATTAGAGAGAAGAAGGTTACGCGGTGACCTAATTGAGGCGTATAAGATGATCAAGGGATTGGATAGGGTGGATAGTGAGAGCCTTTTTCCTCGGATGGTGATGACCAACACGAGGGGACATAACTTTAAATTAAGAGGTGGTAGTTATAGGACGGATGTCAGAGGCAGGTTCTTTACACAGAGGGTGGTGAGGGCGTGGAATGCCCTGCCTGCAGCAGTTGTGGACTCACCTACTTTGGGGGCATTCAAATGGTCGGTGGATAGGCATATGGATGATATTGGAATAGTTTAGGTTAGAGGGTCCGCTGGCCGGCGCAACATCGAGGGCCGAAGGGCCTGTACTGCGCTGTAATGTCCTATGCTCTATGTTCCAATGGCATTGTGGGTCAACTTACAGAACACGGACTGCAGCGATTCAAGAAGGCAGCTCAGCACCATCTTCTCAAGGGGCAACTAGGGATGGGCAATAAATGCTGGCCCAGCCAGCGATGTCCATGCCCCACGATTGAATACAAAAAGACTCGGTTTCAGTTGAGGTTGATGAAATCTGGTGTTAGAACAGGCAAAGTTCAGTGGAAAAGAGAACTGTGGAAGACTTTAATCGTGACATTAGCATCTTTTTCGGTTCCATTATCTGAGTTGGGTGAAGAATGGAATGGGTGAAATATTAAAGTATCGGTTATAATATTAAAGCATGCAAGGTTAGTCATCAGGAAGCATCTCTCTTTACAGAATGTCTTTGGAATCTGTAATAAATTTATGGTGATTATGGATTTACTGCAACTCTCCAAAAGGGGGCTACTGAGAATGGAATATAACTCAGGTTATGGAAGTTGTATAAGGGATTAATATCAGTTATTACCATCTCCCACCGCTCGGCTAATTGCCTTCAAGGAAAAGAATTTCTGAGAATTTTTGTTTAGTCTTCAACTTAACCGAAGGTTATTTTTCCTGTCCCGGGAGATTGCATAACCGTGGGAAAGAGAGAGGTTGATAATGCATATCAATCATTCCATGTCAGATTGGGACAGGCCGGGTAGCTCACGTGCTTCTTTATATGTTTTTTCTCTACATTTAAAATAAAAAGTGATTCTGAAGTGAGATGCTGCTATTTCACAAGATCAATGTTCCAATGAAATTCACTAGCTGTTTGTTCTTGACTGTTGTGGCACATTTCATTTAAACTGTTCAATAATTTATAGCCTTGTAACACACACAATTCTACTCTCGCAGGATATTAATCACCTTTATTTTGATCTTTGGTCCCCAGAATCACAGATTCCAGTTTTTAGCCGATTCGATTCACCCCATGTGATGTTAAATAGCTGAAGGCACTGGATTCTGCAAAGGCTATTGGCTCATTAATATTCCAGCAATGTAAAGAACGAAGAATAAGGAACAGTATAGAACGGGAACAGGCCATTCTGCCCTTCAAACCTGATGTAGAGATGCCAGCGTTGGACTGGGGTAGTAAGAACTCAGTAAGAATTTAGCAACACCAATTTTAAATCCAACCGATTTATTTGATAGTAAATTTGCGAGCTTTCGACACTCTTGTGCCTTCGTCAGGCAAATGCAGTGTTCTGGTCTGCAATAGCACACTATCAACACAGACAGTCACAGATTGCTGATTAGAATGCGAATCCTTACATCTAACCTGCTATTCAAGTGTTAAAGTGGCTAACAATGTGTGTGAAGGGAACACTGAGCATTGGTTAGAGAATTGTGTATTTTCTCCAGACAGCACAGTAAGTGAGGTTTTTTGCTAACCCAGGCAAGTTACGGGGGTTACAGATAGTGTGTCATGAAGCCAAGATCCCTATTAAGACCGTCCTCATGTGTGCGGAACTTGGCTATCAGTCTCTGCTCAGCGACTCTGCGCTGTCGTGTGTCACGAAGGCCCCCTTGAAGAACATTTACCCGCAGGTCGGAGGCCGAATGCCCATGACTGCTGAAGTGTTCGCCCACAGGAAGGGAACTGTTTTGCCTGGTGATTGATGAGCGATGCTCATTCATCCGCTGTCGTAGTGTCTGCATGGTCTCCCCAATGTACCATGCTTCGGGACATCCTTTCTTGCAACGTATTAGGTAGACAACGTTGGCCGAGTTGCAAGAGTATGTACCGTGTACCTGGTGAATGGTATCCTCACGTTTGATGATGTCGTCCATGTCTATGATCTGGCATGTCTTGCAGAGGTTGCTGTGGCAGGGTTGTGTGGTATTGTGGTCACTGTTCTCCTGAAGGTTGGGTAGTTTGCTGCGAACAATGATCTGTTTGAGGTTGTGCGGTTGTCTGAAAGCAAGAAGTGGGGGGTGGGGATGGCCCTAGCGAGATGTTCATCGTCATCAATGATATGTTGAAGACTCCGGAGAAGATGTCGTAGCTTCTCCGCTCCGGGGAAGTACTGGACAACAAAGGGTACTCTGTCCACCGTGTCCTGTGTTCGTCTTCTGAGGAGGTCAGTGCGGTTTATCGCTGTGGCACGTCGGAACTGTCGATCGATGAGTCAAGCGCCATATCCTGTTCTCACGAGGGCATCCTTCAGCGTCTGGAGGTGTCTGTCACGATCCTCCTCATCTGAGCAAATTCTGTGTATACGGAGGGCTTGTCCATAGGGAATGGCTTCTTTAACGTGTCTAGGGTGGAAGCTGGAGAAGTGGAGCATTGTGAGGTTGTCTGTCGGTTTGCGGTACAGTGAGGTGCTGAGGTGACCGTCCTTGATGGAGATGCGTGTGTCCAAGAATGCAACTGATTCTGGAGAATAGTCCATGGTGAGTCTGATGGTGGGATGGAACTTGTTGATATCATCATACAGTTGTTTCAATGATTGTTCACCATGAGTCCAAAGGAAAAAGATGTCATCAATGTATCTAGTATATAACCTTGGTTGAAGATCTCGTGTGGTGAAGAAGTCTTGTTCGAACCTGTGCATGAAGATGTTGGCATACTGAGGTGCGAATTTGGTCCCCATGGCTGTTCCATGTGTCTGGATGAAAAGCTGATTGTTGAAGGTGAAGACATTGTGGTCCAAGATGAAGTGGATGAGTTGTAAAATTGCATCCGGAAACTGGCAGTTGTTGGCATTGAGTACTGAGGCAGTTGCAGCAATACCATTGTCGTGGGGGATGTTGGTGTAGAGCGCCGAGACATCCATTGTGACAAGGAGTGTCCCTGGTTCAACTGCTCCATGTGTGCTGAGTTTCTGTAGGAAGTCCGTAGTGTCAAGACAAAAGCTGGGGGATCTTTGTACGATGGGTTTCAGGATGCCCTCGATATAGCCGGAGAGGTTCTCACACAGGGTCCCATTGCCAGATACGATGGGACGGCCGGGTATGTTTGCCTTGTGTATCTTTGGGAGGCAGTAGAGATCTCCAATGCGGGGAGTACGTGGAATGAGAGCCCGGAGGGTGTTCTGAAGGTCTGGATCAAAAGTTTTGATCAGAGTGTTGAGTTGACGAGTGTGTTCTTTGGTCGGATCTGCTGGTAACTGTCTGTAGTGTTTCTCATTGTTTAGTTGTCGGTACACTTCTTCACAGTAGTCCGTTCTGTTCAGTATGACGGTGGCGCCTCCTTTGTCTGCTGGTTTGATGACAATGTTGCGGTTGGTCTTGAGAGCACGAATGGCGTTGCTTTGTGCTTGGGTGATGTTCGGGACTGTCCTGTAAGTGCGGTTGATGAATCTGGTGTTCACGCACCTCCTGATGGCTTGGGTATACATGTCCAGTCGGGGGCAGCGGCCTTCCGGAGGAGTCCAATTGGATTCATTCCTCTTTGGTTGCTGCACTGCGGATCCCTCTGTCGGCTGTTCTGGTTCATTCGCTATCTCATTGAGTCCACTATCGGCCTCTTGGGGTTTATGGAAGAACTCACGCAGCCTCATTCGCCTGATGAATTCCTCTGTGTCCGCTGCAAGACTTCAAACCTGCACAGACCATGATGCTCGATTAAACTAAAACTGTACGTACTGACAGAGTCCGTATCCTTCCATTCCCATCCTATTCACGGATTTGTCTAGTTGTCCCTTAAACGCAGCTATCGTACCTGCTCCCACCCCCTCCCCGGGAAGCGTGTTCCAGGCACTCACCACCCTCTCTGTAAAAAACTTGCCTCACACATCTCCTCTAAACTCTTCCCCGTGCACCTTAAACTTATATCCCCCAGTACTTGGCTTTTCTACCCTAGGAAAAAGCATCTGACTATCCACTTTGTCCATACCCCTCATAATCTTGTAACCTTCTATCAGGTCACCCCTCAACCTCCATCGCTCCAGTGAGAAGAAGTCGAGTTTATTCAACTTCTCCTCATAGCTAACACTCCCCATACCAGGCAACATCCTGGTAAACCTCTTCTGCACCCTCTCCAAAGCATCCATATCCTTCTGGTAGTGTGGCAGCCAGAATTGTACACAATATTCTAAATCAGGCCTAATTAAGATTCTATACAGCTGTAGCAGGACCTGCAATTTTTATACTCAATGTCCAGACCAATGAAGGTAAGCATGCCGTATGTTTTCTTGACAACTTTATGCACCTGCATTGCCATTTTCAGTGATCAGTGGATATGTATGCCCAGATCCCTCTGCCTGTCAATACTCCTAATGGTTCTACCATTTACTGTATAATTCCTACATACATTGGACCTTCCAAAATGCATTATCTCGCACTTGTCCAATTTAAACTCCATCTGCCATTTCTCCACTCACGTGTCCAACCTGTCTATATCTTGCTATATTCTCTGACAATCCTCTTCACTGTCTGCAACCCTACCGATTTTTGTGTCATCTGTGAACTTACTAATCAGACCAGCTACATTTTCTTCCAAATAATTTATATATACTACAAACAACAGAAATCCCAGCACTGATCCCTGTGGAACACTGCTAGTCACAGCCTTCCGTTCAGAAAAGCCCCCCCTCTGCTGCTATCCTCTGTTTTCTGTGTCTTCATGCTCTCCTCGGATCCCGTGTGGCTTCACCTTTCATTCCAGTCTCCCATGAGATCCCTTATCAAAGGCATCTTGTCCTGAAGACTTTAGCTCCAGAACATGCACTGACACGGATGGAAATTTGGATTACTGATCAACTGTTTAAAGTTAAGCTGTTCCATTTTGTTCCAGTTATATTTGAGTTACATTATGAGTAAAGCTGGCTTTGATAAAAGATTCCCATTTTCACAGTAAAACTACACTGGGAGCAAAACATCCCATCCTCACATTTATTCCACAATTTGATTTATTATTGTCACATGTATTAACATACAGTGAAAAATATTGTTTCTTGAGCGTTATACAGACAAAGCATACTGTTCATAGAGAAAGAAACGAGAGTGTACAGAATGTAATAGTTTAAAACAGTTAGAGTGAAGTTTTAGAAACATGAAATGAGAGTAAAAAATCAAATTAGAAAGTATGCCGGGCACAGCTTGTAAGAAGTCATCTTGTTCCGATGCCATCCTGAGCTGTTGGCATCTAGTTTGATTTCAGAATCTGCCTTGGGGTCCAAGAGTCTAACAAAAATCCTTCAGGATTAAACAGCATACTTCCTGGTTTGATCTGGGACTATTGAACTCTCTTTGAGAAACTTTATTTCAATTGTTGCATTTGGTTAGTTTAATGAGGGAGTGCCTTGTGGATTAAAGGCTCTTTCAGTGACTAAAGCTTTCCTGGTAATGGAAAAAGTCACTCAGAGTGGTTTATAAAGGGCGGTTAAAGCAACGCTTTTAGATTTGGTGAACCAGCTGAAGTTAACTCTGCCCGAAGGGCAAGAAAGGCAGAGATAATCCCAGTGATAGCTCAGCATTTAAAATGACCAGAAACACAGCCTGAATCACTGCAATTGGCTAAAATTCAATTCATAATGAAACAGCTGCAATAAGAAAAGGAAATGAGACGGCTTGAATTGGAATTAAAAGCAAAGAAGAGAGAGAGAGAAAAGCAATGACAGGACAAGAGGAAAGAGGGAGAGAAAAAAGAAAAAGAGAGAACATTTGAATTGCAGGAAGTGAAAAGAAAACTTCAAAAGATGGAAGAGCAGAGGGTTAAAAATAGGCAGCAGAAATGGTGATAATTTTGAATTAGTTCATGAATTAAGATTTCGTTTTCAATATTAATTTCAATCTGTAGAAACTGGGGAAAAGGGAAATTCACAGGTAGTGAAGGTAAAGGAGATTCCATTGGAGATAGTAAGGAAGTCTGGCTCGGATTAAAAAGAAATGTATGAGAATGGAAAGCAGATAAGAATCCTTAAATATTTTCACTCTAATAAAATTGGCAGCACCAAACTGCAGTGTTGCTGATTTAAGAAAAGCACTAGCAAGACAGATGTGGTAAAACAGGATAAGCCAATGGGGTTTGTTAAATTGGAGAAGGAAACCATGGCTGAAACTGAAGAAAGAGAAGCCTGCTCAGGGATTGGTCAAAAATCTCATATCAGATCTTTGAAAAAATGTTATTGTGTAGGCGAGGTTTACTCAAGTGCAGAGAGTGGAGCAAGGAAAGAAGTTCAGGTCGTAAGGGACATGGGAACAAGTCAATCTTTAATGTGGTGAGATAAGGAGATACATGGTTCAGATGGAGTAAGTATCCTTGAGAAGCTGATGGTGAGCAGCTTTCCTGAACTGATGCAGTCCCTGTAGTGTAGGTAAATCCACAGTGCTGTTAGGAAGGTAGTTCCAGGATATTGACCCAGTGACAGTGAAGGTACGGTGATATATATCCAAGTCAGGATGGTGAGTGAGTTGGAGGGGACCCTCCAAGTGGTGGCATTCCCAGGTATCTCCTGCCGTTTTCCTTTTTTTGGCAGTGACAGTGGGTTTGGAAGGTGCTAATGATCATTTGGTGAGTTGCTGCCGTGCAGCTGGATTTGAACCTGGAGCTTGTGTCTCTCAGGCAGGGAAGTGACCCATTACACCATGAGTTATCGTATAGCAGCTATTTCCAGCTCCAAATCTCATTGTTATCTCGCTACATATGAGTTCTACTCAAAACTGTTAAGGATCTCAACCAATAATGTTTCATTCAAGTGCCAGAAAGTTTTTTCTTGTGAAAGATTAACTTCTCCCTCTTTCTCCTGCAGCGTATTGGAACAGGCAACTAGGAGTTTTTCACAGTAACTTAACTGCAGTGTAAGCCAACCTGTGACACTAACAAATAAATGTAAAAATTGTAAATATAAAATCACTGCTATGGCATCTGAGTTAAAACTTTCAAGAGAGCAGCTGGAACTTAGTTGACGTTTATTTTTCATACACGGTTTTTGCTTCCCATCACTGTGCTGTCGAGTTTGAAGATACGATAAAAGGTTCTATTTGTAGATTACATTTCATTTCCACGATATATTCATGGAAATGTGGATGTGAATATTTCATTCTGACTTCACTTTGGCATCAACACTGTGGGATTATTTTGTTCATTTAAAATTTGGCTTCAAAGTGTATTTAATTGCCAAGGTTGGTTTACAGTTTGGGAGCTGTGAGTAATAACTGTAATAGTGTGAGTAATAATCTCATGTGTTTGACTGGTAGAATAAACAATACTGAAAGTAATAAGAAATAAAGTCCAGTTTAGCAGCCATTACAGTATTACCCCCATCTGCCATTGGCAAAACCAACAACATCTCTTTATAAAATACATGGACAGCGGACAGTGACTTGTTGAGAAAGACAATCAGGATCTCACAGCAACCGTTTTCATTCTGAAAAATACTCTGCCACACAAACCAAACATTTTCAGTGTGATCTGAACAACTGTGATTGATTTTCAAAGTTGTTACTGCTCCATACAGGCAACTTAATATATTTCCTGATACTATAAGAAAGATTTAGGATATGAAGAATGTAAAAAATGTTTGCTATCAACATGGAACTTGGTCCCAAGCTTATCCCTGATGTCTACAATGCCAATCACTAGCGAAAGCAGACAGAGAAATCTCCTGGCTAAGTATATTTGTGGGTCAGGTTGTGGTACAATAATGTTGAAAAGATGTGTGAGCAGAGAAGGTAGGACACCATTTCAATATAGAACTCAAGCATCCTCTGATAGGTTTTTTCAGAATACTTACAGAAAGCATGTGGAGGTGACACAGATACTTTCTCCCACCTTCTGGATGCTTCGTACTTCACTGTGCTTAAGGACATTTACAACTCACTCTCACACAGTGTGGCCAAACATCGAGAACACAGAGCAAGCGCTCTGTATAATTTCAAAGCAACCTTCTCAACACTGCACGGTAGCACAGTGATTAGCACTGCTGCTTCACAGCTCCAGGATCCTGGGTTCGATTCCCGGCTTGGGTCACTATCTGTGTTGAGTTTGCACGTTCTCCTCGTGCCTCCGGGTGCTCTGGTTTCCTCCCACAGCCCAAAGATTTGCAAGTTCGGTTGATTGGCCATGCTAAGAAATTGCCCCTTAGTATCCAGGGATGTGTAGGTTAGAGGGATTAGTGGGTAAAATATGTAGGGATATGGGGGTAGGGCATGGGTGGGGTTGTGTTCAGTATAGACTCGAAGGGCCTCTTTCTGCACTGTAGGATTCTATGATCTATGATCACATATACCCAAGGCCACTCCTCACATCTCATTTTCCTGCTACAATCTCCCTAACAAGGAACCGAACCCTTATCTGCTTCATTGCTACAGAACAATTTAATGCCCACAAGATACTCAGTTCTGGTAGGGGTATAATTACCCTGAGGTTCCTAACGAGGTTCTCCATGAGAAGAGGTTTCGGATATCCTGGGCATGAGCTGTTCCATTGCCACCGACGAGGCTGACAGCAACGGGAGATTGTCGATGGTAGAATCTCAGAACCTATAAACTCTCCCTGGCAGCTCATAACATCCTCACAAACACTCAACATTCAACCCCACGCTCCATCTCATCATCAGCCTGAGCTGGGACTTTCACTCCTTCAAACTGTTACAATCTCAAAGAGGTAATGCTTCCAACAGAATATCTTGATCCAAGCAGAATATACTTCCACGGAGCATTAAATTAAACCCACTTAAAACTATGTCTTATTCATAATATTTGTCCCATAAATCCCTTAAAATTAACTTTGTTTTCCTAACAACATACAGCTGTGCGTGGCACTAAGGATGGAAAATATGCATCTTCTGTGGAAGGGTCATGTGGAACCAAAATGTGTTTCTCTCTCCACAGACACTGTCAGACCTGCTGAGTTTTTCTGTTTTTATTTCAGATTTCCAGCATTCACAGAATTTTGCTTCTATTTACTATAAATTTAAAAATCTTTTAAATCAGTCAGTATAAGCTTCATAACAGTGATACCAGGCATACTTTGACACAGTGCATTTAATTGTAGGATCTGTGTGTCTGGGCAATGGGTATAGCACACTGCAGCAGGATGGATGTGGTGAAGAATTTCCTGGGGATGTATTCAGTGTTGATGAATACATTTCCATTTTCTACCAGAAGAAGAATTCAAGTAATATTTAAATGAATCAAACAGGAATAATACTGCTGAAATGGCACTGTTTATATTCCCCTGACACCAGGAAATATCCAGAACCCTGACATTTTTGCCACGTAAATTGATGAAATGTTAATGTTTCTTTAGGAGAATCCGGAGCACAGTGATTGGTTTGTGTTTAGCACTGATGTAGGCACTATATTGGAGCTTTTCACTTCCATACAAGTTATTTTTGCTCCAATACAGTCCAACTGATGCTGGCTGGTTTCAGTCAGAGAGCTGTGAGCACACATTCACGTACCCTCAGTGACAAATACAGTTTGCATGGCCAAATCCCTCCCACACTTTGAAATCTTCAAATCACGGGTTCACAGACGGAACTTAGATCTTACAGAATCCCTACAGTGCAGAAGGCCATTTGGCCCAACGAGTCTGCGCTGACTCTCTGACAGAGTATCTTACACAGACACAAGCCCACCCATCTATGTAATCCCGTACATTTAACCTTCTGATCCCACTAGCCCTTGATTTGATTTGATTTATTATTGTCACATGTATTAATATAAAGTGAAAAGTATTGTTTCTTGCGCGCTATACAGCCAAAGTGTACAGTTCATAGAGAAGGAAAGGAGAGGTTGCAGAATGTAGTGTTACAGTCACAGCGAGGGGTGTAGAGTAAGATCAACTTAATGTGAGGTAGGGTCCATTCAAAAGTCTGACGGCAGCAGGGAAGAAGCTGTTCTTGAGTCAGTTGGTATGTGACCTCAGACTTTTATATTTTTTTCCTGATGGAAGAAGGTGGAAGAGAGAATGTCTGAGGTGTGCAGGATCCATAATTATGCTGGCTGCTTTGCCGAGGCAGCAGCAAGTGTAGACAGAGTCAGTGGATGGGAGGCTGGTTTGCGCGATGGTTTGGGTTACATTTACTTTCTTGTGGTCTTGTACAGAACAGGAGCCCAGACCAAGCTGTGATTCAACAGAAAGAATGCTTTCTATGGGGCATCGGTAAAAGTTGGTGAGAGTCGTAGCTGACGTCCAAATTTCCTTCATCTCCTGAGAAGGTAGAGACATTGGCAGGTTTTCTTAACTATGGTGTTAACATGAGAGGGACTTGGACAGATTGTTGGTGATTGGGACACCTAAAAACTTGAAGCTCTCGATCCTTTCTACTTCATCCCCATTGCTGTAGACAGGGTAAGTTCTCCACTACACTTCCTGCAGTCGATGATAATCTCCTTTGTTTTGTTGGTATCGGGGGAGAAATTATTGTCCTACACATCATGAGTTACTAAGAGGCAATTTATTGTGACTAATCCGCCTCACCTGCACATTTTAAGACTGTGGGGAGAAACCAGAGCACCCAGAGGAAACCCACACAGACACGGGGAGGACAAGCAAACTCCACAAATTCATCCTGGTCAGGAATCAAACCTAAGTCTCTGCTGCTGTGAGGTAGCAGTGTTAATCACTGTGCCACCGTGCTGCCCCAGGTCCCTGGTGCTGTGAGGTAGCAGTGTTAATCACTGTGCCACCGTACCACCCAGGTCCCTGGTGCTGTGAGGTAGCAGTGTTAATCACTGAGCCACCGTGCTGCCCCACGTCCCTGGTGCTGTGAGGTAGCAGGGCTAATCACTGTGCCACCGTGCTGCCCCGGGTCCCTGGCGCTGTGAGGTAGCAGGGCTAATCACTGTGCCACCGTGCTGCCCCACGTCCCTGGTGCTGTGAGATAGCAGGGCTAATCACTGTGCCACCGTGCTGCCCCAGGTCCCTGGTGCTGTGAGGTAGCAGGGCTAATCACTGAGCCACCGTGCTGCCCCACGTCCCTGGTGCTGTGAGGTAGCAGGGCTAATCACTGTGCCACCGTGCTGCCCCGGGTCCCTGGCGCGTGTGAGGTAGCAGGGTTATCACTGTGCCACCGTGCTGCCCCGGGTCCCTGGTGATGTGGCGTAGCAGGGTTAATCACTGTGCCACCGTGCTGCCCCAGGTCCCTGGTGATGTGGCGTAGCAGGGTTAATCACTGTGCCACCGTGCTGCCCCGGGTCCCTGGCGCTGTGAGGTAGCAGGGTTAATCACTGTGCCACCGTGCTGCCCCGGGTCCCTGGCGCTGTGAGGTAGCAGGGTTAATCACTGTGCCACCGTGCTGCCCCAGGTCCCTGGTGATGTGGCGTAGCAGGGTTAATCACTGTGCCACCGTGCTGCCCCGGGTCCCTGCGCTGTGAGGTAGCAGGGTTAATCACTGTGCCACCGTGCTGCCCCAGGTCCCTGGTGATGTGGCGTAGCAGGGTTAATCACTGTGCCACCGTGCTGCCCCGGGTCCCTGGCGCTGTGAGGTAGCAGGGTTAATCACTGTGCCACCGTGCTGCCCCGGGTCCCTGGTGATGTGGCGTAGCAGGGTTAATCACTGTGCCACCGTGCTGCCAGGGTCCTTGGTACTGTGAGGTAGCAGTGCTAATCACTGTGACCGTTGCTGCCCCGGGTCCTGGTACTGTGAGATAGCAGGGTTAATCACTGTGCCACCGTGCTGCCCGGGGTCCCTGGTGCTGTGAGGTAGCAGGGTTAATCACTGTGCCACTGTGCTGCCCCGGGTCCCTGGCGCTGTGAGGTAGCAGGGTTAATCACTGTGCCACCGTGCTGCCCCAGGTCCCTGGTGATGTAGCGTAGCAGGGTTAATCATTGTGCCACCGTGCTGCCCCGGGTCCCTGGTATGTGAGATAGCAGGGTTAATCACTGTGCCACTGTGCAGCCCCGGGTCCCTGGTACTGTGAGATAGCAGGGGTAACACTGTGCCACCGTGCTGCCCCGGGTCCCTGGTACTGTGAGATAGCAGGGGTAATCACTGTGCCACCGTGCTGCCCCGGGTCCCTGGTACTGTGAGATAGATAGCAGGGGTAATCACTGTGCCACCGTGCTGCCCCGGGTCCCTGGTACTGTGAGATAGCAGGGGTAATCACTGTGCCACCGTGCTGCCCCGGGTCCCTGGTACTGTGAGATAGCAGGGGTAATCACTGTGCCACCGTGCTGCCCCGGGTCCCTGGTACTGTGAGATAGCAGGGGTAATCACTGTGCCACCGTGCTGCCCGGGGTCCCTGGCGATGTGAGATAGCAGGGTTAATCACTGTGCTGCCCCGGGTCCTTGGTACTGTGAGATAGCAGGGGTAATCACTGTGCTGCCCCGGGTCCCTGGTACTGTGAGATAGCAGGGGTAATCATTGTGCTGCCCCGGGTCCCTGGTACTGTGAGATAGCAGGGATAATCACGTGCTGCCCCGGGTCCCTGGTACTGTGAGATAGCAGGGTTAATCACTGTGCGGCCCGGGTCCCTGGTACTGTGAGAGATAGCAGGGTTAATCACTGTGCGCCCCGGGTCCCTGGTACTGTGAGATAGCAGGGTTAATCACTGTGCTGCCCCGGGTCCTGGTACTGTGAGATAGCAGGGGTAATCACTGTGCCACTGTGCGGCCCGGGTCCCTGGTACTGTGAGATAGCAGGGGTAATCACTGTGCCACCGTGCTGCCCCGGGTCCCTGGTACTGTGAGATAGCAGGGGTAATCACTGTGCCACCGTGCTGCCCAGGGTCCCTGGTGATGTGAGATAGCAGGGTTAATCACTGTGCTGCCCCGGGTCCCTGGTACTGTGAGATAGCAGGGTTAATCACTGTGCTGCCCCGGGTCCCTGGTACTGTGAGATAGCAGGGGTAATCACTGTGCTGCCCTGCTTTCTGTAGATGCAGTAGCTTGTTTTCATTTTCTTTAAAGGCAACATTAAACGTTATTCATGAGATCAGTACTTCAAATGTAATAAAACACTTTATGGAATTACATGGAAATGGCCTTTCTACTTCAGAAAGAAATACTGGACCATTTTATAAAACTTTATTTTTTATTTTTGCCATCAACACTGATTAAACACATAAAAACATAAGACATAGGAGCAAAGTTAGGCCACTCAGCCCATCAAGTCTACTCCACCATTCAATTGTGGCTGATATTTTTCTCATCCCCATTCTCCTGCCTTTTCCCAATAACCCCTGATCCCTTTACTTATCAAGAATCTATCTATCTCTGTCTCAAAGACACTCAATGACCTGGCCTCCACAGCCTCCTGTGACAGAGTTCCACACTCTCTGGCTGAAGAAATTCCTCCTCATCTCTGTTTGAAGGATCATCCCTTTAGCCTGAGATTGTGCCCTCTTGTTCTAGTTTTTTCCTATTAGTGGAAACATTCTCTCTATGTCCACTCTATCAGACCTCGCAATATCCCGTAAGCTTCAATAAGATCCTCCCTCATCCTTCTGAACTCCATCGAGTACAGACCCAGAGTCGTCAACCATTCCTCATAAGACAAGTTCTTCATTCCAGGGATCGTTCTTGTGAACCTCCTCTGGACCCTTTCCAAGGCCAGCATATCCTCCCTTAGATACAGGGCCCAAAACTGCTCACAGTACTCCAAATGGGGTCTGACCAGAGCCTCATACAGCCTCAGAGGTACAGCCCTGCTCTTGTATTCTAGCCTACACAGCTCACAATAAAACCTTGTAGAAGAATTCATCATTACTGCAAATCCTACACGTAAAGAACAATAGAAAATGCCAGATATTGTACACATTTCTGGATGATGCAATGTATGATATTTGTTAAATAAACTATAACCTTTTGATCATCAGAGATATATTTTCATCCCAACAATCAAAAAGTCACAATTTTGTCGATTGGTTTTATTGAATTTTTTGGTCTTGAGTTTTGTGCTTATTTTGCTCGAAAACTACAAGATGGGGATGAATTTTAGAATGAGAGTGTATCTGATGGGACATGTTATGACCGGGAAATTTTATTGGATCTTATTTGTAATCCGGGTAATAAGAATGTTGCCCTGGTGTATTTTCAGTGGCTGTTTCTCTCGCCCGCACCTGAATCTTTTCCCAGGGCAGTTTCAAAGCAATCAGCATTCCCACACTTTCCTATCCAATAGATTTTGGAGAAGTTCAGTCTGAGAGCTACGTATTAAAAATTAAATATCTTTATATCCATGGGCTTAAATACATATTTGACCTTTCTGGAAAATACAAGGTTGGCTTGAGACAACACGAACAAAATTTTCCCAAAAATGACAAAGGGCAGAATTTTTACAGTGGACACTGCCGGATGGACACTGCCCAGTTATATCCCAGACCCCTAGAGGGTTTCAATGAGCTCTGAGTCCTCTGCCTTGGCCATCACTTCAGGTCTCTGTTGGTGGAAACCACTGGTGATTCTCGCTGGTTCACGCTGCGTCCAAGGGTCGGAATATTCCAGAAGCTGCAGGATCCAGCAGTAAACTAACTATGCATATTTAAATACTACTTTAAATATGCTAATTAGCCTTCTGGACACAATCCAGTTTGTGCAGTTAAAAAGCGATTGAGTTGGCCAGCAAACGGAGAGACTGACAGACTGGGGCTACTGCGCATGTGCAGAGTTTCAGAACTGTCAGACTCTGGTGTGAATAAGCCCTGCCCTCCCCGTGCTTTTAGTGATATTTACAACTGCACAGATTTGGGGCGGGGGGGGGGGGGTGGATTCGAGCCTGAACTCCCACTGAAAAAGCAATTACACCAGTTTCCCTCCCAATTCAACATTTCAAACTATTTTGGGTGAATCAGGCCCTGTTTTCCAGAATCGGCACCAGGCACAGTGAGAGCAGAAAATCACTGCCAATGTCTCTGTGAGTTTATCCATGAATCAGCTGGTTCAGCTTCAATTCCCTGCTTGTTCCTGGCTTCAGTGTCACTCGGTTGGGAATGGGAAAGGCAGCCAATATCCCCTCTCCTCCATTACGCTTGTGCTTTTGGCAGTCCACATACATGGGCAGGATAAACTTTAACTGCGACTGTCTGTGCCTCCTGCTGCCCACTATTGTGCTCACACACCAGAATCGACTGCTCTGAGGGATTCAGACACAGTTCCCACCCAGATAACAACAGCAGCACAAAGAGGAGAGCGTGGCAGCAGATAAACCTATCAGAATATTTTCAATTTTCTCTGTAATAATTTGACGCATG
Source organism: Sphyrna mokarran (assembly GCA_024679065.1). Lineage (NCBI taxonomy): Eukaryota > Metazoa > Chordata > Chondrichthyes > Carcharhiniformes > Carcharhinidae > Sphyrna > Sphyrna mokarran. The sequence continues at coordinate 54,899,568 of JAGIQG010000018.1, forward strand.
CTCTGGTTTTGTAAACACGTGATCTGCCCAAAGCTGGATCCTTGGCTCTTTCTCAGCTGATGCCCCATTCTGAGCCATTGGTTTGGCTGTTTTTAATTAGCAGGAGTTTACTATTGTCTTCCTTGCTCAGGGACAGAGTGAAGGGGTGAGTCCCAGGTTTACCTGAGCCAGAATGGAAATCAAAGCCATCATATTGATGATATTCTCAAAGCTGTGCTGACCACCTGAGCTCACCCATCTTCAGTGCTATTGGGCCCAGCAAACTGTATTCATTCTTCCATCATTTGAATACCTCGGTAAGGTTGCATTGAATTCAATGGCTGGCCATGATCAAGGTGAATGGTGGAGCAGGCTCAAAGGGCCGAATGGCCTCCTCCTGCTTCTAGTTTCTATGTTTCTATGTAATAGATGTTGCTTCTGGGACGTACGTTTGGAGACTTGCTGCTCTGGTCACTCTGAGAGGGAACAACGTTCTCAGCAATAATTACTGCAAGGGAGGGGGTTAGGGAAAGGTCACAGCAGTTTCTTGCTGGACAATGTGTCCACTGTAACCACTTACTGAAGATACGAATAATCATCCGTGGGAGCCAGACAACTGAAATGATTGCATTCACCGTCAGATATCGTGGGTGATGAGAAAGATTGTCTTCATCTGATACTGTTCACCAGCCATTCCGAATTAATTAAATCAAGGGAAGTATTTTATCCACCACCAAATCTAAATAACAACTGCTGGCCCCAATCTGAGGCCCCGAGTCACTGCAGATCACTGAGCAGAGATCCCAGATATCGATCTGAAAGCAGGCAATGTCCTGCTGCAGTCTCTCTTTCTTCCTGTCACAGAGTTTCTGTGGTCTGTGACCAATAGCTTGCTGTATTTCAAAACTGCAACTAGTTTAATTGTGAAGGCCTGAGATGAATCTGGCAATCTGTCCGAGAGCCCATCTTTGGGAATTACGGAGCTGTGCTCCCCTCGGCTGAAATACAGTGCAGGAAATACATTGTCCACACCACGAGAACTGTAAATCGGTCAGTCGCAAATTCTATGGGAATAAACCAGTTACTTCCGGGAGGTGACAGTCTAGTGGTAATATTGTGAGACTATTAATCCAGAAACCCAGCTCATGTTCTGGGGGACAAGGATTCGAATCCCATCACAGCAGAGGGTGGAATCTGAATTCAGTAAAAGTATCTGGAATTAAGAATCTACTGACGACCATGAAACCATTGTCGATTGTCGGAAAAACCCATCTGGTTCACTAATGTCCCTTTAGGGAAGGAAATCAGCCATCCTTACCCAGTCTGTCCTACATGTGACTCTCAACTGCCCTCTGAAATGGCCGAGCAAACCACTCAATTCAAAGGGTAATTAGGGACGGGCAATAAATCCGGCACCAGCTAGTTATCATAAATGACTTAAAATAAAACTTGACTCAAAGCATGATGTCATGTAATCAGTGCACTCATAAAGAACAGGAGGGTTTACCTGATGGCAGTAATACTGTTCAGTAATTGGCACTGGTTCTAAGTTCAGGATCACAATATTATAGAATCATAGAACATAGAACAATACAGCACAAACAGGCCCTTCGGCCCACGAGTTGCACCGATCACATCTACCAATCCACAGACCTATCTATAACCCCCTATCCTATTCTTTTCCACATACTCATCCAGAAGTCTCTTAAAAGACCCCAGTGACTTTGCCTCAACAACCTCCAACGGCAGTCGGTTCCATTCACTCACCACCCTCTGAGTGAAAAACCTACCCGACATCTCCTTTGTGTTTGCTTCCCTGCACCTTAAATCTGTGTCCTCTCGTAGTGACCATTTCAGCTCGGGGAAATAGTCTCTGAGAGTCCACCCTATCTATTCCTCTCAACATTTTATAAACCTCTATCAGGTCGCCTCTCAACCTACATCTCTCCAGTGAGAAAAGTCCAAGCTCCCTCAACCTATCTTCATAAGGCCTGCCTCCCAATCCAGGCAGCATCCTTGTAAATCTCCTCTGAACTCTCTGAATAGCCTCTACATCCTTCCTATAATGAGGCAACCAGAACTGCACACAATACTCCAATTGGGGTCTGACAAGAGTCTTATAGAGCTGCATCATTACCTTCTGACTCCTAAACTCTATTCCTCGAAGGCCAGTACACCGTACACCTTCTTGACCACTTCCTCCACCTGCGAGGCTGATTTAAGAGTCTTATGGACCCGGACCCCGAGATCCTTCTGCTCTACAACACAGCTAAGACTCCTACCCCTTATATTGTACTCCTTCATCCCATTATTCCTGCCAAAATGGATCACTACATTTTTATCCGCGTTGAAGTCCATCTGCCACTTCTCTGCCCAGTCTTGCATCCTGTCTATGTCCCGCTGCAACTTTTGGCATCCCTCCAGACCATCCACAACACCACCAACCTTTGTATCGTCAGCGAACTTACTAATCCATCCCTCCGCTTCCTCATCCAGGTCATTTATGAAAATGACAAACAGCAGGGGTCCCAGAACAGATCCCTGGGGCACTCCACTGGTTACCGACCTCCGTGCAGAACAAGACCCATCCACAACCACTCTCTGCCTTCTGCCAGCAAGCCAGTTCTGGATCCACGAGGCCAAAGCCCCTTGGATCCCATGCCCTCTCACCTTCTCCAGAAGCCTTGCATGTGGGACCTTATCAAACGCCTTACTAAAGTCCATGTACACTATGTCCACTGCCCTTCCTTCGTCAATGTGTTCAGTCACATTTTTGAAGAACTCAACTAAGCTCGTAAGGCATGACCTGCCCTTGACAAAACCATGCTGACTATTTCTAATCAGTCCAAACTTCTCCAAATGTTCATATATCTTATCCCTCAGAAGCCTCTCCATCAGCTTACCAACCACTGAAGTCAAACTCACCGGTCGGTACTTTCCTGGACTATCCCTGTTCCCTTTCTTAAAGATAGGAACCACATCCGCAATCCTCCAATCCTCCGGAACCTCTCCCGTTTCCATGGACGACGCAAATAACATCGCCAGGGGCTCTGCAACCACTTCCCTCACCTCCCACAATAACCTGGGGTACATCCCATCTGGTCCTGGCGACTTGTCTATCTTGATAGAATTTAAAATTTCTAACACATCCTCTTTCCTAACATCCACATACTCAATCTTTTCCGTTTGCCTCAAACCTGCAGTGCAATCTCCCAGTTCACTTTATTTCACTGGATATTTGGAGAATGCACAACCCAGATCACTCCAAATACAAGAACCAGGTGAACAGTGACACGCTTTTCCAATACATTTCTCCTTCTACACAGGGAGTTTTAAAATACAGGTTAAATGTTAAATTAAAAACAGTACTACACAACTGAAAATACAAAATAACTGCATTAAATAATTAACACAATGTTTTTCCTGTAGATTCAGCTGCTGAATTTAATTTTAAAGATGTCACAAAAGGAAACAGTATCTTTTTAATTTCCCTTTCTGTGAGAATTTGGTTTTGTATTTTGGTCTTGTTTCATGTGATTGTTTTGCAAACATTTAAACCGACTGCCCCTCTTTAAAATTTCTTTCCTCTTCACAGATTCCCTTCCCCGCCTCCTGCTGGTTTCTCATTTTCTCACCTGCTCCCTCCTCTTCCAATCCACACATAACTTTTTTTTCAAAACTCAAGGCTTCACGAAAAGATTGTTAATTGCAGAATTCCCATTTTAGTTTATTATTAATTCGGTGGCTGCCACTGGGATTTTCCCATCTCACTGCAGCGAATGGAGATTCCGTTTATCGCTAAAATCTCCTTCTTTGCCGCAGTGGGAGTAACTGGCTGGAACTTTCCACATTCCATGTTGGCGGGATTTTCCAATCCAAGGAATGCTGCACCCGCAACGTGGATCTTCCCAGCAAAAATTCCCATTCCATGGGAAGCCCTGTTGACAATGCTGGGATCAGAGGACCCCATCACTGAGCCACCTCTGCCTCTGCAATACCCACAGCAGGTCGTATGGGAATCCCACCCATATCGCGGAAGCTTTGTCTTGGACTCAGGACAGATTTTCAGGAATATTAATTGTAAAGGTACCCGATCCATGCCACATGGAAAGAGAGTGCTGATTTGTTACCAAGTGGTCTCTTATTAGAAGAGGCATTGCAATGGAAAATGCACCAGGGAACAGTCAACTGTCAAGCTCTGGTTTGAATTCAAACCAGGCAGGTTTGCATTTAAACCGTACTGTCTGTGGCAAATCAGCAATACACGCATTGGAATTCCTACACTTCAACACGGCAAAAGATTGGCCTTATCGGCAAACAGGTAAATAGGGCTTGGTCCATTTGTTCCCCGTGTTAGCTCGGTGTATTAATGCTGTCCTGTGGGATAATAGTTGCCATGGTCACATCGTTTTCACTGCGTGTCACACCAATTCCAGAATGGACCTAACGCTATTTGGTCTTGGCAAATGCCCAGTATAGCTCAGATTCCCTCGGAAAGGGATGAAATCCCAGAAATCGGAGCCACAGGTGAGGCCAGCTGTTTCACGTTGTTATTCTGCAGCAGCAACACAGAGGGTATTTGTCACGAACAGGATGCTGCTGCTGTCAAACCAAAAGGTCATTGTGCAAATCTCACAAATGAAAATATGGTACATGGATTTCCGTGCCGGTGTGACGCCAGATCTGTTCCAACTATCAGCAGATCATATCAAACAGAAAGTCTCTTCGCCTGTCAAGGAAAGCTCAGAAGACCAGTCAGTGCTTACAAAACCTAGGGAGGAATTCTCCAGGCACGCTTACCCCACAGCTGGAAAATCCCACCGGAGATCAACGGAACTTTACGTGGTCTGTTTCCCACTTGCTTCATGGGAAGATTCCACCTCTAATATCTAAAACTAGATTGGACAGTGCTAACTAAACACTGCGGTAAGGATCACATTGAGAAACAATTAAAGCTTATTAGTCATGGATGTGCTGTGGCTCACCTATTGGAAATGGTATAAATTCCCACACTCGGAGCTCTGTCCTTTGCAGACAGAAGGGGAATGCCCACGCATTGCATCTCTTTCAACTAAACAAGAACTCGGGGGATAATCATTCACCAGTCAGAGTCAAGCTGTCTGATCTGAATTTAAAACAGAAGCTTGACGGTTAACTATCCCCTGGTGCACTCTCTTTTCATGCAATATAAATTGTTGCTCCGTTTACCATTGATAATCTTGCATATCTGTTGTGATGAGGTGAAAACTTTTGACAGCGTTCCTCTCGAGTTATTATTACAATCCACTCACAAACCCAGTTATCATAATGCATTCCACTCTCAAAGACCACATAACACTCAGCTCAATGGAATTATAAAATTATATCTATTTAAAATAAAGCCATTGAGATGATATCAAAAACATAAATAAAGGTTTATTAACAACAATCTCTTTTGCTATGCCCTGAGATACTTTTTAAGCAAGTCATTTTATCTTAACTACATGTACAAAGAATCAGGAGGAGGTTTCGAACTTTAATTTTTAAATTTTATTTGTCTCGAGTAGGCATACATTCACACTGCAATGAAGTTACTGTGAAAATCCCGACACTCCGGCGCCTGTTCGGGTACACTGAGGGAGAATTTAGCATGGCCAATGCACCTAATCCGCACATCTTTCAGACTGTGGGAGGAAACCGGAGCACCCAAAAGAAACCCACAAACACATGAGGAGAACATGCAAACTCCGCACTGACAGTGATCTAAGCTGGGAATCGAACCTGGATCCCTGACGCTGTATGGCAGCAGTGCTAACTACTGTGCCACAGTAATATTTTGGAAGGTGGATATCTATGATTGTATAGGGTGACTCAGATTGTAGTGTACTGTTTCTGAGCAGTGTGAGCAAATAATTATGTTCAATGCTACAATCAAAATGTTGTATATCGTAATAAAATAACCTAACCTTATTCTGAAAAAAGTGTAGATAAAGGGTGAATTGCTTTTTTGAGGGTTAGAGCAATGAGCTCATCTGGAAGAAATGTTGAAGTGTTTATTTTTGGAAAGTTGATAAATGCTAGTAAACCAAATATTTGAAGTTCTCGCTATATTCTCTGACCAAAATGCATAAGGCATCGAAATGTAGCTTTTCCACCGTAATTAAACAATTCCTTTCACTGAAATCTTTTCCTGGGCATTGTCAAAATGGACATTCAGCAACATCTGAGAGCTGAGAGGAGAGGGGTGCAGAGTGTTGTCACTCCAGGCTGTAATGGAAATAGCTTCTGAACAGTGTGGTGTCTGGGGAGTTGAACTGAGGAGAAGGCAGTGGTCTCGACAGGTGGGCGACTTCTGGGAAATTTGGAAACTGTGTGAAAATAAACAGACTCAGTCAAAGCACCGATGAGACCCGGTCCCACTGAAAGGTTTAAATAAAACACAAATACATTTGATGCGAATTAAAATCTGCAAAAATAATCCTCAAACTCTGAAAAGCGGGAGAGCTAATCACTCAATAATGCAAACGCCAGGAAAACTGCATGCTGGGAGAGATAGAAAGATCCAACCCAAATAAGAGGAATTGCTGTAACCATGTCCAACCTGTAATCCGCCAACGCAAGTTTCCTGGCCCCACATCATGACGCTGTCATTTTCACTTAAAACAGGCAGCTTTTAAAAATAGTGTTTTATTTTTGCTGGCAGTACAGTTTAACCATTTGTGACATTTCCCTTCGCCCAGGCTGGTATTGTTCACAATATCTTGATAAAAATGGAGTTGTGTAGAAGTACTAAAAAGAGAAGTTTTTTTTCTCTGTTTAAAGCAGTGGGTTGTCTATACCGAGAATACAGTTGGCAAACTTTGCCTCAGAAATTCCTCAGCTGATGTGTCATCATCCTCACTTCCTCCAGCCCAATTCTGTTTTATAAAAAGTAACTAATACAAAACCACATGCTGAGCGCACACACTGCAGCTTCTAATTAATATTATACATCAGCTACTTACAAAGTAAATAATCATTAACCCAGTGGGGTGCACACGCCTTCCTTAGCAAAGGAATCCTAAACTGTATACACTTAGAGCAGTTTCCACATCCATGACTTATACATTTTACAACCATGAGATTTGGAGAGAGGATAAATAGAGGAGAATGGTGAGAGAGATGGCTCAGTGATTAGCACTGCTGCCTCACAGCGCCAGGGACCCGGCTTCAAATCCAGCCTTAGGCCATTGTCTGTGTGGAGCCTGCACATTCTCTCCATGTCTCCGTGGATTTCCCTTGGGTGCTCTGGTTTCTTCCCACAGTCCAAAGATGTGCGGGTTAGGCTGATTGGCCACACTAAACTGACCCTAGTGTTAGGGGGATGAGCAGGGTAAATATGTGGGGTTACAGGATTAGGGCCTGGGTGGGATTGTGGCCGGTGCAGACTCGATGGGCCAAATGGCCTCCTTCTGCACTGTAGGGATTGTATGAGTAGAGAGATTGTCCACTGGGGAAGATTTAGAAAACTTTGCCCATTTCACTTCCTCATTTAATGTTGTCCTTCAGTCACAACACTCAGAGATGAATCTGTTTCCATGTACACGGGGACACCTAGTTCCACCTTCCCATCAATATGTTGTGTGCTTATTTATTCATGATCAAGTCAAGGTTAGAACACGAATTTTCTCCAACATCCCTTCCTGATCAATGCTTAGAGGCAGATTAGCCGGTCCCCACTATAATCTCTGCATTTTAACCAATTTCAACATCCTTCTCACATGCTTATACATACTGAGCTGCATCACACACAAACTCCACAGTCTATCTGTGATGGAAACTACCTCTGAGGAAGACCTTTCCAGCCCTGCAACATTACCTGTCACCCATTCTCATCAGGGAGACAGTGACAGAGTGAAATCATCACTAGACTAACAATCCAGGAACTCAGGGTAATGTTCTGGGGATCTGGGTTCAAATCTCACCACAGCAGATGGTGAAATTTGAATTCAATAAAAATCTGGAATTAAGAATTTACTGATGACCATGAAACCATTGTCGATTGTCGGAAAAACCCATCCAGTTCACTAATGTCCTTTAGGGAAGGAAATCTGCCATCCTTACCCTGGTCTGGCCTACATGTAACTCCAGAGCCACAGCAATGTGACTCTCAACTGCCCTCCGGGATGGGCAATAATGCTGGCCAGCTAGTAATGGCCACATCCTGTAAAACTGAATTTAAAGAAATTCTGCTGCAATCTTCACCAACAATATCTTCTACAGGCTGAATGTATCACTGCTGAGGGTCCAGTTTTATCTTCAATAAATTCAAACTCACCCACTCTGTTGTCTTCATTCTACCCGACACGAAGGGTTGCCCCCAAACAAGCCATCTCCCTCAGTTTCAACAAGAACTGTTTACAAATCCTTCCACAGTTTCAGCCTGTCTAATGCAAACCTCTGACAAGACTCCAATGTACCAATGCATGACTTCTGTCCTTCTAACTGCCCGTGTTACACGGGGCACTCCATCTATGTTTGGTAAGATATATTGCAAACATCTTAGCCACACACACTCTTCTTTACGTCAATATTTGGCTAGACGATTATTCTGAGATTAAATGAAAAAAGCAACTGAAATTCAAAGGATTTTTTTTACTGGTGAATGGGATATTTCTGGAGTCTGGGGGATTAGAACCATAGAAAATTACAGCTCAGAAACAGGCCTTTTGGCCCTTCTTGTCTGTGCCGAACCATTTTTTATCTAGTCCCACTGACCTGCACTTGGACCATATCCCTCCACACCCCTCTCATCCATGAACACATTCAAGTTTTTCTTAAATGTTAAAAGTGAACCCGCATTTACCACTTTATCGGGCAGCTCATTCCACACTCCCACCACTCTCTGTGTGAAGAAGCCCCCCCTCTAATATTCCCTTTAAACTTTTCCCCCTTCCCCCTTAACCCATGCCCTCTGGGTTTTTTTCTCCCCTAGCCTCAGTGGGAAAAACCTGCTTGCATTCACTCTATCGATACCCATCAAAATCTTATACACCTCTATCAAATCTCCCCTCATTCTTCTACACTCCAGGGAATAATGTCCTTCCTAACTTATTCAACCTTTCAGGTTGAATTGTTTCAGGTGTGGACAAGTTAAATGTTCCCTTGCTCAAGAAAATTACAGATCCCAAGAAAGTGAAAAGAAAGTTAAGGCAGTCTGTGTGCCTTTGTTAAGTCTGACTCTGGTAATGTTTGACTGGTGGGGAGGACATAAAGAGCAAGAACATACTAACTGAAAGCACCCTGTGATCTGTCCCCATCCACTTTCATACAGAACGCTGTGTCATCAACAGTATCAAAATCTCAGTGGAGAATGGGAGCTTAGACTGTTGGAGAGGCAAAAATAAAACCAAAGGCAGAAAAAAACTGGAAAATTTAAGGAAATGAAATTGGTTCCAAACCATTTCACCCAATAACTGAGAAAGGCCAAAACTTGATTGTAGCACAGTCTGTATTCCTTTCAGTAGTACAGAGGGAAGGATATTCTATATAAATATATCTCACAATTAAAATAATACTGAAACAACTGGAACTCAATCCAGCATTTCAGAATAATGTGCAATAAATAACGGATATGAAACAGGGGCTGGTTTTGAACAGTTGGATGTTTGTATTGAACCTGTGCAGTTTCTGATAGTGTTTTATCTTTTCCTCTCTCTTTGTCCCTGTAAGTATTCACTCAGTTTAACTCAGATAGTTGGATAATCTCAGTGAAATTTAAGATACTACTATGTATGCAATCAATTAATATTCTGATTTGTCAAAAATTGCAGGAAATGAAAAATTAATTCAAATACTGACACCTTAGTATCAAATATAAATGAAAACAAAACATAACAAATTCCATATGTTCATAACAACCAATCTATTTAAAAATTAGAATCATAAAATCCTACAGTGCAGAAGGAGGCCATTTGGCCCATCGAGTCTATACTGACAACAATTCCATCCAAGCCCTATCCCCATGCATTTACCCTAGCTGGTATCCCTGACACTCAGGGCCAATCAGCCTAAACCATACATCTTTGGACTGTGGGAGGAAACTGGAACACCCGGAGGAAACCTACACAGACATGGGGAGAATGTGCAAACTCCACACAGACAGTGACTCAAGCTGAGAATTGAACCCGGGTCCCTGGCGCTGTAAGATAGCAGTGTTAACCACTGTGTTACCATGCCACCAATTAGCACTTTAAATTTTAATATTTAAATTAATCAAACAGTCAAACTGTAAATGAATAATGTTTCAGTAATGGGGATGATGGGGGTTGGACCCGGGTCAGAAACTCTTTCAGAGAGTCGGCATGGACTCAATGGGCTGAATGGCCTCCTTCTGCCCTGTAGGGATTCTATAATTATTTTCCAGCTGATATTTCTACATTGCTGATGATGACACAAAAGTACAAGTGACCTTATAGAGTGTTACATCTGCGGACACTGGGACTCCGAGATAGAGGTAGAAAGCACAGGGGGAACTCAGCAGCTCTGGCAGAAGTTACTGCTTCAAGTTCAAAGTCCAATGTGACTCTTCAGAACAGCTGCAAAGAAATCATATTCGACCTGGAACCTGGGGTGCGATTTTACATCCCAAAGATGTGCTCTTAGGCTGATTGGCAGAACAAATTCTCCCTAGGTTGTCTCAAATTTGGTTCCAATGCATAGATCTACAAACATAGACAGGGATCATAGGTGGAAGTGGGAACATCGGGGGGGCGGCGCGGGCTCGTTGGGCCGAAGGGCATGTTTCCCGTGCTGTTTTGTTCTTTGTAAAATTCTGACTTTTCCACAGTCTACCCTTCACCTGTTTTAATTCCCACAGTGGGTGGAATAGAACATAGAACATAGAACATTACAGCACAGAACAGGCCCTTCAGCCTTCGATGTTGTGCCGATCAATTAGGAAAAAGCAATGACCCTCTAACCTAAACCATTCCCTTTTTGTCCATAAACTTATCTACTAACCTCTTAAACGTCACCAAACTTGGTGCATCTACAACTGCAGCAGGCAGGGCATTCCATACCCTTACCACCCTCTGGGTAAAGAACCTACCTCTGACATCCGTCCTATAACTACCACCCTTAATTTAAAGCTATGTCCCCTCGTGCTAGCTTTCTCCATCCTAGGAAAAAAGGCTATCACTGTCCACCCTATCTAAACCTCTAATCATCTTGTATGTTTCAATAAGGTCTCCTCTTAGCCGCCTTCTTTCTAACGAAAACAACCTCAAATCCCTCAGCCTCTCTTCATAAGATCTGCCCTCCATACCAGGCAACATCCTGGTAACCCTCCTCTGTACCCTCTCCAATGCCTCCACATCTTTCTTATAATGTGGGGACCAGAACTGCACACAATACTCCAAGTGCGGCCGCACTAGAGTCTTGTACAGTTGCAACATGACGTTGCGGCTCCGAAATTCAATCCCCCTACTAATAAAAGCTAAGACTCCGTATGCCTTCTTAACAAACTTATCGACTTGATTGCCAACTTTCAGGGATCTATGCACATATACACCAAGATCCCTCTGTTCTTCAACACTATTAAGAGTCCTACCATTAGCCCTATACTCTACACATTTGTTATTCTGCCAAAGTGAATTACCTCACACTTTTCCACATTAAACTCCATTTGCCACCTCTCGGCCCAGCTCTGCAACTTGTCAAGTCTCTCTGCAAACTATAACACCCCTCTTCACTATCTACCACTCCACCGACTTTAGTGTCATCTGCAAATTTACTAATCAATCCTTCAATACCCTCATCCAGATCATTTATAAAAATTACAAACAGCAGGGGCCCCAAAACAGATCCTGAGGTACACCACTTGTAACCGAACTCCACGATGAATAACTTCCATCAACCACCACCCTCTGTCTTCTATCAGCTAGCCAATTCCTAATCCAATTAGCTAAATCACCTTCAATCCCATACATCTACATTTTCTGCAGAAGCCTTCCATGGGCCACCTTATCGAATGCCTTACTAAAGTCCATATATACCACATCAACTGCCTTACCCCCATCCACCTCGTTGGTCACTTTTTCAAAAAACTCAATAAGGTTAGTAAGGCACGACCTACCCTTCACAAAACCATGCTGACTATCCCCAATCAATTCATTTCTCTCTAAATAACTAGAAATCCTATCCCTAATAATTCTCTCCAATACTTTGCCCACAACAGAAGTAAGACTCACCGGCCTATAATTCCCCAGAAAGTCTCTATTCCTCTTCTTGAACAATGGGACCACATTCGCTATCCTCCAGTCTTCCGGCACTATACCCGTAACCAACGACGACCTGAAGATCAGAGCCAGTGGCTCTGCAATCGCCTCTCTCGCCTCCCAGAGAATCCTAGGGTAAATCCCGTCCAGGGGACTTATCTAACTTCAAACCCTCAAGAATATCTAGCACATCCTCCTTATGGTAAAATTAACTCTTAAAGTTTATTTATCAATCGCACAAGTAGGCTTGCATTAATACTGCAGTGAAGTTACTATGAAAATCCCCGAGTTGCCACACTCCAGCACTTGTTTGGGTACACCGAGGGAGAATTTAGCACAGCCAATTCACCCTCATCAGCATGATTTTCAGACTGTGGGAGGGAACCAAAGCAAACCCACACAGACACGGGGAGAATGTGCAGACTCTACATAGATAGTGACCCAAGCCGGGAATCGAACCCAGGTCACTGTGAGGCTGCCATGCTAATTACTGTGCCACCCTCTGTTTCTCTCAGACAGATGCTGCCAAAGAGGCTGAGTTACAGCATTGTTTGTAAAGCAGAGAGGGCAGAGCGGGTGAAGGAATGTGAAATTAATCACCTCAAAAAGTTCATCATTTCCAAATCATAAACACCAGGGGCCTGGGGATAAAATAAAGAATTTTACACTATTAAAACAACAACATTGCTTCCAGTTATTTATTAACAAAATAATAAATTAGCTCTATTTAAATGCTTTAGAAATGTACACATTTTGGCGAAAGCTGTTGCTTTATAATAAACTTACTGAGTGCAGAGGAATCTGAGATGCCAGCAGTTAGATTAGTGAGATATTGTCCTCTGAGAAAAGAAGGAAAGAGTGATCATTCCCAAAGTGTTAGTGGAACTGAATAGCCTACAGTTTAGCGATATGAGTAACAGAAAGAATTGACCTATTGCATCATTAAACTCAGACATCGACGGCTATGAGCAATTTCTGGGTAAATGTTTGTGATAATTTAACTTCATGAGGAGGTGTGCATGATTCCACATCTTCAGCAGCTGAAAAGAAACCAGATCCAAAAGGGCGGCGTCAAATCCAGCCAACAGGTTCACCGGCAAAACTTCCTTAATTTTCCTCGGCACCGTCAAAAACTCGGGCACATTTTTATTCCCCAGGAAAAAATGCATCAGTTCCTGTTTCTCTAAGCGTTCCCTCCAGAACCGCACCAGATCCTCCAACCTCTCCATGAGGAATTGCTCATCCCAGGCTTCCAGGGGTCCCCTCGAGAGCAAGTGGAAGAGGGCGGTTTTGATGTTGTAGGAGCACAGGATGGTGTTCCAGTGAACGGCAAATTCCTGCTCCAGTTCTTTGCCGCCCAGGTCGCGAAGGGCTTTCATAATCTGCAGACACTTGAGATGACAGGAGTTGTTGGGAGTTTGCACTTTGAGCCAGTTGAGGAATTTTTGCTCATGCTTTGACAGATAGACATACCAGAAAGCGTCCTGCCTGAGGGCTCTGGGCAGTCCAGCCGTACAGGGCTGAGCCACCAGGAATACCGAATCTCCCACATGGATGGCTGGGATCAGCCTCACTGACATGGCAATGTGACAGCAGACATAGTCAGACCTGGGCAGCAGCTTGAGGATGAGCTGCTGGTTGAGCACAGACAGTGTGACTGAGCAGCGTTGCTCACACTGATACCTGATAACATTCAGGCACCTGTGCATCTTACAGTGAAACCACCTCAGCACCTCGGCGGAGGATAGGGCTGGCTCCTTCTGGACACAGAAGGAGTGGTGAAACTCCTTCCTGAGCTTGGAGCTGGACGGGCAAGTGCCGGAGGCTTTGAGTTTGCAGAGGGCAGTGCCCCCCAGGTGGAAGGGCACCTGCCTGCCGGGCAGCTGGAAAGCGGGCTCCACTCTCAGCAGCTGGGGCACTTTGATGGGCACCAAGAGATCGAAGCAGTCCGGGCTGTAGATCTTGTGCTGTTCGTAAGCGCTGCCAATCTGCACACAGTCCCCTCGGAAGGTCAGGCTCCACTCCTCATGCTCGCTCTTGCCCACTTTCACCAGCTCGCTGACTATCTTGGTGACATGTGCCTTGCTGTGACCCAGCACATGGGGGGAGAGCTTCAGCTGCTGCTGGTAATAAGCCTCCAGCTGCACCCTCCTGTGGGCAGAGGCTGGCAGCCGGACCGGGGGGCACTGGCGGCCGGCGGGGGGCCAACACCACAACTTAATCACAAAATAACAGAGCAGGAAAGCCAGCGAAAAGCTGAGGAGAGGCAGGGAGCCGGGCTCGGGCTCCGGGGCTTCGCGATCCTGCTGCTGGCTTGTCAGTTGATGCAGACACAGGAAGACAGCAGAGAAACAGGTCAGCAGCAGCCACAGCACTGGCACACTGGCACACAGAGCTGGCATGGTTCACACTGCCCATTCCTCCAGCACCCACAGCACTAACTCCCACATCAGCCCAGACTCCCTCCAAAATATCACCCAAATACACCGTTACTTAGCCCCAAACTTCCTCTTCCGAGGGAACTAGATTTGCGTCACTTATTCTCTGAGTTAGAAGGAAATGCCAGGCTCCACATCACACAGTTTGGGGTTTTTTAACTGTCAGTAATAGTCTGCACAGCTCCTACACATTTAACCCGCTGTCTGCTGCAGAGAGAGAGAGAGAGACAGGGACAGAGAGACAGAGAGAAAGACAGAGAGACAGAGAGAAAGACAGAGAGAGAGATAGAGAGAGAGAGACAGAGAGAGAAAGACAGAGAGAGAGAGAGAGAAAGACAGAGAGAGAGAGATAGAGAGACAGAGAGAGAGACAGAGACAGAGAGAGACAGAGAGAGAGACAGAGAGAGAGAGACAGAGAGAGAGACAGAGAGAGAGATAGAGAGAGAGAGAGAAAGAGACAGAGATAGAGAGAGACACAGAGAGAGAGAGACAGAGGCAGAGAGAGAGAGAGGCAGAGAGGCAGAGAGAGATAGAGAGACACAGAGAGCTGTCTGAATTACTGCTCTGTGAGTTACACTGAGTTGCTTTCTAATTTATAGCTCTCCGGGTTAGAGCTCTCTAAGTTACACTCTCTGAGCTAGAACTACGTGAGTTACTCTGAGTTAGTTACTCTGAGTTAGTTACTCTGAGTTACAGTTACTTTCTAAGTATTAATCTGATGTTGTCAGACTTCTGACTCTAAGGTACACAAAGCTCTCCCACCAGCTTCCACTTTTAATAACTTTTAGCAAAGCCACAGCACAGCGAGCTCTGTGGAATTTTGCAAATTGCACATTCTGCAGACGGCAGAATGAATGTTTTGGCTAATGTCAGACTGAGTGGCTAATTACTTCCTGAGAAAGCGGCTCAGATGGAATGTAAAGCAACTTGTATCTCTATAATTAGTGTGTGTGTGTGTGTGTGTGTGTGGGGGGGGGGGTGTGGGTGGTGAGGATGTGTGTGGGTGTGTGTGTGTGTGTGGGGGTGGTGTATGTGTGTGTGGGGTGTGTGTGTGTGTGTGGGGGGGTGGGGGGGTGGTGTGTGTGTGTGTGGGTGTATGTGTGTGTGTGGGGGGGGTGGGTGTGTGTGTGTGTGTGTGTATGTGTGTGTGGGGGGTGTGTTGTGTGTGTGTGTGTGGGTGTGTGTATGTGTTTGTGTGTGGGGGGGTGTGGGTGTGTGTATGTGTGTGGGTGGGTGTGTGTGTGTGTGAGGATGTGTGTGGGTGGGTGTGTGTGTGTGTGGGTGGGTGGGTAGGTGGGTGTGCCTCTCCACACCAGAGAGAGACGGAGCAAGAGAAAGAGACACAGAGAAGCGAAATAGAGAGAGGGACAGAGAGTGGGAGAAAGGCAGGGAGAGAGAAGGAGAGAGAGACAGTGGCAGAGAGAAAGATAAAAAGAGAGATATAGAGAGAGAGACAAAAACAGAGACAGAGACAGACAGACAAAGAGAGAGAGACAAAAAGATAGATGAAAAGAGACAGAGGAAAAAAGAGACAGAGAGAGAAAGGGGAGAGAGACAGAGTGAAAAAGACAGAGCAAGAGAGAGAGGCAGAGAGAGAAAGAGAGAGAGACAGAGAGAGAGAGAGAAAGAGAGAGAGAGACAGAGTGTGTGTGTGTGTGTGTGTGTGAGAGAGAGAGAGGCAGATGTCAATGTTACCCATTTTTTGTTTGTAACATTGCCCCCCCTGTCTCTATGAGGTACACCAGGTGGAGGGTGACCAATCCTCAGCATCCCCCCCCCCCACCCCCCGCACACTGAAGTGTTACAGAAGCTGCTACCCACATCATCCAGCTGGCACAGTGAGGTTTTGCCCATTGTGCCCTCTTCCTGCACCAGTGCCTCCTGTCCCCATCAGCCCTCACTGTACCTACGGAATATTTCCGGATGTGCTGGAAGTGCTGGAAATGGAGGATGCTTCAGTCAGGGATGTGATTCCCTGGTGGGGAAGTGATGCTGTACTGAGTAATACTGGCTCTAATCTGAATTACTATCGCCTTCTCTGGGGGAGCTAACAAGTTTCTGGAATGTTGCTGTCATCCAGTGGGATAAGGAGCGAGCAGGGGACACGCAGAGGCATCGAGCAGCATTCTTTATGGATTTCCCCTGTGTGTCTCAGTGCCACGCTCTTTCTGTGATAGGGATCACCTGGCAGCATTTCTCTCAGTTGTGACTGGGGCACCGGATCCTTGCGTGCACTCACTTTCTGATTCCTCCCCCTCCCCTGGGCTGGGGCTGTGAATGGAGAGGGTTGCATGGGGTGTACCAGTGTCCAGTGCTGATGTAGGGTCTGAAGGGAGAGAGCTGGTGTCTCAGTGACACTCACTGTGTGACAGGGGAGTTAGGACAGGCCTGCCCTGAGTTGGGGGTTTCTGTAAGATGACGGGACTCTGCAGTGAGGAATACAAGGGTCCTGGTATCCTCGGTACATGGTTCCCATGGAGCCAGATGGTCAGAGCTGAGATTGGGCACAGAGGGAAACCAAGAGTTTAACATTCAGGTAACCGAATCTGGCCTGGGTTCACTGTGTCACCTCAGAGCCAATGGAAATGCTTCTCCGTTCCAGGGAGACCCCCTGAGTCACCCCTTTCCCTCCAATCCCAACCACCGTTACTCCCGCTTGAGACAGACAGGCCTCCCAAACAAGACCAAGAAGCTTTAGACTGAACACTTACCTCCTGTCTCCCCCTCGGATACCTCGCTGCCAGATCCCCTGGGTTTCAAGCAGCGAAGGGGCTGAATATCACATTCCACTGCCCTAGGGGTCAATCCTGTTAGTGACATAGAGGTGAAGCTGGCACTCTGGGTGTAAACCCAACCACAACTGGAGGGGTGGGGTACGATGGGGCAAGATATGGTACGGTGGGGCAGAGCACAGTGGGGTGGGCAGGGTACGGTGGGGCAGGGTGTGGTGGCGTGGGGCAGGCTTGGGGAGACGGTGAGGCGGAGCGGTGGGGCAGGTGCAGTGAGGCAGAGCACACTGGGGTGGGGCAGGATGGAGTGGGTGAATCCCAAGAGCCGTCACACCCATTGGGAAGTCCAATGTTTCACTGGAACATTGGAATTCCAGCTGGCTGTGTGAGGGAGCGGAGAATCAGCCCTCCCACTGGGGACTTTTGTGGACAAGCATTTGAAAGTGGTTTGATAAATTGTTAGAAAGTATTTGAGAAACTTGGTCTTATAAATGACGCACGGACTGGAAAATCATCAGCTTATTCTGAAACTTTCTCAATCACAGCTGGGCCTCAGTTTGTGTCCAATTCTGAAGACTGCAAATTGAGACCGATTTCCGGGCTCGGGACAAGGACATTTGTTGATACGGTTCTCGGAAGAGGGTCTTCAGTTACATACAAGGAGTTGAGAGATTGGGACTGCTTCCTTGAAACGCAGGGAGTTTATGGGAGCTCTGATAATGATGGTTGTGAAGGGTGTTGTTTGCCCTTTCAGCAGGGGTTGGGACTAATTGGAAAGCTCTTTTTGCTGATTAGCGGTGTGCCTCAGGGGTCAGTGCTGGGGCCATAACACTTCACAATATACAATAATGATTTGGAAGAAGGAACTGAAGGCTTAAGTTAGGCGTTGCTAAGTTTGCAGATGGTACAAAGATACACAGAGGTATAGATAGTATAGAGGAAGCAGGGGGGAGCTGCAGAAGGACTTGGACAGATTAGGAAAGTGGGCAAAGAAGTGGCTGATGGAATACAATGTGGAAAAGTGTGAGGTTCTGTACTTGGAAAGAGGAATGGAGGCAGAGACTATTTTCTAAATGGGAAAATACTCAGGAAATCAGAAACACAAAAGGACTTGGGCATCATTGTTCAAGATTCTCTTAAGGTTAATGTGCAGGTTCAGTCAGCAGTGAGAAAGGCAAATGTTAGCATTCATGTTGAGAGGGCTAGAATATAACAGCAGGAATGTACATCTGAGGCTATGTAAAGAACATCAGAACCAGGAGCAGGAGTCGGCCATCCGGCCCCTCGAGCCTCCTCCACCATTCAATAAGATCATGGCTGATCTTTTCATGGACTCAGCTCCACTTACCCGCTCGCTCACCATAATCCTTAATTCCTTTACTGTTCAAAATTTACCTATCCTTGCCTTAAAAACATTCAATGAGGCCTCAACTGCTTCATTGGGCAGGGAATTCCAAGGATTCACAACTCTTTGTGTGAAGAAGTTCCTCCTCAACTCAGTCCTAAATCTGCTTCCCCTCATTTTGATTCCATGCCCCTGAGTTCAAGTTTCACCCGCCAGTGGAAACAACTTCCCTGCTTCTATCTTATCGATTCCTGTCATAATCTTATATATTTCTATAAGATCTCCCCTCATTCTTCTGAATTCCAATGAGTATAGCCCCAGTCTACTCAATCTCTCCTCATAAGCCAACCCTCTCAACTCTGGAATCAATCTAGCGAATCTCCTCTGCACCTCCTCCAGTGCCAGTATACCCTGATCAGACCCCAATTGGAGTATTGTGAATAGTTTTAGGCCCCGTATCTAAGGAAGGATGTGCTGGCCTTGGAAAGGGTCCAGAGGAGAATGACCCCTGGAATGAAGAGCTTGTCTACGGGGAATGGTTGAGGACTCAGGGTCTGTACTCGTTGGAGTTTAGAAGGATGAGGGGGGATCTTATTGAAACCTACAGGATACTCGAGGCCTGGATACAGTGGACATGGAGAGGACGTTTCCACTAGTAGGAAAAACTAGAACCTGAGGCACAACCTCAGAGATGAAGAGGAATTTCTTCAGCTAGAGAGTGGGGAATCTGTGGAACTCTTTGCCGCAGAAGGCTGTGGAGATCAGGTCATTGAGTGTCTTTAACACAGAGATAGGTTCTGGATTAATAAGGGGATCAGGAGTAATGGGGAAAAGGCAGGAGAATAGGGATGAGAAAAATATCAGCTATGATTGAATGACAGGGCAGGCTCGATGGGCCGAGTGGCCTAATTCTGCTCCTATGTCTTATGGTCGTACGGTTTTTCAAGGGGCAGAATGGGCTCCAGCATTATCAGATTCTGGGCCGGATTCTCCAATCTCATCCACAGTTGGGATTTTCCAGACCCGCTGCAGTGAATGGAGATTTGGCTGAGTGCTGAATTTTCCGTTACTGCTGGCAGCAGGGTGTGTACAGTCAGAGGATTCTAACCTCTATGTTCCATTTGGAGCAAATAAAACTATTACCTGTAGACTGTCTTTGATATTAGACAGGATTCAGAAACCCTTGGCCAATGTGTGGGTTATTCTGATACCCAGTTACACTTGAGAATTCTGTCCAGAATACTTCACACATGCCAGCAAACTTTGAATGAATCTACCTTGCATTAAGATGATCTTTCTCTACATCCCAGCTATGAACGTAACACTACACTCTCTCTTCCTTTGGATTTGATTTGATTTGATTTATTTTTGTCACATGTATTAACATATAATGAAAGGTGTTGTTTCATGTGTGTTTTACAGACAAAGCATACTGTTCATAGAGAAGAAAAGGAGAGAGTACAGAATGTAGTGTTACAGTCACAGCGAGGGGTGTAGAGAGAGATCAACTTAATGCAAAGCAGGTCCCTTCAAAAATCTGACAGCAGCAGGGAAGAAGCTGTTCTTGAGTCGGTTGGTACATGACCTCAGACTTTTGTATCTTTTGCCTGATGGAAGAAGGTGGAAGAGAGAATGTCCGGGATGCGTGGGGTCGTTAATTATGCTGGTTGCTTTTCCTGAGACAGCGGGAAGTGTAGACAGAGTCAGTAGATGGGAGGCTGGTTTGGGTGATGGACTGGGCTACATCTTTTGTAATTCATCTCTATGAACAGTATGCTTTGTCTGCATAGCATGCAAGAAAAATACTTTTCACTGTATTTAATACATATGAAAATAATAAGTCAAATCAAAATCAAAAACCTTTACCTGTGGAGACAGCCCGTCAGGACAGTATAAATGATTTGATTATAAAGGAAGTTAGTACCTGATCTGCACCTATCATTTTAACTGTCTGGGAGATTGGCTTTTCTCATATATTTAAGATGAGGTTACAAGGGTGTAAATGATGTTCAGGCAATTCCACTTTGTATTTATATTTAAATAGCAGTTTGCCAAAATATATCAAATCTGTGAACCATGGGATTATGCAGCCAGAAGCGAGCCTGTGCTTTGCAATAGCATTCTGGATTTACATGAATAGGAACAGATCTGGGCCTTTCAGCCCCTTGAGACTGTTCCACTATTGTAATGAGATTCTGGTTGATCAATATCCTAATTCCATCAACATACCCCCGCTCCCCATCCCTCTTATTGCAGAGACTCGACTGGCAAAACTCTATCACTCTTCAATTTCAAATGATTAATTCGAATCCTCTATTTCGTTGCGTGAGAGTTTCATATTTTAGCATCCTTTTTGTGAGGCTGTTTCTGAATTTCTCTGCTGAATAGCCTGGCTCTGATTTTAAGCTTTTATTTAATTATCGTCCACAATGGTGGCACGGTGGTTAGCACTGCTGCCTCACAGCGCCAGAGACCCGGGTTCAATTCTGGCTTTGGGTCACTGTCTGTGTGTGGAGTTTTCACATTCTCCCTGTGTAAACTCCACACAGATAGTGCCTGTGTAGGTTTCCTGCCGCAGTTCAAAGGTGTGTGCGTTAGGTTGATTGGCTGTGCTAAATTGCCCCTTAGGCCAGGGGGATTAGCAGGGTAAATTCAGGGAGTTATTGGGGTAGGATGTGAGTGGGGTTGTTGTTGGTGAAGATGTTGGGGGGCCGAATAGCCTCCTTTTGCACTGTAGGGAATCTATGATTGACCGTTTAGTATTGGCATGAAGTTCAAGCCACCTTTTTACTGCATATCCATTTCTGCTGCCTTGTCACTGCTTGGATTGGAATTCTCTGACCCGGAAGAAGTTCTTTGGAGCTTACAACTTCATTCTATTAGATTGGGAATGTATTGGGAACATGAGTGGCAGTGACAGACATGAGTGTAATTATAAAACTGCTTTACAATGTAAACCCAGCATACAGCACCCACTTCCCACCAGAACAAGAGTGAGTTTCCATCATTAGTTTATGCAGAGACTGACGAAGATGAATAAAAAAGAGTTTTGACTGAAGCTTTTGATTCATGTCCCTACCCAATCTTCAGGACAAAGCTGCTCCTTTTGATCTGGCTGATTGCTTCTTTGATATGACAGCAACAGTCCTGTTGTAACATTACCAAAACCTTCTGGGGGGGCAGGGCGGGGGGGGTGGGGGTTGTTGGTGAGCTTCCAGTCACTGGTGGGGATTCCATCAAACACCCATTGTGAAAACCTAACGATCCCCAAATCAGGAAATTTGACAGCATCTCGGAAATAGGAATGTGAGCAGCATCTGAGACCCGTAACTTGTAGCCCTGATGTGGAGAATTCGGCGTTGGATTGGGGTGGGCACAGTAAGAAATCTCACAGCACCAGGTTTATTTGGAATCACAAGCTTCCAGAGCACTTCTCCTTTATCAGGTGAGTGGAAAATTGGGTTCAGCTGGGACCTGGTTGGTGACAATTCACGCCTATTTAACCCGTGATTAACCCTCTCGTCACTTTACTGCACCTGTAAAGACTTGGTTACCTGTTAAGACTCACATTCCAACCATTATCCTGTAATTGAGTCTCTGTTTCCGCCCTCTTTGTGAACTCAGCTCTCCATTCACCTGATGAAGGAGCAGTGCTCCGAAAGCTCGTGATTCCAAATGAAATGAAAATTAATTCCAATTAGACTTTAACCTGGTGAGGTCCCCTACTGTAATTTGTAAGTATCGTGAGGCAGTGCATTGCTGCAGTCCGTATTGAAAGAAATTAAATTGTGAAATACTTTCCTAGTTTTATGAATAAAATATAATTTTTGAAGAGAAAAGTAGATCACATTTGGATTGCTGGACACAGATTCCACGCAGGGTGATTCGGAAAGTCCATGTCTCAATATTGTAAAATTCTTCTTTCCTGTCGGCATTTTATTTATTAAAAAATTATTTTATTCTAATCAGACTTGAAAGTTACTCAGAATTATTTTGCATGTTATACAATAAATAGAAACCTATGTTGAATATCAAACTTCGATAACACAGATCATTACTTCTAAACATATTATTCATCATTAGGGTGGAGTGCAGTTCTTATTGTTCAAAAACTTCTCTTGTTTTCCTGCTAATGATTTGAGTGTTTTGGTAAATGTGTATAAAGATATTCTCTTTTTAAAAATGGGGCAGGAATTTTTCCCCTAGGGACCGCTTCCATAACTAGGGACAGTAATGTGGTGTATATGTAGCACAGTGGTTAGCACAGTGCCAGGGATCCAAATTCAATACTGGCCTTAAGTGACTGTTTGTATGGAGTTTGCACATTCTCCCCATGTTTGTGTGGGTTTCCTCTGGGTGCTCCAGTTTTCTCCCACATTCCAAAGATGTGTGGGTTAAGTGGATAAGCCACGTTAAAATGCCCCCTTATGTCCGAAGATGTAGATTTGGGGGATTAGTGGGGTAAATATATTGGGTTATGGAGATAGGACTCGGAATTTAAACTTAACTAACAAAGAGTTTTGTCATTTTTAGCTTTTCAATACTAAAGTAAAAATCTGTTGTCTTGGATATTTGGTCAGGTTTACAGTTGTTTGACAAGGAAGGGCCTTTTTCCTCAGATGGAGATGGCTAGCATGAGGGGACATAGCTTCAAATTGAGGGCTGATAGATATAGGACAGATGTCAGAGGTAGATTCTTTACTCAGAGGGTAGTAAGGACGTGGAATGCCCTGCCTGCAATAGTTGTGGATTCCCCAACATTAAGGGCATTGAAATGGTCATTGGATAAACATATGGATGATATTGGAATAGTATAGGTTAGATGGGCTTTAGATTGGTTTCATAGGTCGACGCAACATCCAGGGCCGAAGGGCCTGTACTGCTCTGGAACGTTCTATGTTCTATGTTCTAAAACCACTTAAACCTTATTAATATAATAAGGGCAGGGCTTCATATCTTTGCTCATCTCAAAACCCTAAAATCCCGCCCAAGGTCAACAGACCTTTCCCGGGTTCGTCCCCTCACCTGCTCCGATTCCTGGGGCAGGTGGGACAGTAAAACCCCAGCCTACATTTCTGACCAGATTAAATTAAACACTCCACCATGGAAATGAGAAGGAATTTCCTCTCTCAGAGGGGAGTGAGTCTGTGGAATTCTTTGCTGCAGCGGGTTGCGGAGACTGGGTCAGTGTGTTCCAGGCTGAGACAGACAGATTGTTAATCAGGAAGGGAATCGAGGGTTATGAGGATAAGGCAGGAAAGTGGAGTTGATGATTATCATATCAGATCAGTCCTGGTATCATTGAATGATGGAGCAGATTCAATGGGCCGAATGGCCAACAGCTTATGGTCTTATGATAACAAAATCAGTAATGGTGACTATCAGTAATTATTGTAAAAACACATCTGGTTCACCAATGTCCTTTAGAGAAGGAAATCTGCTGTTCTTACCTAGTCTGACCTACATGTGACTCCAGACACACAGCAATGTGGTGACTCTTAAACAGCCTCTCAAATGGGTGAACAGGCGATTCCTGTTCCTGGATGGTCAATGAAGGATGGGCAGCAAATGCTGGCTTTGCCAGTGATGCCCACATCCCCTGAAAGAATAAAAATATCAATTAGTGAAATGCATTTAGTATCATAGAGTCATAGAGGTTTACAGCATGGCAACAGACCCTTCGGCCCAACTTGTCCATGCTAATCCCAATTGCCTGCCTTTGGCCCATATCTCTCTATGCCCATCTTACCCATTTAACTGTCTAAATGCTTCTTAAAAAACAAAATTGTACCCACTTCTTCTACTACTTCTGGCAGCTTGTCCCAGACACTCACCACCCTCTGTGTGAAAAAATTGTCCTTTTGGGCACTTTTGTATCTCTCCTTGTATCTCATCTTAAACCTATACCCTCTAGTTTTAGACTCCCCTACCTTTGGGAAGAGATATTGACTATCTAACTGATCTGTGCCCCTCATTATTTTATAGACCGCTACAAGATCACCCCTCAGCCTCATACGCTCCAGAGAAAAAAGTCCCAGTCTATCCAGCCTTTCTTTATACCTCAATCCATCAAGTTCCGGTAGTGTCCCAGTAAATCTTTTCTGCATTCTTTCTAGTTTAATAATATCCTTTCTATATAACTATATATTTCTATATGCATTGTGAGGTAATGCACTATGGCAGAAATAATAAATGTGTAGAGTATAGGGCAAATGGTAGGATTCTTAGTAGTCTAGATGAACAGAGGGATCTTGGTGTGAATGTGCATAGATCCCTGAAAGTAGGCAGTCAAGTCGAGAAGGTTGTTAAGAAGGCATATGGAGTCTTAGCTTTTATTGGTAGGGGGATTGAATTTCGGAGCCGCAACGTCATGTTGCAACTGTACAAAACTCTAGTGCGGCCGCACTTGGAGTATTGTGTGCAGTTCTGGTCCCCACATTATAAGAAAGATGTGGAGGCATTGGAGAGGGTACAGAGGAGGTTTACCAGGATGTTGCCTGGTATGGAGGGCAGGTCTTATGAAGAGAGGCTGAGGGATTTGAGGTTGTTTTCGTTAGAAAGGAGGCGGCTAAGAGGGGACCTTATCGAAACATATAAGATGATTAGAGGTTTAGATAGGGTGGACAGTGATAGCCTTTTTCCTAGGATGGAGAAAGCTAGCACGAGGGGACACAGCTTTAAATTAAGGGGTGATAGTTATAGGACGGATATCAGAGGTAGGTTCTTTACCCAAAGGGTGGTTCGGGAGTGGAATGCCCTGCCTGCAGCAGTTGTAGATGCGCCAAGTTTGGTGGCGTTTAAGAGGTTAGTTGATAAGTATATGGAAGAGAAGGGAATGGTTTAGTTTGGAGGGGCATTGCTTTTTATATTGGTCGGCGCAACATCGAAGGCCGAAGGGCCTGTTCTGTGCTGTAATGTTCTATGTTCTATAACCTGTACTTTGTTTTTAAATAGCATTTTTGTGTTTAAACATGCATTTTCATTTTATTTTATTTTTATTAATATATAACACAAATATCTTTGCCCAGTTTTTATGTTGGACAAGTTGTAGAGTTTTCAGTGTGTTAAAATCTTGTCTCACTGGGAATTATAACTGCTGACAGCTTTGTAGATTTGCATAAACTTTATTCTCTAGTGAAAATGACATTGTGTATCATGGACTGGGCTGAAATGCTGCATATTAAATTCAATGTGTGTAATTTCCGTTTGGATTTTTATTTTTAGATTCTTCAAAGCCCCATTGAATGATTCTCTCTTTGAGAATATTTCCACTGGATGCAATTGGCTGTTGCTGAGAATCAGCTGATGAAAGTTCTGCCCCTTTGCTGATGTCCATCAGGAACTCAGTTTGGGTCATGGGAAAAATCCAACTTGAGCCTTGATGTCAAAGGAATATTTTCTGCTGCTGGATTCCCCTGGGCCCCTCGCACAATGTTTAACATTCCTGGATTGTCCCATTTGGAATCAGCCGGTGAGGAGTTGGAGCAAACTGAGCGAGATCTTCCCCAGCGCCGGTTTCTCAGAACTCCTTCCTCTTTCCTGGTTCCTTTTGCTAATCCTTACTCTGAAAATCAGACTCACAATTTCGCATGCAGCAAAGGGAGAATTCAGTCAAGAGTGAGGAACTTTGGGATTTGGTGCCAGTTTCAAATATAAAAAAATTTAAACCAAATAGTTGAAGGGAGCGCGCAAATGTATTTTATTTAAAAATGTGTTTATTGGACCGGAATGAAACAGGGATCTCAGAAACCTGCAGGGATATTCTGCAGGAGTGAGGCATCCTCTTCACTGGGGTCATTTCAAACTAACACCATAAGATGTAGGAGCCATTCGACCCATCGAGTCTGCTCTGCTATTCAGTGAAAGGCTGCGATAGAAGAAAAAATTGGAACATATCATGAAAATATTTTTATTTACCCATCTATTTAATTCTCTCAAATTACAGTTCTGCAACTTTTATTTTTCTTTCACTTTTTGTTAAATACTGCAGCTGACAAGAAATCCTCAACACGATGTAGTTTAAGAGGTTGAGGATTTGTTTTGGGTAAGGTCTGGGAACAATGCCTGTCCCTGTACTGAGGGTTCTTAGTTTTGACAATCTGAATATGCAGAAGCAGAGGAGTGAGAGAGATATAGACAGGCTTTGTTTCAGAAGTATATTCTATCCTTCAGTCACAGGATCTGGGTGTCACTGGCTAACCTACCACTCACTGCCCCGTCCTTCATTACCCCTTGCGAAGGTGATAGTGAGCTGCTTTCTTGAACTGTTGTGCTGTAGTGTACATAGAACATAGTACATTACAGCGCAGAACAGGCCCTTCGACCTTCGATGTTGCGCCGACCAATTAGGAAAAAGCAATGACCCTCTAACCTAAACCATTCCCTTTTCGTCCATAAACTTATCTACTAACCTCTTAAACGCCACCAAACTTGGCGCATCTACAACTGACGCAGGCAGGGCATTCCATACCCTTACCACCCTCTGGGTAAAGAACCTACCTCTGACATCCGTCCTATAACCACCACCCCTTAATTTAAAGCTATGTCCCTCGTGCTAGCTTTCTCCATCCTAGGAAAAAGGCTATCACTGTCCACCCTATCTAAACTCTAATCATCTTATATGTTTTAGAACAATAGAACATACAGCACAGAACAGGCCCTTCGGCCTTCGATGTTGTGCCGACCAAAATAAAAAGCAATGCCCCTCCTAACTAAACCATTCCCTTCTCATCCATATACTTATCAACTAACCTCTTAAACGCCACCAAACTTGGCGCATCTACAACAGCTGCAGGCAGGGCATTCCACTCCCTAATCACTCTTTGGTAAAGAACCTACCTCTGATATCCGTCCTATAACTCATACCCCTTAATTTAAAGTTGTGTCCCCTCGTGCTAGCTTTCTCCATCCTAGGAAAAAGGCTATCACTGTCCAATAAATCACTTTCAATAAGGTCTCCTCTTAGCCGCCTTCTTTCTAACGAAAACAACCTCAAATCCCTCAGCCTCTCTTCATAAGACCTGCCTTCCATACCAGGCAACATCCTGGTAAACCTCCTCTGTACCCTCTCCAATGCCTCCACATCTTTCTTATAATGTGGGGACCAGAACTGTACACAATACTCCAAGTGCGGCCGCACTAGAGTTTTGTACAGTTGCAACATGACGTTGCGGCTCCGAAATTCAATCCCCCTACCAATAAAAGCTAAGACTCCATATGCCTTCTTAACAACCTTATCGACTTGATTGCCAACTTTCAGGGATCTATGCACACATACACCAAGATCCCTCTGTTCATCAACACTATTAAGAGTCCTACCATTAGCCCTATACTCTACACATTTTATTCCTGCCAAAGTGAATTACCTCACACTTTTCCACATTAAACTCCATTTGCCACCTCTCGGCCCAGCTCTGCAACTTGTCCAAGTCTCTCTGCAAACTATAACACCCCTCTTCACTATCTACCTCTCCTCCGACTTTGGTGTCATCCGCAAATTTACTAATCCATCCTTCAATACCCTCATCCAGATCATTTATAAAAATTACAAACAGCAGGGGCCCCAAAACAGATCCCTGAGGTACACCACTTGTAACCGAACTCCACGATGAATATCTCCCATCAACCACCACCCTCTGTCTTCTATCTGCTAGCCAATTCCTAATCCAATTAGCTAAATCACCCTCAATCCCATACATCTGCATTTTCTGCAGAAGCCTTCCATGGGCCACCTTATCGAACGCCTTACTAAAGTCCATATATACCACATCAACTGCCTTACCCCCATCCACCTCTTTGGTCACTTTTTCAAAAAACTCAATAAGGTTAGTAAGGCACGACCTACCCTTCACAAAACCATGCTGACTATCCCCAATAAATTCATTTCTCTCTAAATAACTATAAATCCTATCCCTAATAATTCTCTCCAATACTTTGCCCACAACAGACGTAAGACTCACCGGCCTATAATTCCCCGGAAAGTCTCTCTTCCCCTTCTTGAACAAGAAGGGGAAGAGAGACTTATCTAACTTCAAACCCTCAAGAATATCTAGCACATCCTCCTTATCTACTTCAATACTTTCCAGTTTGCAACCCTGTATCCCAGTGTTCTCCACAACTACATTTACATCTCCCTGCGTGAATACCGAAGAGAAATATTTATTCAGTGCCTCTCCAATCTCTTCAGGCTCCACGCACAACTTCCCACTGCTGTCTCTGACTGGCCCTAATCTTGCCATAACCAGTCTTCTATTCTTAACATATCTAAAGAAAGCTTTAGGATTCTCCTTGATCCTATCAGCCAAAGTCTTGTCGTGTCCCCTTTTAGCTCTCCTCAACTCACTCTTTAGCTCCCTCCTGGCTAATCTATAGCTATCCATTGCACTAACTGAGCCTTCAAGCCTCATCCTGACATAAGCCTCCTTTAGAACATAGAACACTACAGCACAAACAGGCCCTTCGGCCCACAAGTTGTGCCAACCATATCCATACCTACCAGGCCTATCTATAACCCTCAATCCCATTAAATCCCATGTACTCAGTGAACATGAGTTTGCCTTTACCACCACCGATGGCAGCTGATTTTTCCTTTTTCCTTTTAACCAGCGAATTAACTTTTTTAGTACACCATGGTTCCCTTACTCGACCATTTCCTCCTTGCCTGACAGGGACATACTTATCAAGGACTCGCAGTAGCTGCTCCTTGAATAAGCTCCACATTTCAGATGTTCCCAGTCCCTGTAGTTTCCTAGTCCAACCTATGCACCCTAATTCTCTCTTAATGGCCTCATAATTACCCTTCCCCCAGCTATAACTACTGCCCTCAGCTTCATGCCTATCCCTATCCATCGCTAAGGTGAACGTAACCGAATTATGGTCACTATCACCAAAATGTTCACCAACTTCCAAATCTAACACCTGGTCTGGCTCACTGTAGGTACACCCACAGTGCTGTTAGGGAGGTAGACTCAGAGTTTGGGATGGAGTTCCAAGACTTTGACGCAGAGACAGGTTAAAGTTGAAACAGTGATATATTTCCACATCAGCAATGGTGAGTGACTTGGAGAGGAATCTCCAGGCGCTGGTCTTCCGAGTGTTTGCTGCTTTTGGTCCTCCTCGGTGCAGATATCATGGGCAGGGAATTTTTCCGGTAATGTTTATGGAAATTAGCAATGTCAAATTAGACCAATCAGATGATTGGTACAAGAGGAACCTGTGTGAGAACTCCTCAATTACATCATTTGGTTCGATCACTATCTGGACTCACCTTCCCAGACCCAGATTCACTTCCCTTCAGTCAAGAACATTCTAAGTATTAGGGGTTTCACAACTTCTGCTGTTCTTTAAGAGAGTGAATTGCAGATTCCCACAGGCCGTGTGTAATGGTTTAATCCAATCAATTCTCCCCAAGTCACAGTGCCTGAAGCTGAATTCCGAATTCCTCTTATGTCTCTTACTGCAGCCTTGAGAGAAAGACCAACCTTTGCTCAGCCTTTGTGTCTGTACACCAGCATTTACTGATTTCACTGGCAGTGTTTGGATGGGCACCGTAAGTCTGTGGGGCAATGCCAAGGGTGCAGTCATGCAGGGGTGGGGCATGCAGGGTGAGGGGAATGCCAGGGCAGTTCGTGAAGTGAGTCATGACGGGGGGAGGGAGGGTGAATTTTGTTGAGGGTCTGCCTGGAGACTCATTGTAAGGGTACTGATGTGCCAGTTCCGGTGACCTGCATTGATGTGGGGGTGTGACAATGTCCGCAGGGAGGGAGGGGTTAGGGAGCTGTGGGGAGGGGGGGAGGGTGGGGGGGCAGTGGAGAATGGTCCCGATTCATGAGGATGTCAGGGTGTCCTGCACAATGGTGCTCGAGGGCTCTGAACCCAGCTTCACCCCCACCCTCCCCCTCCCCAACACAGGAACAGAGTGCAGTACCCGGTTCAACCAAAAAACCTCTCTGGAGAACTCCCTCTTTCACACTGTTATGTTACTTAAAGTTTAAAGTTTCTTTATTAGTCACAAGTAGGCTCAGCTTAACACTGCAATGAAGTTACTGTGAAATTCCCCTAGTCACCATGCTCTGGTGCCTGTTCAGACCAATGCACCCTAACCAGCACGTCTTTTAGACTGTGGGAGGAAACCCTTGCAGACATGGGTAGGACATGCAAACTCCACACAGACAGTGGCACCCATTCACATTTGTTTAGGAAAATTCCACCTCTTATTCTTAAACAGTGACCCCATATTCTAGATTCTCACACAAGAGCAAACATCCTCTCCACATCCACAGCTCTAATATTATACCTGTGGTGAAGTCCAGCACCCATCTCATCATTGTTAGGGGTCATTTTCATTTTAGCGGGTGGCAGTGAGGCTTAATATCTTGAGGCTCATTCCCCATAACTGTTACCCCAGGGCCTCTTGGTCCTCCCCAGGACCTCTAAATTCTCCACCGTAATGGAATACAACCATGTCCATCGGAAATGTTCCTGAGATGATTTTTGCTGTTGTGAGTTAATGGTTGCCTCACATTCCCACGAGTAAGAAAAGTGTGTTTAGACTCAAAACCAAAAATATAAAACTGCTCCACAAAACAATTCATGGCTGTAGTAATTTTATTTCAAATGATATTACAATTAACAGCTCAGGTAGTGACAATGAGTTACGTGAGTATATCCTGTTACAAATACATTCACCTGATTATGGTCAAAGAGAGAGAAATTACTGAATCATACATGTAAATGTCTGTAAGTGACTTAACTTATTGGTGATAGAATATATTACACATAATGGTTGTTAACATAAGTTATTAGTATCGGTGTAATCAGCACAAAGTATTTTTCATCATTGATTTGGTTTTAATGTTACGTTCCTCATCTTGTCAAACATCCTCTCATTATTCAGAACGGTCACCCCAGGTTACTCACATATTCCTCCAATGAGCAGCAAATAATGATACATAAAAGCAGAAAGATACAACTGATTGGCTAAAGTGCTGGCCCTCGTTTCTCTATTAATGTCAAATTAACATTCTTAATTCTGAAAAAAAGTTAAATTTCTAGAATCATTGTTTGCAAAAGCAGGTCAGAGTTTATATGACTCCAATTTGACTGTTAACTATACATTTATATTTTCATTGTCCATTATTTTGCCTATGTAGGAAATCAGAAAAGAATATGACTGGCCTATAGCTGTTCAATAAAAGAATCTTTCTTGAACTTTACAGACAGAAGAAGATTAATCCTTTTTTTAAAATGGAACCTGTATTTCTTTGGAGTGTTGAACAGAGTGGATTCACTCTGTCTCGATGTGAGTCTTAACATGATGGGTGTAAACCGAATTTCAGAATCCCTGATATCCACTTTGTTCTTGGTCAGAATAAAGGAGGTGTCAAAACTAATCTAACCTTTCAACTGATGAGTGTGTTTTAATATTATACTCACCTAACCGCCCTTTAGAGAAAAAAACAACTAATCAGTTTTATTGTAACTTAGGTAATCAAATAATTAAA
This sequence comes from Sphyrna mokarran, assembly GCA_024679065.1. Taxonomy (NCBI): domain Eukaryota; kingdom Metazoa; phylum Chordata; class Chondrichthyes; order Carcharhiniformes; family Carcharhinidae; genus Sphyrna; species Sphyrna mokarran. The sequence goes on from JAGIQG010000018.1 coordinate 54,931,797, forward strand.
CCAATTGGAAATGCCCTTTTCTCAAAGTTAAACTCAAAACAGCAGCAATACGATAGATGGAAGTGATTGTGATAACAATGGATCTGTTGTTTAACCCCTTAACTGCTGGTAACTCGCAGACTTGCTTAAACCCTTTGTAAAACTAATGTGATTTCATTTCACTCATTTATTCTGAGTCATTTATGTATTACTTTGCTAATGTTCCAGAAATTCTAAATGATCAAAACCTTTGATACATATTCATCAAAACTAAAGAATAAATTTACAGAAATGTTCAGTCAAAATGAAACCATCGTTTTCCCGAGGAACAGTAAAGGAGTTGAAACAATGCTTTGAGCAATGCCAGGTTAGAAATATATAGTTATGTGAAACTGAAATACATTCTGAGCATGCTAATTTAAAATTCCAGCCCTGTTAACCAGGCAATGCTGTTACTGCAATCCATGGCTGTCACTGTAAATATTACCACACAGAGGGAGATATATATTTGAGTAACTGAAATTGCTTTAAGACTTTAACCTCCGTTACTCAGCATCCCCAGCAGGTGACTGGGTTCCATTCCAAGCTGCTGGGCTATTCTCTGAACATCAAAGCCCATGTTCATCAGGAGCTGGATCATGTTAACCTCCTGACCTGTGACCTGATCACGAAGAGCGGGGCAGGTGGGGTTACAGTGTGGCAACCGGCACTGATCAATCAAATGGAAGGAGCAGTTTCTCACAGGCGCTCTGGAACTTTTATTATCCTGAAGACTCCGGTCCCAACACTGTAAAGCTCGGTTCAAGGTAATCCCCCTCACCTGAAAATCCAACCAGTTGCTAAAACAACAATATTGAAGAATGGTTATACAAATACACATTGTTGGAATAATAGAGTTTAGCTTGCTTCTACATAGAAACATAAAAAGATAGGAGCAGAAGGAGGCCATTCAGCCCTTCGACTCTGCTCACCATTCATCATAATCATGGCTGATCATCCAACGCAATAATCTAATCCTGCTTTCTCTCCATAATCTCTAATCCCGTTCGCTTCAAGTCTTTTGAACACATTCAATGTTCTGCATCAGCTACTTCCTGTGATAATGAATTCCCCAGGCTCACCACTCCTTGGGTAAAGAAATGTCTCCTCACCTCCATCCCAAATGGTTTATCCCGATCCTCAGACTGTGATCCCCCGGTTGTGGATTCCCCCCATCATCAGGAATACTATTTGTGGCTTTAACAATTTTATTGATGTCGCCAAATAAAACTCTCTTGAAAGTTTCTAATAAACCTTCAAATTCAGTACAGCATTGCACCAAGTGTGTGCACCAATGGTGAAGAATTGGCACATATTCTTGTGATTGAATCCAATTGTATCATTCAAAGTAGTTTGAAAATATAATCAATTTGTTTTACTATACAGCAAAGTTTTATGATTTTCTTTATTATTCTTGGTAAAATGGTCAACAGTAAATTGAGAATTTAGGATTTAAACAAACTGATTAATTTTAGATTCATATGGAGACACAAATATCTTCAATTTTTACACAAATTGTCCAAAGTAACTTTAGCAAAAGTCCTGGAGAAACGCCCCTAAAAGGTCATTGATCCAGCATTTCCCACAATCTTTCAGCAAGGTTATGGTGGGAGATTGGCACAACTCCATGTAAATTCAATCAACAAGAAATCACAGGAATGGTTTAGACTGTCAACTAGGTCAGAACAGAGTTAAACATCAATAAATCCCTTCATTAGAATAGCCAACGTTAATATTAATTAACCAGAACTGAGCTTACAATTCAATCCAACATCCATCCCAGTAAATATTTATTTAACCACACTGTATAGAATAAATACTACTTTATAAAGTTCTATTATTTTCAAAATGTGCATCTCCTTCCAGCTTTACAAGGAATTTTTAAATTGTTTTGGAGGTTCCTGATCACAGAACGGGAATCTGTCAGAATAACATCAAATTGAAAATGTAAATTTAAGAGTAAACGATTCCAAACAGCGAAATCTAATGCCCCAATTTCCCATTCTGCTCACGCAGAACCTGTCACAAAGCCTTATCACTGGACTATCTGTCTGAAATAAGACTATTCAGGTACTGCAGAGTGCCATTCAGCCCCTTTAGTCTGCTTTCCCATTCCTTTGGGTCATGATGAAATTATTTCCTATCTTAGCATTTATTGGCAGAGGGATTGAATTTCAGAGCTGAGATGTTATGCTGCAACTGTACAAAACTCTGGTGCGGCTGCACTTGGAGTATTGTGTACAGTTTTGGTCGTCACATTATAAGGAAGATGTGGAGGTATTGGAAAGGGTGCAGAGGAGGTTTACCTGGATGTTGCCTGGTATGGAGGGTAGGTCTTATGATGAAAGGCTAAGGGACTTGAAGTTATTTTCATTAGAGAGAAGAAGGCTAATAGGTGACTTAATTGAGGCATATAAGATGATCAGAGGGTTAGATAGGGTGGACAGTGAGAGTCTTTTTCCTTGGATGGAGGTGGATAATATGAGGGGACATAGCTTTAAATTAAGGGGTGGTAGTTATAGGACAGATGTTAGAGGTGGGTTCTTTACTCAGAGGGTAGTAAGTGTGTGGAATACTCTGCCTGCAGTTGTGGACTTGTCAAGTTTAAGGGTGTTCAAATGGTCAGTGGATAGTCATATGGATAACATTGGAATAGTTTAGGTTAGAGGGTCATAAAATTGGTTCCATTGGTCGGCGCAACATCGAGGGCCGAAGGGCCTGTACTGTGTTGTAATGTTCTATATTCTATGTTCTATGTTAAGCCACATCTCTTGATACTCCAAAAAATTAAAGCAAAATAGTGTGGATGCTGGAAAGCTTTCTCTGTTTTTAATTTTTGCAGTTGGTTCAGCAGCAACAGCTGACTGGAGACAGACATCCGCATTTCACTCCCCTGTGAGTGAAAAATGCTCCCTGATTTAGATCTGAAAAGTTGATTTCTTAATTTAAGACTAGAAGAATGAGCTTTTCTCCATTTAGCCTAGCAAATCCTTTTAGCATTTCAAACACCTTAATTAGATAACTCCTTAACATTCTGAATAAAGGAAATAAACTCCATGTCAATGCAGTCTCTGTCTCTGTCCTCTGGCTCCACACACAGATTGACCCCTGTGGTCGCTAATGGGCCCTACTCTTTCCCTGGTTATATACTTATCAATGGGAATAGGATAACCAGGGAAATAGAATATCTTGGGATTTTCCCTGCCAGTCAGAGTTTGCTCATATCCCTTCTTTGCATTCCTTATTGCTTTCTTAGGCTCCACTCTGCACATTCTATATCTCACTAATACCTCCACTGATTTGCTTCCCTTGTACTTTTTAACCCTTTTCCTTTCCTTCTCATTGTGTCCTGAATATCTCTGCTCCTCCATGGTTGTCTGGGCTTGTTATTCTGATCTATCACCCTGAAGAGAACATGCTGGACTTGCACCCTTCCCATTTCCATTCTGAATGCCTCTCACTGCTGTTCTGTGGATGTTTCCATTAGTAGCTGTTCCCAGTCTCCCCGGCCTGATCCTGTCTTATTTTACTAAAACCCACTCTTCCCTCCAATCCAATGTTTTTTTTGGAGCTTGTCTATTTCCTTGTTCGTAACTAGCTTAAAAATTGTACCATGTTGTGATCATTATCACTAAAATGCTCCCCCACCATCACTTCAATCACCTGCCCAGCTCCATTCCCCAGAATCAGGTCCAGCACAGCTCCCTCCTGTCATGGGCCCTCCAAATATTGATTTAAAAAGTTCCCTGGTACATATTTCAAGAAATTTACTCTATTCAAGCCTTTAACACTATGTTTATCCCATTTAATGCTGGGAAAGTTAAAATCACTGAATATAGTAACCCTATTGTTATTGTTTTATACACACCTCCACAGATAGAGCACAAATTTACTCCTCAATATCCTGCTGACTATCTGGAGATTGATAATAAACATCTAACAATATGGTTGTCCCTTCTTCTACTCCTAAGCTCTACTCACAAAGCTTCATTTGATGCCCTCTCTAAGATGTCATCTCTCCCTACTGCACTAACTGATCCTTAACTAATAATACAATATCTCCTCTTTTAACTCCTCTTCTGTCTTCCCTGAACATTCTATATCCTGGAATGTTGGGTTGTCAATCGTGTACTTCCTTTAACCGTGTCTCTGCTATATCACACTGCCATGTGCTGGGCAATGAGCCAGACCAGGTGTTAGACTTGGAAGTTGGTGAACATTTTGGTGATAGTGACCACAATTCGGTTACGTTCACCTTAATGATGGATAGGAATAGGCATGAAGCTGGGGGCAGTAGTTATAGCTGGGGGAATGGTAATTATGAGGCCATAAGGAGGGAATTAGGGTGCATAGGTTGGACTAGGAAACTACATAGAACGTAGAACATAACAGCACAGAACAGGCCCTTCGGCCTTTGATGTTGCGCCGACCAATATAAAAAGCAATGCCCCTCCAAACTAAACCATTCCCTTCTCTTCCATATACTTATCAACTAACCTCTTAAAAGCCACCAAACTTGGCGCATCTACAACCGCTGCAGGCAGGGCATTCCACTCCCGAACGACCCTTTGGGTAAAGAACCTGCCTCTGATATCCGTCCTATAACTATCACCCTTAATTTAAAGCTGTGTCCCCTCGTGCTAGCTTTCTCCATCCTAGGAAAAAGGCTATCACTGTCCACCCTATCTAAACCTCTAATCATCTTATATGGTTCAATTAGGTCCCCTCTTAGCCGCCTCCTTTCTAACGAAAACAACCTCAAATCCCTCAGCCTCTCTTCATAAGACCTGCCCTCCATACCAGGCAACATCCTGGTAAACCTCCTCTGTACCCTCTCCAATACCTCCACATCTTTCTTATAATGTGGGGACCAGAACTGCACACAATACTCCAAGTGCGGCCACACTAGAGTTTTTTACCGTTGCAACATGACGTTGCGGCTCCAAAATTCAATCCCCCTACCAATAAAAGCTAAGACTCCGTATGCCTTCTTAACAACCTTATCGACTTGACTGCTTATTTTCAGGGATCTATGCACACATACACCAAGATCCCTCTGTTCATCAACACTATTAAGAATCCTACCGTTAGCCCTATACTCTACACATTTATTATTCCTGCCAAAGTGCATTACCTCACACTTTTCCACATTAAACTCCATTTGCCACCTCTTGGCCCAGCTCTCCAACTTGTCCAAGTCTCTCTGCAAACTATAACACCCCTCTTCACTATCTACCACTCCACCGACTTTAGTGTCATCCGCAAATTTACTAATCCATTCTTCAATACCTTCATCCAGATCATTTATAAAAATTACAAACAGCAGGGGCCCCAAAACAGACCCCTGAGGTACACCACTTGTCACCGAACTCCACGATGAATATCTCCCATCAACCACCACCCTCTGTCTTCTATCTGCTAGCCAATTCCTAATCCAATTAGCTAAATCACCCTCTATCCCCTACATCTGCATTTTCTGCAGAAGCCTTCCATGGGCCACCTTATCGAACGCCTTACTAAAGTGCATATATACCACATCAACTGCCTTACCCCCATCCACCTCTTTGGTCACTTTTTCAAAAAACTCAATAAGGTTAGTAAGGCACGACCTACCCTTCACAAAACCATGATGACTATCCCCAATCAATTCATTTCTCTCTAAATAACTATAAATCCTATCCCTAATAATTCTCTCTAATACTTTGCCCACAACAGAAGTAAGACTCACTGGCCTATAATTCCCTGGAAGGTCTCTCTTCCCCTTCTTGAACAAGGGGACCACATTCGCTATCCTCCAGTCCTCCGGAACCACACCCGTAACCAACGAGGACCTGAAGATCAGAGCCAGAGGCTCTGCAATCTCCTCTCTTGCCTCCCAGAGAATCCTAGGGTAAATCCCGTCCGGGCCAGGGGACTTATCCAACTTCAAACCCTCGAGAATATCTAGCACATCCTCCCTATCTACTTCGATACCTTCCAGTTTGCTACCCTGTACCTCAGTGTTCTCCATAACTACATTTACATCACCCTGAGTGAATACCGAAGAGAAATATTTATTCAGTACCTCTCCAATCTCTTCAGGCTCCACGCACAACTTCCCACTGCTGTCTATGACTGGCCCTAATCTTGCCCTAACCAATCTTCTAGTCTTAACATATCTAAAGAAAGCTTTAGGATTCTCCTTAATCCTATCAGCCAAAGTCTTCTCGTGTCCTCTCTTAGCTCTCTTCAATTCACTCTTTAGCTCCCTCCTGGCTAATCTATAGCTATCCATTGCACTAACCGAGCCTTCAAGCCTCATCCTGACATAAGCCTCCTTTTTCCTTTTAACCAGCAAATCAACTTTTTTTGTACACCAAGATTCTCTTACTCGACCATTTCCTCCTTGCCTGACAGGGACATACTTATCAAGGACTCGCAGCAGTTGCTCCTTGAATAAGCTCCACATTCCAGATGTTCCCAGTCCCTGTAGTTTCCTAGTCCAATCTATGCACCCTAATTCTCTCCTGATGGCCTCATAATTACCCTTCCCCCAGCTATAACTACTGCCCCCAGCTTCATGATTATCCCTATCCATCACTAAGGTGAACGTAACCGAATTGTGGTCACTATCACCAAAAGGATACAGGGACTGGGAACATCTGAAATGTGGAGATTATTCAAGGAGCAGCTACTGCGAGTCCTTGATAAGTATGTCCCTGTCAGGCAAGGAGGAAATGGTCGAGTAAGGGAACCATGGAGTACTAAAAAAGTTAATTCGCTGGTTAAAAGGAAAAAGGAGGCTTATGTCAGGATGAGGCTTGAAGGCTCAGTTAGTGCAATGGATAGCTATAGATTAGCCAGGAGGGAGCTAAAGAGTGAGTTAAGAAGAGCTAAAAGAGGACACGAGAAGACTTTGGCTGATAGGATCAAGGAGAATTCTAAAGCTTTCTTTAGATATGTTAAGAATAGAAGATTGGTTAGGGCAAGATTAGGGCCAGTCAGAGACAGCAGTGGAAAGTTGTGCATGGAGCCTGAAGAGATTGGAGAGGCACTGAACAAATATTTCTCTTCGGTATTCACGCAGGGAGATGTAAATGTAGTTGTGGAGAACACTGAGGTACAGGGTTGCAAACTGGAAAGTATTGAAGTAGATAGGGAGGATGTGCTAGATATTCTTGAGGTTTTGAAGTTGGATAAGTCCCCTGGGCCGGACGGGATTTACCCTAGGATTCTCTGGGAGGCAAGAGAGGAGATTGCAGAGCCTCTGGCTCTGATCTTCAGGTCCTCGTTGGTTACGGGTGTGGTTCCGGAGGACTGGAGGATAGCGAATGTGGTCTCATTGTTCAAGAAGGGGAAGAGAGACCTTCCAGGGAATTATAGGCCAGTGAGTCTTACTTTTGTTGTGGGCAAAGTATTGGAGAGAATAATTAGGGATCGGATTTATAGTTATTTAGAGAGAAATGAATTGATTGGGGATAGTCAGCATGGTTTTGTGAAGGGTAGGTCGTGCCTTACTAACCTTATTGAGTTTTTTTGAAAAAGTGACCAAAGAGGTGGATGGGGGTAAGGCAGTTGATGTGGTATATATGGACTTTAGTAAGGCATTCGATAAAGTGCCCCATGGAAGGCTTCTGCAAAAAATGCAGATGTATGGGATAGAGGGTGATTTAGCTAATTGGATTAGGAATTGGCTAGCAGATAGAAGACAGAGGGTGGTGGTTGATGGGAGATATTCATCGTGGAGTTCGGTGACAAGTGGTGTACCTCAGGGGTCTGTTTTGGGGCCCCTGCTGCTTGTAATTTTTATAAATGATCTGGATGAGGGTATTGAAGGATGGATTAGTAAATTTGCAGATGACACCAAAGTCGGAGGAGAGGTAGATAGTGAAGAGGGGTGTTATAGTTTGCAGAGAGACTTGGACAAGTTGCAGAGCTGGGCCGAGAGGTGGCAAATGGAGTTTAATGTGGAAAAGTGTGAGGTAATTCACTTTGGCAGAATAACAAATGTGTAGAGTATAGGGCTAATGGTAGGACTCTTAATAGTGTTGATGAACAGAGGGATCTTGGTGTATATGTGCATAGATCCCTGAAAGTTGGCACTCAAGTCGATAAGGTTGTTAAGAAGGCATATGGAGTCTTAGCTTTTATTGGTAGGGGATTGAATTTCGGAGCCGCAACGTCATGTTGCAACTGTACAAAACTCTAGTGCGGCCGCACTTGGAGTATTGTGTGCAGTTCTGGTCCCCACATTATAAGAAAGATGTGGAGGCATTGGAGAGGGTACAGAGGAGGTTTACCAGGATGTTGCCTGGTATGGAGGGCAGGTCTTATGAAGAGAGGCTGAGGGATTTGAGGTTGTTTTCGTTAGAAAGAAGGCGGCTAAGAGGGGACCTTATTGAAACATATAAGATGATTAGAGTTTAGATAGGGTGGACAGTGATAGCCTTTTTCCTAGGATGGAGAAAGCTAGCACGAGGGGACATAGCTTTAAATTAAGGGGTGGTAGTTATAGGACGGATGTCAGAGGTAGGTTCTTTACCCAGAGGGTGGTAAGGGTATGGAATGCCCTGCCTGCTGCAGTTGTAGATGCGCCAAGTTTGGTGGCGTTTAAGAGGTTAGTTGATAAGTTTATGGAAGAAAAGGGAATGGTTTAGGTTAGAGGGTCATTGCTTTTTAATTGGTCGGCGCAACATCGAAGGCCGAAGGGCCTGTTCTGTGCTGTAATGTACTACGTTCTATGTGTTTCCTAGTCCAACCTAGCACCTAATTCCCTCCTTATGGCCTCATAATTACCATTCCCCCAGCTATAACTATGCCCCCAGCTTCATGCCTTTCCTATCCATAACTAAGCGTGAACCGTAACCGAATTGTGGTCAATATCACCCAAGTTCACCCAACTTCCAAGTCTAAAACACCTAGCGTCTGGCTCATGGCCCAGCACATGCAGTGTGATATACAGAGACACGGTTAAAAGGAAGTACACGGATGACAACCAAAATTCCAGGATATAGAATGTTCAGGGAAGACGAAGAGGAGTAAAAGAGGAGATATTGTATTATTAGTAATGATCAGTTAGTGCAGTAGGAGGAGATGACATCTTAGAGAGGGCATAAATCGAGCTTGTGAGTTAGAGCTTAGGAGTAGAAGAAGGACAACCATGTTAGATGTTATTATCAAATCTCCAGATTAGTCAGCAGGATATGAGGAGTAAATTGTGCTCTATTGTGGAGGTGTAGGTGTGTATAAAAACAATAACCACTAGGTACTATATCAGTGATTGTAACTTCCCAGCATAAATGGGATTAAAACATGAGGTGTTAAGGCTTGAATAGAGTAAATTCGTGAAAATAGTACCAGGAATTTTTAAATCAATAATTTGAGGGCCCAGACAGGGAGGGAGCTGTGCTGGACCCTGATTCTGCGGAATGGAGTGGGCAGGTGATTGAAGTGATGTCTGGGTGCAGCATTTTAGTGATAATGATCACAACAGGTACAATTTTAAAGTAGTTACGAAACAAAGGGGAAATAGACAAGCTCAAAAAAAACATGGGATGGGACGGGAAAGAGTGGTTAGTAAAATACGAAGAGATCAGGCAGGGGAGGGAACGGGAACAGCTACTAATGGAAACATCCACAGAACAGCAGGAGAGGCATTCAGAATGGAATGGGGAAGGGTGCAAAGTCCAGCATGTTCTCTCAGGGTGTAGATCAGAGTAACACAGCCAGACAACCCTGGAGCAGCAGAGATATTCAGGACACAATGAGAAGGAAAGGAAAAAGGCGTAAAAAGTACAGGGAAGCAAACGTGGAGTTATTAAGTGAGAATCTCCCAATGTGCAGAGTGGAAGTGAGCTAAGAAAGCAATAAGGAATGCAAAGAAGGGATATGAGCAAACTCTGACGGCAGGGAAAATCCCAAGAATTTCTATTTCCCCTGGTTATCCTATCCCATTTTGATAAGTATATAACGTGGAAAGGAGTAGGCCATTAGCTGACCACAGGGGTCAATCTGTGTCGTGCGAGCCAGAGAGACAGAGACAGAGACTGCATTGACATGGAGTTTATTTTCCTTTATTTCAAATGTTAAGGAGTATCTAATAAGTGTTTGAAATGCTAAAAGATTTGCCTAGGCTAAATGTAGGAAAAGCTCATTCTTCTAGTCTTTAAATTAAGAAATCAACTTTTCAGATTCTAAATCAGGGAGCATTTTCACTCACAGGGGATGAAATGCGGATGCTTGTTCTCAGTCAAGCGGTTGCGCTGAAACACTGCAAAAATAAAACAGAGAAAAGCTTTCAGCATCCACACTATTTTGCTTTATTTTTGGAGTATCAAGAGGTGTTGAACATAAGAACATAGAATATAGAACATACAACACAGTTACAGCCTTCGGCCCTCGAGTTGCGCTCCTCCCGTAACAATGAACCACAGGGTTATGACCCTCTAACCTAACTATTCCAAGGGTATCCATAGGACTATCAACTGACCATTTGAACACCTTAAACTGAAAGTCCCACAACTGCAGGCAGCGTATCCACACACGTACTACACTCCTGAGTAAAGAAACCACCTCTAAACATTGTCCTATAACTACCACCCTTAATTTAAAGCTATGTTCCCCTTCATGATTATCCACCTCCATCCAAGCGAAAAGACTGTCACTGTCACCTATCTAACCCTCTGACATCTATATGCCTCAATTAAGTCACCTATTAGCCTTTTCCTCTAATGAAAATAACTTCAAGTCCCCTTAGCTTTATCATAAGGCCCTCCCCTCATACCAGGCCAAACATCCAGGTAAAACCTCCTTGCACCCTTTCCAATCCTCACATCGTCCTTATAAATGTGACGACCAAAACTGTACACAATACTCCAGTGCAGCCGCACCAGAGTTTTGTACCATTGCAGCATAACATCTAAGGCTTCGAAATTCAATTCCCTCTGCCAATAAAGGACTAGATAGGGAAAATAAATTTATCCATGACCCAAAGGATATGGGAAAGCAGACTAAAGGGGCTGAATGGCACTCTGCAGTACCTGAATGATCTTATTTCAGACAGCTCGTCCAGTGATAAGGCTTTGTGACAGGTTCTGCGTGAGCAGAAATGGAAATGGGGCATTAGAGTTCGGCATGTTGGCATCGTTACTTCTTAAATTTACCTTTTCAATTGATGTTATTAGACAGATTCCTCGATTCTGTGATCCGGAACCCTCCAAAAAATAAAAATTCCTGTAAAGCTGGAGGGATGCACATTTAGGAAATATAGAAACCTTTATAAATAAGTATTATTCTATACAGTGTGGTTAAATAAATATTCTGGGATGGATGTTGGATTGAATTGTAAAGCACAGTTCTGCGTTAATAATATTAACGTGGCTATCTAATGAAGGATTTCTTGATGTTAACTCTGTTCTGACATAGTGACAGTCTAAACCATTCCTGCGATTTCTTGGTGATTGAATTTACATGGAGTTGTGCCAACTCCCACCATAACCTTGTGAAGATTGTGGGAAAATGCGGATCAAGGAACATTTTCAAGGGGGTTTATCCAGGAACTTTTGCTAAAGTTACTTGAAATTGTGTAAAAATTGAAGATATTTGTGTCTCCATATGATCTAAATAATCAGTTTGTTAAATCCTCAATCTCAATTACTGTTGACCATTTTACAGAAATAATAAAGAAAATCATATAAACTTTGCTGATTATAGTAAAACAAATTGATTATATTTCAAACTACTTGAATGATACAAATTGGATTCAATCAAAGAATTATGTGCATTCTCACGATTGGTGCACACCAACTTGGTGCAATGCGTACTGAATTTGGAAGGTTTATTAGAAACTTTCAAGAGGGTTTATTTGGCGACATCAATAAAATGTTTATAAGCCACAAATAGTATTCCTGATGATGGGGGGGAATCCACAACCTCGGCGGGACTACAGTCTGAGGACGCGGAAACATTTGGGATGGATGGTGAGGAGACATTCTTTACCAGGAGTGGAGTGAGCCTGGGATTCATTAACAGGAAGTAGCTGATGCCAGAAAATGAAGTGTTCAAAAGACTTGAAGCGAACGGGATTAGAGATTATGGAGAGAAAGCAGGAATTAGATTATGCGTTGGATGATCAGCATGAATGATGAATGGTGAGCAGAGTCGAAGGGCTGAATGCCTCATTCTGCTCCTATTCGTTTATGTTCCATGTAGAAGAAGTCTAAACTCTAGTATCCAACAATGGGGATTTGTATAAACCATCTATCAATATGGGCTTTAGCAACTGGTTGGATTTCAGGTGAGGTGGATTACCTTGACCGAGCTACAGTGTTGGGGACCGGAGTCATCAGGATAATAAAAGTCCAGAGAGCTGTGAGAAACTGCTCCTATTTGACGATCAGTGCCCGGTTGCCACACGGTAACCCCACCTGCCACGCTTTCGTGATCAGGGCACAGGTCAGAGGTTAACATGATCCAGCTCCTATTGAACAGGCTTAGATGTTTCAGAGAAATAGCCCCAGCAGCTTAGGAATGGAAACCAGTCACCTGCTGGGGATGCTGAGTAACGGAAGGTTAAGTCTTAAAGCAATTTCAGTACTTCAATATATATCCTCACTCCTGGTGGAATATTTATACAGTGACAGCCATGGATTGCAGTAACAGGCATTGCCTGGTAACAGGGCTCGGAATTTAAATAAATTAGCATGCTCAGAATGTATTTCAGTGTCACATAAAACTATATAGTTCTAACTGGCATTGCTCAAAGCATTGTTTCAAAATCCTCTTACTTTCCTAGCGGGGAAAACGATGGTTTCATTTTGACCCTGAAACACTCTGTAAATTTATGCTTAGTTTGATGAATATAGCTATCAAAACAAAGTTTTGATCATTTAGTGGAATTCTGGACATAGCACGAATACATAAATGCACTTTCAGAAATAAAATGAGTGAATGAAAATCACATTAGTTTTTACAAAAGGGTTAAGCAAGTGCTGCGAGTAACAGCAGTTAAGGGTTAAACAACAGATCCATGGTTAGCACAATCACTCCATCTATCATATTGCTGTGTTTTTGAGTTGAACTCTTTAGAAAAGGGCATTCCAATAGTTATTAGTTAAGTATTGGATACTAAGTACAATAAACTGATTAGTTGTTTTTTCTATAAAGAGCGGCGTTTTAGGTGCAGAAAATATTAAACACACCACTCATCAGTTGAAAGTTAGATTAGTTTTGACACCTCCTTTATTTGACAAGACAAAGATGGATATCAGGGATTCTGAATTCGGTTTACACCCATCATGTAAAGACTCACATCGAGACAGGAAGTGAATCCACTACTGTTCAAAACACCCAAAGAAATACAGGTTCCATTAAAAAAGATTAAGTAATTCTGTCCTGTAAAGTTCAAGAAAGATTCTTTTGAAACAGCTTAGGCCAGTCATATTTTTCTGATTCTACATAGGCAAAATAAGATGGGACAATGAAAATAATAAATGTATAGTTAACAGTCAAATTGGAGTCATATAAAAACTCTGAACTGCTTTGCAAACAATTTTGGTTTCGGGTTTTGGGGGGATCTAGAAATTAACTTTTTTTCAGAATATAAGAAGTAATTTGAATTAAATAAGAAACGAGGCCAGCACTTTAGCCAAGCAGTTGATCGTTCTGCTTTGATGTATCATTATTTGCTGCTCATTAGTGAGGATATCGTGAGTACCTGGGGTGACCGTTCTGAATAATGAGAGGATGTGACAAGATGAGGAACGTAACATTAAAAACAAATCAATGAGGAAAAATACTTTGGTGCTGATTACACCGATACTAATAAACTTATCGTTAACAACCATTATGTGTAAATTTATTCTATCAACAATAAGTTAAGGACTTACAGACATTTCACTGTATGACTCAGTAATTTCTCTCTCTTGACCATAATCTAAGGTGAGGAAGGATAGTAAAAGAATTATACTCACGTAACGCATTGTCACTACGAGCTGAATGTACATCGTTAATATCAGTTGAAATAAAATTATACAAGCCCTGAATGTTTGTGGAGCAGTTTTATATTTGGTTTGAGTAATAAACACACTCTCTTACCGAGGGACTGTGAGGTCAAACCATTAACTAACAACAGCAAAAATCCATCTCAGGAACATTTCCGATGGGACAGTTGATTCCATTACCGGTGGAGAATTTAGAGGTCTGGGGAGGACCAAGAGTGCCTGGGTAACATATGGGAATGAGCCTCAAGATATTAAGCCTCACTGCCACCCCTAAAGAAATGACCCTAAACAATGATGAGATGGGTGCTGACTTAACCACAGTATAATATTATTTTTTTTTTTTTTTTTTTTGTTTATTTTTTTTTTTTGTTTTTTTGAGATTGTGGATGTGCCACAGAGGATGTTGCCCTGTGTGAGAATACTACGAATATGGGTCACGTTTAAGAATAAAGAGGGGAATTTTACTAAACAAATGTGAATGTGTGCCACTGTCTGTTTGGAAGTTGAATAGTTGCCTACCCATGTCTGCAAGGGTTCCTCCCACAGTCTAAAAGACGTGATGGTTAGTGCATTGGTCGGAACAGCACCCAGAGAATGGTGACTAGGGGAATCTTCACAGTAACTTCATGGCATGTGTTAACGCTGAGCCTACTTGTGATTAATAAGAAACTTTAAACTGTAAGAAACATAAACAGTGTTGAAAGAGGGAGTTACTCCAGAGAGGTTTTTTGGTTGAACCGGGTACTGCACTCTGTTCCTGGTTGCGGGAGAGGGGAGGGTCGGGGTGAAGCTGGTCAGAGCCCCGAGCACCATTAGCTTGCAGGACACCCTGACATCTCATGAATGGGACCATTCTCCACTGCACCCCCCACCCTCCCCCCCTACCCCACATCCCCTAACCCCTCCCTCCATGCGGGACATTAGCACACCCCACATCAATGCAGGTCACCGTGAACTAGGCACATCAGGTACCCTTACATGAGTCTCCAGGCAGCCCCTCACAAAATTCACTCCTCCTCCCCGTTCATAGACCTCACTTCACGAAACTGTCCATGGCAGGCCCCTCACCGCAGGGCCCACCATGCATGACGCACCCCCTGCATTCGCCACACAGACTACGGTGCCCATTCAAACAATGCAAGTGAAATCAGTAAATGCTGGTTACAGACACAAGGCTGAGCAAAGGTTGTGTCGTTCTACAAGGCTGCAGTAGAGGACAAAGAGGAATTCGGCATCAGCTTCAGGCACTGTGACTTGGGGAGAATTGGATTGGATAAACCCATTAACACGGCCTGATGGGAATCCTGCAATTCACTCTCTTAAAGAGACAGCAGAAGTTGTGAAACCCCTAATACTAGAATGTTCTTGACTGGAAGGAAGGGAACCTGGGTATGGGAAGCGTTGAAGTCCAGGATTATGATCGAAAGCAAATGATGTAACTGAGGAGTTCTCACACAGGTTCCTCTGTAAAAATCATCTGATTGGTTAATTTGCCATTGCCTAATTACGCCATAAAAACATTACCGGAAAAATTCCCTGCCCATGAATCGCACCGAGGGCGCAAAAAGCAGCAAACACTCGGAAGACCAGCGCCTGGAGATTCCTCTCAAGTCACTCCACCATGATGATGTGGAACTATATCACTAGTTTCAACTTTAACCTCGTCTCTGCGTCAAAGTCTTGGAACTCCATCCAAACTCTGAGTCTACCTCCTAACAGCACTCTTGGGTGTACACTACAGTGAGCCAGAACCAGGTGTTAGATTGGAAGTGGTGAACATTTTGGTGATAGTACCACAATTCGGTTACGTTCACCTTAGTGATGGATAGGGATAGGCATGAAGCTGGGGCAGCAGTTATAGCTGGGGGAAGGTAATTATGAGGCCATAAGGAGGAAATTAGGGTGCATAGTTTGGACTAGGAAACTACAGGGACTGGGAACATCTGAAATGTAGACTTATTCAAGAGCAGCTACTGCGAGTCTTGATAAGTATGTCCCTGTCAGGCAAGGAGGAAATGGTCGAGTAAGGGAACCATGGTGTACTAAAAAAAAAGTTATTTCGGTTAAAAAAGGAAAAAGGAAGCTCCCTTATGTCAGGAAGAGGCTTGAAGGCTCAGTTAGTGCAATGGAAGCTATAGATTAGCCAGGAGGGAGCTAAAGAGTGAGTTGAGGAGAGCTAAAAGGGGACACGAGAAGACTTTGGCTGATAGGATAAGGAGAATCCTAAAGCTTTCTTTAGATATGTTAAGAATAGAAGATTGGTTAGGGCAAGATTAGGGCCAGTCATAGACAGCAGTGGGAAGTTGTGCGTGGAGCCTGAAGAGATTGGAGAGGCACTGAATAAATATTTCTCTTCGTATTCACGCAGGGAGATGTAAATGTAGTTGTGGAGACACTGGATACAGGGTTGCAAACTGGAAAGTATGAAGTAGATAAGGAGGATGGCTAGATATTCTTGAGGGTTTGAATAGATGTCTTCTTCCATTGTTCAAGAAGGGGAAGAGAGACTTCCAGGGAATTATAGGCCAGTGAGTCTTACTTCTGTTGTGGGCAAAGTATTGGAAGAATTATTAGGGATAGGATTTATAGTTATTTAGAGAGAAATGAATTGATTGGGGATAGTCAGCATGGTTTTGTGAAGGGTAGGTCGTGCCTTACTAACCTTATTGAGTTTTTGAAAAAGTGACCAAAGAGGTGGATGGGGGTAAGGCGTTTGATGTGGTATATATGGACTTTAGTAAGGCGTTCGATAAGGTGGCCCATGGAAGGCTTCTGCAGAAAATGCAGATGTATGGGATAGAGGGTGATTTAGCTAATTGGATTAGAATTGGCTAGCAGATAGAAGACAGAGGGTGGTGGTTGATGGGAGATATTCATCGTGGAGTTCGGTTACAAGTGGTGTACCTCAGGGATCTGTTTTGGGGCCCCTGCTGTTTGTAATTTTATAAATGATCTGGATGAGGGTATTGAAGGATGGATTAGTAAATTTGCAGATGACACAAAGTCGGAGGAGTGGTAGATAGTGAAGAGGGGTGTTATAGTTTGCAGAGAGACTTGGACAAGTTGCAGAGCTGGGCCGAGAGGTGGCAAATGGAGTTTAATGTGGAAAAGTGTGAGGTAATGCACTTTGGCAGGAATAAAATGTGTAGAGTATAGGGCTAATGGTAGGATTCTTAATAGTGTTGATGAACAGAGGGATCTTGGTGTATATGTGCATAGATCCCTGAAAGTAGGCAGTCAAGTCGATAAGGTTGTTAAGAAGGCATACGGAGTCTTAGCTTTTATTGGTAGGGGGATTGAATTTCGGAGCCGCAACGTCATGTTGCAACTGTACAAAACTCTAGTGCGGCCGCACTTGGAGTATTGTGTGCAGTTGGTCCCCACATTATAAGAAAGATGTGGAGGCATTGGAGAGGGTACAGAGGAGGTTTACCAGGATGTTGCCTGGTATGGAGGGCAGGTCTTATGAAGAGAGGCTGAGGGATTTGAGGTTGTTTTCGTTAGAAAGAGGCGGCTAAGAGGGACCTTATTGATATAAGATGATTTAGATAGGGTGGACAGTGATAGCCTTTTTCCTAGGATGGAGAAAGCTAGCACGAGGGGACACAGCTTTAAATTAAGGGGTGATAGTTATAGGACGGATATCAGAGGTAGGTTCTTTACCAAAGAGTGGTTAGGGAGTGGAATGCCCTGCCTGCAGCAGTTGTAGATGCGCCAAGTTTGGTGGCGTTTAAGAGGTTAGTTGATAAGTATATGGAAGAGAAGGGAATGGTTTAGTTAGGAGGGGCATTGCTTTTTATTTTGGTCGGCGCAACATCGAAGGCCGAAGGGCCTGTTCTGTGCTGTATGTTCTATTGTCCTAAAACATATAAGATGATTAGAGTTTAGATAGGGTGGACAGTGATAGCCTTTTTCCTAGGATGGAGAAAGCTAGCACGAGGGACATAGCTTTAAATTAAGGGGTGGTGGTTTTAGGGACAGATGTCAGAAGTAGGTTCTTTACCCAGAGGGTGGTAAGGGTATGGAATGCCCTTGCCTGCATCAGTTGTAGATGCCGCCAAGTTTGGTGGCGTTTAAGAGGTTAGTAGATAAGTTATGGATGAAAAGGAATGGTTTAGGTTAGAGGGTCATTGCTTTTCCTAATTGGTCGGCGCAACATCGAAGGGCGAAGGCCTGTCTGCGCTGTATTGTAACGATCGTTCTATGTTACACTACAGACACAACAGTTCAAGAAAGCAGCTCACTATCACTTCGCACGGGTAACTGAGGGGGGGGGGGAGGGGGGGAAGGGGCGTGAGTGGTAGGTTAGCCAGTGACACCCGATCCTGTGACTGAAGGATAGAATATACTTCTGAACTCAAAGCCGTCTATATCTCTCTCATCTCTGCTTCTGCATATCAGATGTCAAAAACTAAGAACCTCAGTAAGGGACAGGCAGTGCTTCACAGACCTTACCCAAAAAAATCCAACCTCTTAAACTACATTCGGTGAGGATTCTGTCAGACTGCAGTATTTAACAAAAAGTGAAAGAAAAATAAATAAAGTTGCAGAACTGTAATTTGAGAGAATTAAATTCAGATGGTAAATAAAAATATTCAGATATGTGCAATTTGTTTCTTCAGCGCAGCCTTCACTGAATCAGCAGAAGCAGACTCGATGGGTCGAATGGCTCCTAAACTCTTATGGTGTTAGTTGGAAAGGACCCAGTGAAGAGGATGCCTCACTCCTGCAGAAATATCCTGCAGGTTTACTGAGAGCCCTGTTTCATTCCGTGTCCAATAAACACATTTTAAATTAAAATGACATTTGCGCGCCCTTCAACTATTTGGGTTTAAAATCTTTTTTATAATTTGAAAAGATGGCACCAAATACCAAAAGGTCCTCACTCTGACTGAATTCTCCCTTTGCTGCATGCGAAATTGTGAGTCTGATTTCTAGAGAAAGGGATTAGCAAAAGGAACAGGAAAGAGGAAAGGAGTTCTGAGAAACCGGCCGCTGAGGGAAGATCTCGCTCAGTGCTTACAACTCCTCACCGGTGATTCCAAATGGGACAATCCAGGAATGTTAAAAGTGTGCGAGGTGCCCAGGGGGAACCAGCAGCAGAAAATATTCCTTGACATCAAGGCTCAAGTTGGATTTTTTCCCATGACCCAACTGAGTTCCGCCTGATGGTTGACATCAGCAAGGGGCAGAACTTCATCAGCTAGAGTCTCAGCAACTCAGCAATTGCAATCCAGTGGAAATATTCCAAGAGCAGATCATCAATGGGGCTTTGAAGAATCAACATAAAATCCAAACCGAGAAATTACACACACATGGAAGGAATTTAAATGCCCCAGCATTCAGCAGTCCATGATACACAATGTCATTTTCAATTAGGAGGAATAAAGTTTATGCAAATCTACAAAGACTGTCAGCAGTTATAAATTCCAGTGAGACAAGATTTTAAAACACTGAACTCTACAACTGGTCAACATACAAAAACTGTGGCAAGATATTTGTGTTAATATTAATAAAAATAAAATAAATGAAAAGGCATGTTTAAACACCAAAATGCTATTTAAAACAAAGTACAGGTTATAGAACATAGAACATTACAGCACAGAACAGGCCCTTCGGCCTTCGATGTTGCGCCGACCAATATAAAAAGCAATGCCCCTCCAAACTAAACCATTCCCTTCTCTTCCATATACTTTATCAACTAACCTCTTAAACGCCACCAAACTTGGCGCATCTACAACTGCTGCAGGCAGGCATTCCACTCCCGAACCACCCTTTGGGTAAAGAACCTACCTCTGATATGTCCTATAACTATCACCCCTTAATTTAAAGCTGTGTCCCCTCGTGCTAGCTTTCTCCATCCTAGAAAAAGGCTATCACTGTCCACCCTATCTAAACCTCTAATCATCTTATATGTTTCGATAAGGTCCCCTCTTAGCCGCCTCCTTTCTAACGAAAACAACCTCAAATCCTCAGCCTCTCTTCATAAGACCTGCCCTCCATACCAGGCAACATCCTGGTAAACCTCCTCTGTACCCTCTCCAATGCCTCCACATCTTTCTTATAATGTGGGGACCAGAACTGCACACAATACTCCAAGTGCGGCCGCACTAGAGTTTTGTACAGTTGCAACATGACGTTGCGGCTCCGAAATTCAATCCCCCTACCAATAAAAGCTAAGACTCCATATGCCTTCTTAACAACCTTCTCGACTTGACTGCCCTACTTTCAGGGATCTATGCACATTACACCAAGATCCCTCTGTTCATCAAGACTACTAAGAATCCTACCATTAGCCCTATACTCTACACATTTATTATTTCTGCCATAGTGCTTACTCAACAAATGCTTATAGAAATATATAGGTATATAGAACTGAGATTATCTAACTAGAAAGAAGCAGATAAAGATTAATGGGACACTACGGAACTTTGATGATTGAGGTATAAAGAAAGGCTAGGCTAGACGGTACTTTTTTCTACTGGAAGCGTAGGAGGGCTGAGGGTGATCTTGTAGCGGTCTATAAAATAATGAGGGGGCACAGATCCAGTTAGATAGTCATTACTCTTCCCAAAGGGAGGGAGTCTAAAAACTAGAGGGTCATGGGTTTAAGATGAGATACAAGGAGATATACAATACGTGCCCAAAAGGACAATTTTTTCACACAGAGGGTGGGGAGTTGTTGGGACAAGCTGCCAGAAGTAGTAGACGAAGTGGGTACAATTTTGTTTTTAAGAAGCATTTAGGGCCGTAAAGGGGTAAGATGGGCCTTAGAGAGATATGCCCGAAACACCAAAGGCAGGAACCCAATGGGATTCGGGATTAAGCATGGACAAGTTGAGGCCGAAAGGGTCTGTGCCAGCGCTGTAACCTTATGGACTCTATGATACTAAATGCATTTCACTAATGATATTTTTATTCTTTCAGGGGATGTGGGCATCACTAGGCCAAAGCCAGCATTGCTGCAATCCTTCATTGACCATCCAGGAAACCTGAATAACACGATCTCCATCATATCGCCTGTTCAACATTTGAGACGGCTGTAAGAGTACCAACATGTTCTTTGTGTTGGAGTCAATTGTAGGTCAGACTAGGTAAGAACAGCAGAGTTCCTTCTCTTAAAGGACATGGTGAACCAGATGTGTTTTTACAATAATTACTGATAGTCACCATTATGATTTTGTATCATAAAGACCATAAGCTGTTTGGCCATTCGGGCCCATTGAATTGCTCCATCATTTCAATTGCTACCCGGACTGATACTGATATGATAATCACAACTCCACTGTCCTCGCCTTATGCTCATAACCCCGATTCCATTCTGATAAACAATCGTCTGTCTCAGCCTGGAAACACACTGACCCAGTCTCGGCAACCCGCTGAGCAGAAGAATTCACACAGACTCACTCCCTCTGAGAGAGGAAATTCCTTACTCATTTCCATGGGGAGTGTTCTAATTTATCTGGTCAGAAGGTACGGCTGGGGTTTACTGCCACCTGCCCAGGAAATCGGAAGCAGGTGAGGCGAACCCGGAAAGGTCTGTGACCTGGGGCGGGAATTTTAGGGTTTGAGATGAGCAAAGATAGAAGCCCTTGCCCTATTATATTAATAGTTTAAGTGGTGTTAGGAAAACATAGTAACATAGAACGTTCCAGACGGCAGTAAAGGCCCTTCGAGCCCTGGGGGATGTTTTGCGTCCGACCTATGAAACCAATCTAAAGCCCATTACTAACCTTTACTATTCCAATTATCATCCATATGGTTATCCAATGGACATTTCAATGCCCTTAATGTTGCGGAATCCCACAACTATCGGCAGGCAGGGCATTCCACGTCCTTACTACCCTCGAGTAAAAAGAATCTACCTCTGACATCGTCCTTAACTATCAGCCCTCCAATTTTGAAGCTACTGTCCCCTCATGCTTAGCCATCTCCATCTGAGGAAAAAGAGCCCTCCTTGGTCAATACAACTGTAAACCTGACCAAATATCAAGAAAACAGATTTTTACTTTAGTATTGAAAAGTTAAAATGACAAAAAACTCTTTGTTAGTTAAGTTAAATCCGAGTCCTATCTCCAGAACCAATATATTTACCCCAATAATCACCCAAATCTACTATCTTCGGGGACATAAGGGGCATTTTAAACGTGGCTTACCCACTTAACCCACCAAAACTTGGAATGGGGAGGAAACTGGAGCACCCAGAGGATACCACACAAAACATGGGGAGGAATGGTGCAAATCCATACAAACAGTCACCTTAAGGCCAGTATGACAATTCTTTGGATCCCTGGCTACTGTGCTAACCCTGTGCTTACATATACACCACCATACTGTCCCTAAGTTATTGGGAAGCGGGTCCTAGGGAAAAATGTCCTGCCCATTTTTAAAAAGAGAAATCTTTATACACATTTACCAAAACACTCAAATCATTAGACAGAAAAACAAGAGACGTTTTGAACAATAAGAGACGCACTCCACCCTAATGATGAATAATATGTTTAGAATGTAAGATATGTGTTATCGAAGTGAGATTTCAACATAGGTTTCTATTTATTGTTAACATGCCAAATAATACTGAGTAACATTCAATGTTGATTAGAAAAATAATTTTTTAATAAATTAAAATGCCGGACAGGAAAGAAGATTTTACAATATTGAGCCCTGGACTTTCCGAATCACCCCGCGTGGAATCTGTGGCCAGCAAAACCAAATGTGATCTACTTTTCCTCAAAAATTATATTTTATTCATAAAAACTAGGAAAGTATTTCACAATTAATTCTCAATACGGACTGCAGCAATGCACTGCCTCCCGATACTTACAACAATTACAGTAGGGGACAAAAAAAAAAAAAAAAACCCCCTCCCACCAGGTTAAAGTCTAAATTGAATAATTTTCATTTCATGAATCACGAGCTTCGGAGCACCTGCTCCTTCATCAGGTGTAATAGGAGAGCTGAGTTCACAAGAGTGCGAAAACGGAACAGAGACTCAATTACAGATAAGGTGGAAGTGAGTCTACAGGTAACCAAGTCTTTACAGGTGCAGTAAATGACGAGAGGGTACATCACGGGTTAAATATGGCAGGGAATTGTCACAAACCAGGTCCAGCGAACCAAATTCATCACCTGTAAAGGAGAAGTTGTCTGAAGCTTGTGATTCCAAATAAACCTGCGTTGCTGTGAGATTTTAGTGCCAACCAATACAACGCCGGAGATTCTCCAATCGGGCTCACAAGTACGGGTCTCAGATGCTAGTAAGTTCACAATTCTATTTCCGAGATGCTAGTCACAATTCTGATTGGGGATCGTTAGGGTTTCACAATGGGTGTTGTGATGGAAATCCCCACCAGTGACTGGAAGCTCCCAACAACCCCCACCCCCCGGCCCCTGCCCCCCAGAATGGTTATTGGTAATGTTACAACAGGACTGTTGCTGTCATATCAAAGAAGCAATCAGCCAGATCAAAAGGAGCAGATTTGCCGAAGATTGGGTAGGACATGAATCAAAAAGCTTCAGTTCCAAAACTCCTTTTATTTCATCTTCGGTCAGTCTCTGAATAAAAACGTACGGATGGAAACTCACTATTGTATTTATGGTAGGGAACGTGGGTGCTGTAATGCTGGGTTTACATTGTAAAGCAGTTTATAAGTACACTATTTCTGTCACTGCCACTCATGTTCCCAATACATCACACATCTAATAGAATGAGTTGTACGCTCCAAGACCTTCTTTCCGCGAAGTCAAGAGAATTCCAACAAGCAGTGACAAGGCAGCAGAAAGGGATATGCTTAAAAAAGAGTGGCTTGACACTGTAATGCCAATACTACACGGTCACATAAATATTCCTACAGTGCAAAAAGGAGGCTTATATGCACGGCAACCAACTCTTCACCAACAACAACCCACTCACAACCTACACCAATAAAACTCCCTGAATTTACCTGCTAATCCACTGGCTAAGGGGACATTTAGCACAGCAAATCAACCTAACTGCACACACCTTTGAACTGCGGCTAGGGAAAAACCTAAACAGAGCACTATCTGTGTGTTTTTTTTTTTTTTTTTTTTTTTTTTTTTTTTTTGATAGTGCTCTGTTTAGGTTTTTCCCTAGCCGCAGTTCAAAGGTGTGTGCAGTTAGGTTGATTTGCTGTGCTAAATGTCCCCTTAGCCAGTGGATTAGCAGGTAAATTCAGGGAGTTTTATTGGTGTAGGTTGTGAGTGGGTTGTTGTTGGTGAAGAGTTGGTTGCCGTGCATATAAGCCTCCTTTTTGCACTGTAGGAATATTTATGTGACCGTGTAGTATTGGCATTACAGTGTCAAGCCACTCTTTTTTAAGCATATCCCTTTCTGCTGCCTTGTCACTGCTTGTTGGAATTCTCTTGACTTCGCGGAAAGAAGGTCTTGGAGCGTACAACTCATTCTATTAGATGTGTGATGTATTGGGAACATGAGTGGCAGTGACAGAAATAGTGTACTTATAAACTGCTTTACAATGTAAACCCAGCATTACAGCACCCACGTTCCCTACCATAAATACAATAGTGAGTTTCCATCCGTACGTTTTTATTCAGAGACTGACCGAAGATGAAATAAAAGGAGTTTTGGAACTGAAGCTTTTTGATTCATGTCCTACCCAATCTTCGGCAAATCTGCTCCTTTTGATCTGGCTGATTGCTTCTTTGATATGACAGCAACAGTCCTGTTGTAACATTACCAATAACCATTCTGGGGGGCAGGGGCCGGGGGGTGGGGGTTGTTGGGAGCTTCCAGTCACTGGTGGGGATTTCCATCACAACACCCATTGTGAAACCCTAACGATCCCCAATCAGAATTGTGACTAGCATCTCGGAAATAGAATTGTGAACTTACTAGCATCTGAGACCCGTACTTGTGAGCCCGATTGGAGAATCTCCGGCGTTGTATTGGTTGGCACTAAAATCTCACAGCAACGCAGGTTTATTTGGAATCACAAGCTTCAGACAACTTCTCCTTTACAGGTGATGAATTTGGTTCGCTGGACCTGGTTTGTGACAATTCCCTGCCATATTTAACCCGTGATGTACCCTCTCGTCATTTACTGCACCTGTAAAGACTTGGTTACCTGTAGACTCACTTCCACCTTATCTGTAATTGAGTCTCTGTTCCGTTTTCGCACTCTTGTGAACTCAGCTCTCCTATTACACCTGATGAAGGAGCAGGTGCTCCGAAGCTCGTGATTCATGAAATGAAAATTATTCAATTTAGACTTTAACCTGGTGGGAGGGGGTTTTTTTTTTTTTTTTTGTCCCCTACTGTAATTGTTGTAAGTATCGGGAGGCAGTGCATTGCTGCAGTCCGTATTGAGAATTAATTGTGAAATACTTTCCTAGTTTTTATGAATAAAATATAATTTTTGAGGAAAAGTAGATCACATTTGGTTTTGCTGGCCACAGATTCCACGCGGGGTGATTCGGAAAGTCCAGGGCTCAATATTGTAAAATCTTCTTTCCTGTCCGGCATTTTAATTTATTAAAAAATTATTTTTCTAATCAACATTGAATGTTACTCAGTATTATTTGGCATGTTAACAATAAATAGAAACCTATGTTGAAATCTCACTTCGATAACACATATCTTACATTCTAAACATATTATTCATCATTAGGGTGGAGTGCGTCTCTTATTGTTCAAAACGTCTCTTGTTTTTCTGTCTAATGATTTGAGTGTTTTGGTAAATGTGTATAAAGATTTCTCTTTTTAAAAATGGGCAGGACATTTTTCCCTAGGACCCGCTTCCCAATAACTTAGGGACAGTATGGTGGTGTATATGTAAGCACAGGGTTAGCACAGTAGCCAGGGATCCAAAGAATTGTCATACTGGCCTTAAGGTGACTGTTTGTATGGATTTGCACCATTCCTCCCCATGTTTTGTGTGGTATCCTCTGGGTGCTCCAGTTTCCTCCCCATTCCAAGTTTTGGTGGGTTAAGTGGGTAAGCCACGTTTAAAATGCCCCTTATGTCCCCGAAGATAGTAGATTTGGGTGATTATTGGGGTAAATATATTGGTTCTGGAGATAGGACTCGGATTTAACTTAACTAACAAAGAGTTTTTTGTCATTTTAACTTTTCAATACTAAAGTAAAAATCTGTTTTCTTGATATTTGGTCAGGTTTACAGTTGTATTGACCAAGGAGGGCTCTTTTTCCTCAGATGGAGATGGCTAAGCATGAGGGGACAGTAGCTTCAAAATTGGAGGGCTGATAGTTAAGGACGATGTCAGAGGTAGATTCTTTTTACTCGAGGGTAGTAAGGACGTGGAATGCCCTGCCTGCCGATAGTTGTGGGATTCCGCAACATTAAGGGCATTGAAATGTCCATTGGATAACCATATGGATGATAATTGGAATAGTAAAGGTTAGTAATGGGCTTTAGATTGGTTTCATAGGTCGGACGCAAAACATCCCCCAGGGCTCGAAGGGCCTTTACTGCCGTCTGGAACGTTCTATGTTACTATGTTTTCCTAACACCACTTAAACTATTAATATAATAGGGCAAGGGCTTCTATCTTTGCTCATCTCAAACCCTAAAATTCCCGCCCCAGGTCACAGACCTTTCCGGGTTCGCCTCACCTGCTTCCGATTTCCTGGGCAGGTGGCAGTAAACCCCAGCCGTACCTTCTGACCAGATAAATTAGAACACTCCCCATGGAAATGAGTAAGGAATTTCCTCTCTCAGAGGGAGTGAGTCTGTGTGAATTCTTCTGCTCAGCGGGTTGCCGAGACTGGGTCAGTGTGTTTCCAGGCTGAGACAGACGATTGTTTATCAGAATGGAATCGGGGTTATGAGCATAAGGCGAGGACAGTGGAGTTGTGATTATCATATCAGTATCAGTCCGGGTAGCAATTGAAATGATGGAGCAATTCAATGGGCCCGAATGGCCAAACAGCTTATGGTCTTTATGATACAAAATCATAATGGTGACTATCAGTAATTATTGTAAAAACACATCTGGTTCACCATGTCCTTTAAGAGAAGGAACTCTGCTGTTCTTACCTAGTCTGACCTACAATTGACTCCAACACAAAGAACATGTTGGTACTCTTACAGCCGTCTCAAATGTTGAACAGGCGATATGATGGAGATCGTGTTATTCAGGTTTCCTGGATGGTCAATGAAGGATTGCAGCAATGCTGGCTTTGGCCTAGTGATGCCCACATCCCCTGAAAGAATAAAAATATCATTAGTGAAATGCATTTAGTATCATAGAGTCCATAAGGTTACAGCGCTGGCACAGACCCTTTCGGCCTCAACTTGTCCATGCTTAATCCCGAATCCCATTGGGTTCCTGCCTTTGGTGTTTCGGGCATATCTCTCTAAGGCCCATCTTACCCCTTTACGGCCCTAAATGCTTCTTAAAAACAAAATTGTACCCACTTCGTCTACTACTTCTGGCAGCTTGTCCCAACAACTCCCCACCCTCTGTGTGAAAAAATTGTCCTTTTGGGCACGTATTGTATATCTCCTTGTATCTCATCTTAAACCCATGACCCTCTAGTTTTTAGACTCCCTCCCTTTGGGAAGAGTAATGACTATCTAACTGGATCTGTGCCCCCTCATTATTTTATAGACCGCTACAAGATCACCCTCAGCCCTCCTACGCTTCCAGTAGAAAAAAGTACCGTCTAGCCTAGCCTTTCTTTATACCTCAATCATCAAAGTTCCGTAGTGTCCCATTAATCTTTATCTGCTTCTTTCTAGTTAGATAATCTCAGTTCTATATACCTATATATTTCTATAAGCATTTGTTGAGTAATGCACTATGGCAGAAATAATAAATGTGTAGAGTATAGGGCAAATGGTAGGATCTTAGTAGTCTTAATGAACAGAGGGATCTTGGTGGAATGTGCATAGATCCCTGAAAGTCGGGCAGTCAGGTCGAGAAGAAGGTTGTAAGAAGGCATATGGAGTCTTGGCTTTTATTGGTAGAGGGATGAATTTCGGAGCCGCAACGTCATGTTGCAACTGTACAAAAACTCTAGTGCGGCCGCCTTGGAGTATTGTGTACAGTTCTGGTCCCCACATTATAAGAAAGATGTGGAGGCTTGGAGAAGGTACAGAGGAGGTTTACCAGGATGTTGCCTGGTATGGAGGGCAGGTCTTATAGGAGAGGCTGAGGGATTTGAGGTTGTTTTCGTTAGAAAGGAAGGCTAAGAGGGGGACCTGTAATCGGAAACATATAAGATGATTAGAGGTTTAGATAGGGTGGACAGTGATAGCCTTTTTCTAGGATAGAAAGCTAGCACGAGGGGACACAGCTTTAAATTAAGGAGGTTGATAGTTATAGGACGATATCAGAGGCAGGTTCTTTACCCAAAGGGTGGTTGGGAGTGGAATGCCTGCCTGCAGCAGTTGTGGCATGCGCAGTTTGGTGGCGTTTAAGAGGTTAGTTGATAAGTATATGGAAGAGAAGGGAATGGTTTAGTTTGGAGGGGCATTGCTTTTTATATTGGTCGGCGAACATCGAAGGCCGAAGGGCCTTTCTGTGCTGTAATGTTCTATGTTCTATAACCTGTACTTTGTTTTAAATAGCATTTTGGTGTTTAAACATGCCTTTTCATTTATTTTATTTTTATTAATATTAACACAAATATCTTGCCACAGTTTTTGTATGTTGACCAGTTGTAGAGTTCAGTGTTTTAAAATCTTGTCTCACTGGAATTTATAACTGCTGACAGTCTTTGTAGATTTGCATAAACTTTATTCCTCCTAATTGAAAATGACATTGTGTATCATGGACTGCTGAATGCTGGGGCATTTAAATTCCTTCCATGTGTGTGTAATTTCTCGGTTTGGATTTTATGTTGATTCTTCAAAGCCCCATTGATGATCTGCTCTTGGAATATTTCCACTGGATTGCAATTGCTGAGTTGCTGAGACTCTAGCTGATGAAGTTCTGCCCCTTGCTGATGTCAACCATCAGGCGGAACTCAGTTGGGTCATGGGAAAAAATCCAACTTGAGCCTTGATGTCAAGGAATATTTTCTGCTGCTGGTTCCCCCTGGGCACCTCGCACACTTTTAACATTCCTGGATTGTCCCATTTGGAATCACCGGTGAGGAGTTGTAAGCACTGAGCGAGATCTTCCCTCAGCGGCCGGTTTCTCAGAACTCCTTTCCTCTTTCCTGTTCCTTTTGCTAATCCCTTTCTCTAGAAATCAGACTCACAATTTCGCATGCAGCAAAGGGAGAATTCAGTCAGAGTGAGGACCTTTTGGTATTTGGTGCCATCTTTTCAAATTATAAAAAAGATTTTAAACCCAAATAGTTGAAGGGCGCGCAAATGTCATTTTAATTTAAAATGTGTTTATTGGACACGGAATGAAACAGGGCTCTCAGTAAACCTGCAGGATATTTCTGCAGGAGTGAGGCATCCTCTTCACTGGGTCCTTTCCAACTAACACCATAAGAGTTTAGGAGCCATTCGACCCATCGAGTCTGCTTCTGCTGATTCAGTGAAGGCTGCGCTGAAGAAACAAATTGCACATATCTGAATATTTTTATTTACCATCTGAATTTAATTCTCTCAAATTACAGTTCTGCAACTTTATTTATTTTTCTTTCACTTTTTGTTAAATACTGCAGTCTGACAGAATCCTCACCGAATGTAGTTTAAGAGGTTGGATTTTTTTGGGTAAGGTCTGTGAAGCACTGCCTGTCCCTTACTGAGGTTCTTAGTTTTTGACATCTGATATGCAGAAGCAGAGATGAGAGAGATATAGACGGCTTTGAGTTCAGAAGTATATTCTATCCTTCAGTCACAGGATCGGGTGTCACTGGCTAACCTACCACTCACGCCCCTTCCCCCCCTCCCCCCCCCCCTCAGTTACCCGTGCGAAGTGATAGTGAGCTGCTTTCTTGAACTGTTGTGTCTGTAGTGTAACATAGAACGATCGTTACAATACAGCGCAGACAGGCCTTCGACCTTCGATGTTTCGCCGCCATTAGGAAAAGCAATGACCACCTCTAACCTAACCATTCCTTTTTCGTCCTAAACTTATCTACTAACCTCTTAAACGCCACCAAACTTGGCGGCATCTACAACTGACATGGCGGCAGGGCATTCCTAACCCTTAACCACCATCTGAGTAAAGAACCACTTCCGATATCTTCCTAAAACCACCACCCCTTATTTAAAGCTATGTACCCTCGTGCTAGCTTTCTCCATCCTATGAAAGGCTATCTACTGTCCACCCAATCTAAACATCTAATCATCTATATGTTTTTTTCATAGGAACATCTAGAACATAGAACATTACAGCACAGAACAGGCCCTCGGCCTTCGATGTTGCGCCGACCAAAATAAAAAGCAATGACCCTCCAAACTAAACCATTCCCTTCTCATCCATAAACTTATCACTAACCTCTTAAACGCCACCAAACTTGGCGCATCTACAACGTGCAGGCAGGGCATTCCATCCCTAACCACCCTCTGGGTAAAGAACCTACCTCTGATATCCGTCCTATAACCCACCCCTTAATTTAAAGCTATGTCCCCTCGTGCTAGCTTTCTCCATCCTAGGAAAAAGGCTATCACTGTCCTATCTAAATCATCTTTCAATAAGGTCTCCTCTTAGCCGCCTTCTTTCTAACGAAAACAACCTCAAATCCTCAGCCTCTCTTCATAAGACCTGCCTCCATACCAGGCAACATCCTGGTAAACCTCCTCTGTACCCTCTCCAATGCCTCCACATCTTTCTTATAATGCGGGGACCAGAACTGCACACAATACTCCAAGTGCGGCCGCACTAGAGTTTTGTACAGTTGCAACATGACGTTGCGGCTCCGAAATTCAATCCCCCTACCAATAAAAGCTAAGACTCCGTATGCCTTCTTAACAACCTTATCGACTTGATTGCCAACTTTCAGGGATCTATGCACAATACACCAAGATCCCTCTGTTCATCAACACTATTAAGAGTCCTACCATTAGCCCTATACTCTACACATTTTATTCCTGCCAAAGTGAATTACCTCACACTTTTCCACATTAAACTCCATTTGCCACCTCTCGGCCCAGCTCTGCAACTTGTCCAAGTCTCTCTGCAAACTATAACACCCCTCTTCACTATCTACCACTCCTCCGACTTTGGTGTCATCCGCAAATTTACTAATCCATCCTTCAATACCCTCATCCAGATCATTTATAAAATTACAAACAGCAGGGGCCCCAAAACAGATCCCTGAGGTACACCACTTGTAACCGAACTCCACGATGAATATCTCCCATCAACCACCACCCTCTGTCTTCTATCTGCTAGCCAATTCCTAATCCAATTAGCTAAATCACCCTCAATCCCATACATCTGCATTTTCTGCAGAAGCCTTCCATGGCCACCTTATCGAACGCCTTACTAAAGTCCATATATACCACATCAAACGCCTTACCCCCATCCACCTCTTTGGTCACTTTTTCAAAAAACTCAATAAGGTTAGTAAGGCACGACCTACCCTTCACAAAACCATGCTGACTATCCCCAATAAATTCATTTCTCTCTAAATAACTATAAATCCTATCCCTAATAATTCTCTCCAATACTTTGCCCACAACAGACGTAAGACTCACCGGCCTATAATTCCCCGGAAAGTCTCTCTTCCCCTTCTTGAACAAGAAGGGGAAGAGAGACTTATCTAACTTCAAACCCTCAAGAATATCTAGCACATCCTCCTTATCTACTTCAATACTTTCCAGTTTGTAACCCTGTATCCCAGTGCTCTCCACAACTACATTTACATCTCCCTGCGTGAATACCGAAGAGAAATATTTATTCAGTGCCTCTCCAATCTCTTCAGGCTCCACGCACAACTTCCCACTGCTGTCTATGACTGGCCCTAATCTTGCCATAACCAATCTTCTATTCTTAACATATCTAAAGAAAGCTTTAGGATTCTCCTTGATCCTATCAGCCAAAGTCTTCTCGTGTCCCCTTTTAGCTCTCCTCAACTCACTCTTTAGCTCCCTCCTGGCTAATCTATAGCTATCCATTGCACTAACTGAGAGCCTCATCCTGACATAAGCCTCCTTTTCCTAACAACCAGGCCCTGCCCTTCCTTTTTCCTTTTAACCAAATTAACTTTTTTAGTACACCATGGTTCCCTTACTCGACCATTTCCTCCTTGCCTGACAGGGACATACTTATCAAGGACTCGCAGTAGCTGCTCCTTGAATAAGCTCCACATTTCAGATGTTCCCAGTCCCTGTAGTTTCCTAGTCCAACCTATGCACCCTAATTCTCCTTATGGCCTCATAATTACCCTTCCCCCAGCTATAACTACTGCCCTCAGCTTCATGCCTATCCCTATCCATCGCTAAGGTGAACGTAACCGAATTATGGTCACTATCACCAAAATGTTCACCAACTTCCAAATCTAACACCTGGTCTGGCTCACTGTAGGTACACCCACAGTGCTGTTAGGGAGGTAGACTCAGAGTTTGGGATGGAGTTCCAAGACTTTGACGCAGAGACAGGTTAAAGTTGAAACAGTGATATATTTCCACATCAGCAATGGTGAGTGACTTGGAGAGGAATCTCCAGGCGCTGGTCTTCCGAGTGTTTGCTGCTTTTGGTCCTCCTCGGTGCAGATATCATGGGCAGGGAATTTTTCCGGTAATGTTTATGGAAATTAGCAATGTCAAATTAGACCAATCAGATGATTGGTACAAGAGGAACCTGTGTGAGAACTCCTCAATTACATCATTTGGTTCGATCACTATCTGGACTCACCTTCCCAGACCCAGATTCACTTCCCTTCAGTCAAGAACATTCTAAGTATTAGGGGTTTCACAACTTCTGCTGTTCTTTAAGAGAGTGAATTGCAGATTCCCACAGGCCGTGTGTAATGGTTTAATCCAATCAATTCTCCCCAAGTCACAGTGCCTGAAGCTGAATTCCGAATTCCTCTTATGTCTCTTACTGCAGCCTTGAGAGAAAGACCAACCTTTGCTCAGCCTTTGTGTCTGTACACCAGCATTTACTGATTTCACTGGCAGTGTTTGGATGGGCACCGTAAGTCTGTGGGGCAATGCCAAGGGTGCAGTCATGCAGGGGTGGGGCATGCAGGGTGAGGGGAATGCCAGGGCAGTTCGTGAAGTGAGTCATGACGGGGGGAGGGAGGGTGAATTTTGTTGAGGGTCTGCCTGGAGACTCATTGTAAGGGTACTGATGTGCCAGTTCCGGTGACCTGCATTGATGTGGGGGTGTGACAATGTCCGCAGGGAGGGAGGGGTTAGGGAGCTGTGGGGAGGGGGGGAGGGTGGGGGGGCAGTGGAGAATGGTCCCGATTCATGAGGATGTCAGGGTGTCCTGCACAATGGTGCTCGAGGGCTCTGAACCCAGCTTCACCCCCACCCTCCCCCTCCCCAACACAGGAACAGAGTGCAGTACCCGGTTCAACCAAAAAACCTCTCTGGAGAACTCCCTCTTTCACACTGTTATGTTACTTAAAGTTTAAAGTTTCTTTATTAGTCACAAGTAGGCTCAGCTTAACACTGCAATGAAGTTACTGTGAAATTCCCCTAGTCACCATGCTCTGGTGCCTGTTCAGACCAATGCACCCTAACCAGCACGTCTTTTAGACTGTGGGAGGAAACCCTTGCAGACATGGGTAGGACATGCAAACTCCACACAGACAGTGGCACCCATTCACATTTGTTTAGGAAAATTCCACCTCTTATTCTTAAACAGTGACCCCATATTCTAGATTCTCACACAAGAGCAAACATCCTCTCCACATCCACAGCTCTAATATTATACCTGTGGTGAAGTCCAGCACCCATCTCATCATTGTTAGGGGTCATTTTCATTTTAGCGGGTGGCAGTGAGGCTTAATATCTTGAGGCTCATTCCCCATAACTGTTACCCCAGGGCCTCTTGGTCCTCCCCAGGACCTCTAAATTCTCCACCGTAATGGAATACAACCATGTCCATCGGAAATGTTCCTGAGATGATTTTTGCTGTTGTGAGTTAATGGTTGCCTCACATTCCCACGAGTAAGAAAAGTGTGTTTAGACTCAAAACCAAAAATATAAAACTGCTCCACAAAACAATTCATGGCTGTAGTAATTTTATTTCAAATGATATTACAATTAACAGCTCAGGTAGTGACAATGAGTTACGTGAGTATATCCTGTTACAAATACATTCACCTGATTATGGTCAAAGAGAGAGAAATTACTGAATCATACATGTAAATGTCTGTAAGTGACTTAACTTATTGGTGATAGAATATATTACACATAATGGTTGTTAACATAAGTTATTAGTATCGGTGTAATCAGCACAAAGTATTTTTCATCATTGATTTGGTTTTAATGTTACGTTCCTCATCTTGTCAAACATCCTCTCATTATTCAGAACGGTCACCCCAGGTTACTCACATATTCCTCCAATGAGCAGCAAATAATGATACATAAAAGCAGAAAGATACAACTGATTGGCTAAAGTGCTGGCCCTCGTTTCTCTATTAATGTCAAATTAACATTCTTAATTCT
This sequence comes from Sphyrna mokarran, assembly GCA_024679065.1. NCBI lineage: Eukaryota > Metazoa > Chordata > Chondrichthyes > Carcharhiniformes > Carcharhinidae > Sphyrna > Sphyrna mokarran. The sequence goes on from JAGIQG010000018.1 coordinate 54,966,324, forward strand.
GAAAAAAAGTTAAATTTCTAGAATCATTGTTTGCAAAAGCAGGTCAGAGTTTATATGACTCCAATTTGACTGTTAACTATACATTTATATTTTCATTGTCCATTATTTTGCCTATGTAGGAAATCAGAAAAGAATATGACTGGCCTATAGCTGTTCAATAAAAGAATCTTTCTTGAACTTTACAGACAGAAGAAGATTAATCCTTTTTTTAAAATGGAACCTGTATTTCTTTGGAGTGTTGAACAGAGTGGATTCACTCTGTCTCGATGTGAGTCTTAACATGATGGGTGTAAACCGAATTTCAGAATCCCTGATATCCACTTTGTTCTTGGTCAGAATAAAGGAGGTGTCAAAACTAATCTAACCTTTCAACTGATGAGTGTGTTTTAATATTATACTCACCTAACCGCCCTTTAGAGAAAAAAACAACTAATCAGTTTTATTGTAACTTAGGTAATCAAATAATTAAACCAATTGGAAATGCCCTTTTCTCAAAGTTAAACTCAAAACAGCAGCAATACGATAGATGGAAGTGATTGTGATAACAATGGATCTGTTGTTTAACCCCTTAACTGCTGGTAACTCGCAGACTTGCTTAAACCCTTTGTAAAACTAATGTGATTTCATTTCACTCATTTATTCTGAGTCATTTATGTATTACTTTGCTAATGTTCCAGAAATTCTAAATGATCAAAACCTTTGATACATATTCATCAAAACTAAAGAATAAATTTACAGAAATGTTCAGTCAAAATGAAACCATCGTTTTCCCGAGGAACAGTAAAGGAGTTGAAACAATGCTTTGAGCAATGCCAGGTTAGAAATATATAGTTATGTGAAACTGAAATACATTCTGAGCATGCTAATTTAAAATTCCAGCCCTGTTAACCAGGCAATGCTGTTACTGCAATCCATGGCTGTCACTGTAAATATTACCACACAGAGGGAGATATATATTTGAGTAACTGAAATTGCTTTAAGACTTTAACCTCCGTTACTCAGCATCCCCAGCAGGTGACTGGGTTCCATTCCAAGCTGCTGGGCTATTCTCTGAACATCAAAGCCCATGTTCATCAGGAGCTGGATCATGTTAACCTCCTGACCTGTGACCTGATCACGAAGAGCGGGGCAGGTGGGGTTACAGTGTGGCAACCGGCACTGATCAATCAAATGGAAGGAGCAGTTTCTCACAGGCGCTCTGGAACTTTTATTATCCTGAAGACTCCGGTCCCAACACTGTAAAGCTCGGTTCAAGGTAATCCCCCTCACCTGAAAATCCAACCAGTTGCTAAAACAACAATATTGAAGAATGGTTATACAAATACACATTGTTGGAATAATAGAGTTTAGCTTGCTTCTACATAGAAACATAAAAAGATAGGAGCAGAAGGAGGCCATTCAGCCCTTCGACTCTGCTCACCATTCATCATAATCATGGCTGATCATCCAACGCAATAATCTAATCCTGCTTTCTCTCCATAATCTCTAATCCCGTTCGCTTCAAGTCTTTTGAACACATTCAATGTTCTGCATCAGCTACTTCCTGTGATAATGAATTCCCCAGGCTCACCACTCCTTGGGTAAAGAAATGTCTCCTCACCTCCATCCCAAATGGTTTATCCCGATCCTCAGACTGTGATCCCCCGGTTGTGGATTCCCCCCATCATCAGGAATACTATTTGTGGCTTTAACAATTTTATTGATGTCGCCAAATAAAACTCTCTTGAAAGTTTCTAATAAACCTTCAAATTCAGTACAGCATTGCACCAAGTGTGTGCACCAATGGTGAAGAATTGGCACATATTCTTGTGATTGAATCCAATTGTATCATTCAAAGTAGTTTGAAAATATAATCAATTTGTTTTACTATACAGCAAAGTTTTATGATTTTCTTTATTATTCTTGGTAAAATGGTCAACAGTAAATTGAGAATTTAGGATTTAAACAAACTGATTAATTTTAGATTCATATGGAGACACAAATATCTTCAATTTTTACACAAATTGTCCAAAGTAACTTTAGCAAAAGTCCTGGAGAAACGCCCCTAAAAGGTCATTGATCCAGCATTTCCCACAATCTTTCAGCAAGGTTATGGTGGGAGATTGGCACAACTCCATGTAAATTCAATCAACAAGAAATCACAGGAATGGTTTAGACTGTCAACTAGGTCAGAACAGAGTTAAACATCAATAAATCCCTTCATTAGAATAGCCAACGTTAATATTAATTAACCAGAACTGAGCTTACAATTCAATCCAACATCCATCCCAGTAAATATTTATTTAACCACACTGTATAGAATAAATACTACTTTATAAAGTTCTATTATTTTCAAAATGTGCATCTCCTTCCAGCTTTACAAGGAATTTTTAAATTGTTTTGGAGGTTCCTGATCACAGAACGGGAATCTGTCAGAATAACATCAAATTGAAAATGTAAATTTAAGAGTAAACGATTCCAAACAGCGAAATCTAATGCCCCAATTTCCCATTCTGCTCACGCAGAACCTGTCACAAAGCCTTATCACTGGACTATCTGTCTGAAATAAGACTATTCAGGTACTGCAGAGTGCCATTCAGCCCCTTTAGTCTGCTTTCCCATTCCTTTGGGTCATGATGAAATTATTTCCTATCTTAGCATTTATTGGCAGAGGGATTGAATTTCAGAGCTGAGATGTTATGCTGCAACTGTACAAAACTCTGGTGCGGCTGCACTTGGAGTATTGTGTACAGTTTTGGTCGTCACATTATAAGGAAGATGTGGAGGTATTGGAAAGGGTGCAGAGGAGGTTTACCTGGATGTTGCCTGGTATGGAGGGTAGGTCTTATGATGAAAGGCTAAGGGACTTGAAGTTATTTTCATTAGAGAGAAGAAGGCTAATAGGTGACTTAATTGAGGCATATAAGATGATCAGAGGGTTAGATAGGGTGGACAGTGAGAGTCTTTTTCCTTGGATGGAGGTGGATAATATGAGGGGACATAGCTTTAAATTAAGGGGTGGTAGTTATAGGACAGATGTTAGAGGTGGGTTCTTTACTCAGAGGGTAGTAAGTGTGTGGAATACTCTGCCTGCAGTTGTGGACTTGTCAAGTTTAAGGGTGTTCAAATGGTCAGTGGATAGTCATATGGATAACATTGGAATAGTTTAGGTTAGAGGGTCATAAAATTGGTTCCATTGGTCGGCGCAACATCGAGGGCCGAAGGGCCTGTACTGTGTTGTAATGTTCTATATTCTATGTTCTATGTTAAGCCACATCTCTTGATACTCCAAAAAATTAAAGCAAAATAGTGTGGATGCTGGAAAGCTTTCTCTGTTTTTAATTTTTGCAGTTGGTTCAGCAGCAACAGCTGACTGGAGACAGACATCCGCATTTCACTCCCCTGTGAGTGAAAAATGCTCCCTGATTTAGATCTGAAAAGTTGATTTCTTAATTTAAGACTAGAAGAATGAGCTTTTCTCCATTTAGCCTAGCAAATCCTTTTAGCATTTCAAACACCTTAATTAGATAACTCCTTAACATTCTGAATAAAGGAAATAAACTCCATGTCAATGCAGTCTCTGTCTCTGTCCTCTGGCTCCACACACAGATTGACCCCTGTGGTCGCTAATGGGCCCTACTCTTTCCCTGGTTATATACTTATCAATGGGAATAGGATAACCAGGGAAATAGAATATCTTGGGATTTTCCCTGCCAGTCAGAGTTTGCTCATATCCCTTCTTTGCATTCCTTATTGCTTTCTTAGGCTCCACTCTGCACATTCTATATCTCACTAATACCTCCACTGATTTGCTTCCCTTGTACTTTTTAACCCTTTTCCTTTCCTTCTCATTGTGTCCTGAATATCTCTGCTCCTCCATGGTTGTCTGGGCTTGTTATTCTGATCTATCACCCTGAAGAGAACATGCTGGACTTGCACCCTTCCCATTTCCATTCTGAATGCCTCTCACTGCTGTTCTGTGGATGTTTCCATTAGTAGCTGTTCCCAGTCTCCCCGGCCTGATCCTGTCTTATTTTACTAAAACCCACTCTTCCCTCCAATCCAATGTTTTTTTTGGAGCTTGTCTATTTCCTTGTTCGTAACTAGCTTAAAAATTGTACCATGTTGTGATCATTATCACTAAAATGCTCCCCCACCATCACTTCAATCACCTGCCCAGCTCCATTCCCCAGAATCAGGTCCAGCACAGCTCCCTCCTGTCATGGGCCCTCCAAATATTGATTTAAAAAGTTCCCTGGTACATATTTCAAGAAATTTACTCTATTCAAGCCTTTAACACTATGTTTATCCCATTTAATGCTGGGAAAGTTAAAATCACTGAATATAGTAACCCTATTGTTATTGTTTTATACACACCTCCACAGATAGAGCACAAATTTACTCCTCAATATCCTGCTGACTATCTGGAGATTGATAATAAACATCTAACAATATGGTTGTCCCTTCTTCTACTCCTAAGCTCTACTCACAAAGCTTCATTTGATGCCCTCTCTAAGATGTCATCTCTCCCTACTGCACTAACTGATCCTTAACTAATAATACAATATCTCCTCTTTTAACTCCTCTTCTGTCTTCCCTGAACATTCTATATCCTGGAATGTTGGGTTGTCAATCGTGTACTTCCTTTAACCGTGTCTCTGCTATATCACACTGCCATGTGCTGGGCAATGAGCCAGACCAGGTGTTAGACTTGGAAGTTGGTGAACATTTTGGTGATAGTGACCACAATTCGGTTACGTTCACCTTAATGATGGATAGGAATAGGCATGAAGCTGGGGGCAGTAGTTATAGCTGGGGGAATGGTAATTATGAGGCCATAAGGAGGGAATTAGGGTGCATAGGTTGGACTAGGAAACTACATAGAACGTAGAACATAACAGCACAGAACAGGCCCTTCGGCCTTTGATGTTGCGCCGACCAATATAAAAAGCAATGCCCCTCCAAACTAAACCATTCCCTTCTCTTCCATATACTTATCAACTAACCTCTTAAACGCCACCAAACTTGGCGCATCTACAACTGCTGCAGGCAGGGCATTCCACTCCCGAACCACCCTTTGGGTAAAGAACCTGCCTCTGATATCCGTCCTATAACTATCACCCCTTAATTTAAAGCTGTGTCCCCTCGTGCTAGCTTTCTCCATCCTAGGAAAAAGGCTATCACTGTCCACCCTATCTAAACCTCTAATCATCTTATATGTTTCGATTAGGTCCCCTCTTAGCCGCCTCCTTTCTAACGAAAACAACCTCAAATCCCTCAGCCTCTCTCATAAGACCTGCCCTCCATACCAGGCAACATCCTGGTAAACCTCCTCTGTACCCTCTCCAATGCCTCCACATCTTTCTTATAATGTGGGGACCAGAACTGCACACAATACTCCAAGTGCGGCCGCACTAGAGTTTTGTACAGTTGCAACATGACGTTGCGGCTCCGAAATTCAATCCCCTACCAATAAAAGCTAAGACTCCATATGCCTTCTTAACAACCTTATCGACTTGACTGCCTACTTTCAGGGATCTATGCACAAATACACCAAGATCCCTCTGTTCATCAACACTATTAAGAATCCTACCATTAGCCCTATACTCTACACATTTATTATTCCTGCCAAAGTGCATTACCTCACACTTTTCCACATTAAACTCCATTTGCCACCTCTCGGCCCAGCTCTGCAACTTGTCCAAGTCTCTCTGCAAACTATAACACCCCTCTTCACTATCTACCACTCCACCGACTTTAGTGTCATCTGCAAATTTACTAATCCATCCTTCAATACCCTCATCCAGATCATTTATAAAAATTACAAACAGCAGGGGCCCCAAAACAGACCCCTGAGGTACACCACTTGTCACCGAACTCCACGATGAATATCTCCCATCAACCACCACCCTCTGTCTTCTATCTGCTAGCCAATTCCTAATCCAATTAGCTAAATCACCCTCTATCCCATACATCTGCATTTTCTGCAGAAGTCTTCCATGGGCCACCTTATCAAACGCCTTACTAAAGTCCATATATACCACATCAACCGCCTTACCCCCATCCACCTCTTTGGTCACTTTTTCAAAAAACTCAATGAGGTTAGTAAGGCACGACCTACCCTTCACAAAACCATGCTGACTATCCCCAATCAATTCATTTCTCTCTAAATAACTATAAATCCTATCCCTAATAATTCTCTCCAATACTTTGCCCACACAGAAGTAAGACTCACTGGCCTATAATTCCCTGGAAGGTCTCTCTTCCCCTTCTTGAACAATGGGACCACATTCGCTATCCTCCAGTCCTCCGGAACCACACCCGTAACCAACGACGACCTGAAGATCAGAGCCAGAGGCTCTGCAATCTCCTCTCTTGCCTCCCAGAGAATCCTAGGGTAAATCCCGTCCGGCCCAGGGGACTTATCCAACTTCAAACCCTCGAGAATATCTAGCACATCCTCCCTATCTACTTCAATACTTTCCAGTTTGCTACCCTGTACCTCAGTGTTCTCCATAACTACATTTACATCACCCTGCGTGAATACCGAAGAGAAATATTTATTCAGTGCCTCTCCAATCTCTTCAGGCTCCACGCACAACTTCCCACTGCTGTCTATGACTGGCCCTAATCTTGCCTAACCAATCTTCTATTCTTAACATATCTAAAGAAAGCTTTAGGATTCTCCTTAATCCTATCAGCCAAAGTCTTCTCGTGTCCTCTCTTAGCTCTCCTCAATTCACTCTTTAGCTCCCTCCTGGCTAATCTATAGCTATCCATTGCACTAACGAGCCTTCAAGCCTCATCCTGACATAAGCCTCCTTTTTCCTTTTAACCAGCAAATCAACTTTTTTCGTACACCAAGGTTCTCTTACTCGACCATTTCCTCCTTGCCTGACAGGGACATACTTATCAAGGACTCGCAGCAGCTGCTCCTTGAATAAGCTCCACATTCCAGATGTTCCCAGTCCCTGTAGTTTCCTAGTCCAATCTATGCACCCTAATTCTCTCCTGATGGCCTCATAATTACCCTTCCCCCAGCTATAACTACTGCCCCCAGCTTCATGCCTATCCCTATCCATCACTAAGGTGAACGTAACCGAATTGTGGTCACTATCACCAAAAGGATACAGGGACTGGGAACATCTGAAATGTGGAGATTATTCAAGGAGCAGCTACTGCGAGTCCTTGATAAGTATGTCCCTGTCAGGCAAGGAGGAAATGGTCGAGTAAGGGAACCATGGTGTACTAAAAAAGTTAATTCGCTGGTTAAAAGGAAAAGGAGGCTTATGTCAGGATGAGGCTTGAAGGCTCAGTTAGTGCAATGGATAGCTATAGATTAGCCAGGAGGGAGCTAAAGAGTGAGTTAAGAAGAGCTAAAAGAGGACACGAGAAGACTTTGGCTGATAGGATCAAGGAGAATCCTAAAGCTTTCTTTAGATATGTTAAGAATAGAGATTGGTTAGGGCAGGATTAGGGCCAGTCATAGACAGCAGTGGGAAGTTGTGCGTGGAGCCTGAAGAGATTGGAGAGGCACTGAACAAATAGTTCTCTTCGGTATTCACGCAGGGAGATGTAAATGTAGTTGTGGAGAACACTGGGATACAGGGTTGTAAACTGGAAAGTATTGAAGTAGATAAGAAGGACGTGCTAGATATTCTTGAGGGTTTGAAGTTAGATAAGTCCCCTGGGCCAGACGGGATTTACCCTAGGATTCTCTGGGAGGCGAGAGAGATGATTGCAGAGCCTCTGGCTCTGATCTTCAGATCGTCGTTGGTTACGGGTATAGTGACGGAAGACTGGAGGATAGCGAATGTGGTCTCATTGTTCAAGAAGGGGAATAGAGACTTTCCTGGGAATTATAGACCAGTGAGTCTTACTTCTGTTGTGGGCAAAGTATTGGAAAGAATTATTAGGGATAGGATTTATAGTTATTTAGAGAGAAATGAATTGATTGGGGATAGTCAGCATGGTTTGCAGAGAGACTTGGACAAGTTGCAGAGCTGGGCCGAGAGGTGGCAACTGGAGTTTAATGTAGAAGGGTAGGTCGTGCCTTACTAACCTTATTGAGTTTTTTGAAAAAGTGACCAAAGAGGTGGATGGGGGTAAGGCAGTTGATGTGGTATATATGGACTTTAGTAAGGTGTTCGATAAGGTTCCCCATGGAAGGCTTCTGCAAAAAATGCAGATGTATGGGATTGAGGGTGATTTAGCTAATTGGATTAGGAATTGGCTAGCAGATAGAAGACAGAGGGTGGTGGTTGATGGGAGATATTCATCGTGGAGTTCGGTTAAAAGTGGTGTACCTCAGGGGTCTGTTTTGGGGCCCCTGCTGTTTGTAATTTTTATAAATGATCTGGATGAGGGTATTGAAGGATGGATTAGTAAATTTGCGGATGACACCAAAGTCGGAGGAGAGGTAGATAGTGAAGAGGGGTGTTATAGTTTGCAGAGAGACTTGGACAAGTTGCAGAGATGGGCCGAGAGGTGGCAAATGGAGTTTAATGTGGAAAAGTGTGAGGTAATTCACTTTGGCAGGAATAACAAATGTGTAGAGTATAGGGCTAATGGTAGGACTCTTAATAGTGTCGAAGAACAGAGGGATCTTGGTGTATATGTGCATAGATCCCTGAAAGTTGGCAATCAAGTCGGTAAGGTTGTTAAGAAGGCATATGGAGTCTTAGCTTTTATTGGTAGGGGGATTGAATTTCGGAGCTGCAACGTCATGTTGCAAATGTACAAAACTCTAGTGCGGCCGCACTTGGAGTATTGTGTGCAGTTCTGGTCCCCGCATTATAAGAAAGATGTGGAGGCATTGGAGAGGTACAGAGGAGGTTTACCAGGATGTTGCCTGGTATGGAGGACAGGTCTTATGAGGAGAGGCTGAAGGATTTGAGGTTGTTTTCGTTAGAAAGAAGGCGGCTAAGAGGAGACCTTATCGAAACATTTAAGATGATTAGAGGTTTAGATAGGGTGGACAGTGATAGCCTTTTTCCTAGGATGGAGAAAGCTAGCACCAGGGGATATAGCTTTAAATTAAGGGGTGATAGTTATAGGATGGATATCAGAGGTAGGTTCTTTACCCAGAGGTTGGTTAAGGAGTGGAATGCCCTGCCTGCGGCAGTTGTAGATGCGCCAAGTTTGGTGGCGTTTAAGAGGTTAGTTGATAAGTTTATGGACGAAAAGGGAATGGTTTAGGTTAGAGGGTCGTTGCTTTTTCCTAATTGGTCGGCGCAACATCGAAGGCCGAAGGGCCTGTTCTGTGCTGTAATGTTCTATGTTCTATGTGTCAATCATTGCCCTCAATTCATCCATTTTAACTGCCGTTCTCCTGGTGTTAATGTAGAGGCCATCCAGCCTGGCCTCACTCCCCTGAAACCAAATACAGCTTCACTGCCTCTGACTGGTTTGTTTTGCTCTATGTTCTGTGCTCTTATTCTGCTAACACACTGTGTCCCCTCCCCCTGCCAAATTAGTTTAAACTCCTCCCAACAGTCTGAGCAAAACGTCCTGCAAGAATGTTCTTCCTGTTCTGGTTTAGACTGTCCCGCTTGTACATTATTATTTTGTGACATTAAGGGGGAGAAAGGACATCACCAATTTGGATGTTATTAGACAGGAACTTTCAGAAGTTAACTGGGGGAATCAGTTAGCAGACAAACGGGTGGCTGGTAAGTGGGAGGCTTTCAAAAAACCAGGATTCAGGATTAACACACTCCTCCTACCGTGAAGGGCAAGGCTGGGAGAAGTTGGGAACCCCGGATGACTCAGGATATTGAGGACCTGGTCAAGAAGAGGCACATGACATGAATAGGCAGCTGGGATCAAGTGAATCCCTTGAAGATTATAGAGAGTGTAGGAGTAGAGTTAAGAGAGAAATCAAGAGGGCAAAAAGGGGACACGAGATTGCATTGGCAGGTAAGACAAAGGAGAATCCAAAGAGCTTCTACAAATACATAAAGACAAAAGAGTAATTAGGGAGAGAGTAGGGCCTGTTGAGGATCAACAAGGTCATCTACGTGCAGATCCACAAGACAGGAGTGAGATCCTAAATGAATATTTCTCATCAGTATTTACCGTTGAGAAAAGCCTCGATGTTAAGAAACTTGAGGAAATAAGTAGTGATGTCTTGAAGAGTGAACATATAACAGAAAAGAAGGTGCTGGAAGGTGCAGGAGGTGCATCAAGATAGAGAAATCACCAGGACCTGATGAAGTGTAGCTAGGGAGGAAATTGCTGGTCCCCCAGCAGAGATATTTGAATCATCAACAATCACAGGTGAGGTGCCTGAAGATTGGAGAGTGGCAAATGTTGTGTCTTTGTTTAAAAAGGGCTGCAGGGAAAAGCCTGGGAACTACAGGCCAGTGAGCCTCACATCTGTGGTGCATAAATTGTTAGAAGGTTACAGAGAGACAGGATCTACAGGCATTTAGAGAGGCCAGTTCACTTGCTGTTGACTGTCATACTAGCCATTCCGTCTTTGTCTGCACAAACACTTTCCCCTTATATCCCCCTTTCCTGAATGGAAAAGACTTCTTCCAACCTTCTTGTCAAACCCACCCTGACTCATTAACTAATAAAAGTAAAATACTGCAGATGATGGAATCTGAAACCAAATGAGAAAATGCTGGAAAACTTCAGCAGGACTGGCAGACTCTATGAGGAGAGAAAAGAGCTGAGGTTTCGATCGCTTGGAGAAGGATATAGATCTGTTGGAGATTTGGGCGGAGAGATCGGGACAAATGTGAGGTAATGCATTTTGGAAGATCTAATACAAATAGGAAATATACAGTAAACGGAAGAACCCTTGAGAGTATTGATAGGCAAAAGGATCTGGGTGTACAGGTACACAGGTCATTACAAGGAGCAATGCAGGTGGAGAAGGTAGTCGAGAAGGCATACAGAATGCTTACCTTCATCGGCTGGGGCAGTGAGTTTAAAAATTGGCAAGTCATGTTGCAGCTTTATAGAACTTTAGTGAGGCCGCATTTGGAATATAGTGTTCAATTCTGGTCGCCACACTACCAGAAGGATGTGGAGGCTTTGGAGAAAAGATTTACCAGGATGTTGCCCTGGTCTGGAGGGTATTAGCTATGAGGAGAGGTTGGAGAAACTTGGTTTGTTCTCTCTGGAATGACAGAGGTTGAGGGGCGACCTGGTAGAAACCGACAAGATTATAAGAGGCGTGGACAGAGTGGATAGTGAGAAGCTTTTTCCTAGGGTGGAAAAGTCAATTACCAGGGGGCACAGGGTTAAGGTGCGAGAGACAAGGTTTAAAGGAGATGTACAAGAAAGATTTTTTTTACACAGAGGGTGGTGGGTGACTGAAACTCATTGCTGGGGAAGGTAGTGGAAGCAGATACAATAGCGACTTTTAAGTGGCGCTTTGACAAGTCCATGAATAGGATGGGAATCGCGGGATATGGTCCCCAGAAGGATAGGGGGTTTTAATTCAGTCGGAAAGCATGGTCAGTGCAGGCTTGGAGGGGCCGAAGGGCCTGTTCCTGTGCTGTAATTTTCTTTGTTCTTCTTTGTTCTTTGAGTCCAGGTGACCCTTTGTCAAAAACTGATTCATTTCCCCTCACGCTGTGTGTTCACTTTTAGTCAACTGCTGAGGAGTTTTACTCTGTGTGAGGATAAACTCATTGCTGTGATTAACAGAATTCATTTTTCAAAAAGCATTTCTAATATCAAAAGTCCCTTGTTCATCATTAAAGACCGTCTGAAAATCTCTAACATTGATACTGAATGTTCAGAACTCATAAATGTCCAGGTCCATAACCAATAACAACAGGAGAAATAATTTGTATCATTTTGTTTACAAAGAAATGAACTAAGATTATCTCAGTAAAACTTTGCAAAATTAGGATTAATTCATGTCATATCATTTGTTACCTTATTTTAGCGAGTCAATGATCAGTTTAACTGGAGCTTTGCCCTCAGTATAAAAAAAAAGTTTAAATATAGCTGTGGTAATGTGTTAATCTCTTGTCTAACAGCGTTGTGACAGCTGTGACTGACACAGTGCAGATGTGCTCTGACAGAAGCTGCTCTCTGTATGTGATTTAATCCTCAAGAAGAATACAAATCCAGTTATACTTTTAGGACATAGTTTTCAGGTTGTTTAATGTTTTAATATCTTACCTCTTTGAGATCATGGTGTGTGAGAGACAAGCTGGGGCAAAGACAGCTCTGAAATAAAGATAATTAGAATTATGCACAAACTCTTAGACGGTGAACATCTGTATAGTGTATACATTTACAAAACACTCAAACTATACAGCTCCTTTCTGAGGCAACTTAAGCCATTGAAAGGATTTATGAGCACTGCGTACAGACTGAGTGATTTACACCACCCTTGTAACTCACCGTTTAAATGCTTCCACACTCTGAGAACTTAAATTGTTCCAAGTCCTGTCAACAGTTTACAACTATTTAAAAATAAATTGCTCATTGTTCTAATGAATACTTTGCAGTCTTCCACGCCAGATTGTCTGGGTGTTGTCAATATCGACATCAGGCTGTGATCATGTAATCCAGGCTGACAATTTCACAGTAACATTTAAACCTTTTTGCTCAAGGAAACATTCTTCAGATGCAAATGTGAAACTGACTCAATCTGCCTGTCCTCATGCTGCAAGTGGACAGTTACTGTTCCTGAACTCCCACGTAAAAAACAGCACACTGCTTTCCCAATTTCCAACACAAAACTCTTCCTGGAATTTGAAATTTCGAACCAATTCCAGATACAGAGATTAGTCACAGAGCAGTTATTGGGAAGGAAAATCCAGCACCACATACAGGGAATAATCGATCCTCTGTCAGTTTAAAGTTTAAAAATTTAATGTTTATTTATTCACGTCAGAAATAGGTTTACATTAACCCTGCAGTGAAGTTACTGTGAAAATCCCCTACACTCTGGCGCCTGTTCAGGTACACTGAGGGAGAATTTAGCATGGCCAATGCACCTAGCCAATACTTTCAGACTGTGGGAGGAAACCAGAGCACTCAGAGGAAACCCATGCAGACACAGGGAGAATGTGCAAACTCCACACAGACAGTGATGCAAGTCAGCAATAGAACACGGATCCCTGGCACTGTGAGACAGCAGTGCTAAACACTGTGCCACCGTGATGCCCCGGGTCCCTAGCGCTGTGAGACAGCAGTGCTAAACACTGTGCCACTGTGCTGCCCCGGGTCCCTGGCACTGTGAGACAGCAGTGCTAATCACTGTGTCACTGTGCTGCCCCAGGTCCCTGGCGCTGTGAGACAGCAGTGCTAATCACTGTGTCACCGTGCTGCCCCGGGTCCCTGGCACTGTGAGACAGCAGTGCTAATCACTGGGTCATCGTGCTGCCCTGGGTCCCTGGTGCTGTGAGACAGCAGTGCAAATCACTGTACCACCGTGCTGCCCGCCTGTTTTGTTGCACTGCCCGAGATGAATTTTGCTGTCTCCATTCTGCGGGAATCCAATGTTTCCTAGAGAGCTCTTTCTCAAAGAAAGTTTTGTCTTCCCCGGGGTTAAAGCTGTGGAGGAAGATTGTCATTGAAAAGAACTTAATTGTTCCAATGTGTCATCCGTGTTGGTGCTTGCACAGGTTTTCAGTGTGCATGTGATTAAGCTGCCACTCACTTACTAGCTAGCACTACACGAATGCTTTTACATGTTCCATGGATGTGTTCATGTGTGTATCAAGAGTGTGCATCCCTTTGCTGCAGGAACAGAGCAGAACAGGGTTTTCTCGCTGCCTGCATTAATGTGAAACAGCTTCACTGAAACTTATAACAGTCTTCTATCTACCCGCCCCCACCCCTCTCACCCTACCATATCCCTCTGTCCACACACACCCCTCCCCCATGCCCCTCAACCTCTTCCAGAAGTGGCTAGGGAGCAGTGGGGAAGTCCTATTTCACTGACGGGGAGACTGTAAATAGCTACAGGGACGTGGAGACTGTACAATTCTCTTCTTACTGTTCCAATTACTCAGGCGACCCGGCCAGAAGTGAAACAAATGCAATCCACAGGAGGTTTCTCTAGGCTTCGTTACGGCGAGAGAAAAATCACCTCATTCCTCAAAGCAGCTGCCCACCTCTTGTGATTGAAAAGAAAGGCAGCTTTGATATCCCCAGGATGTGTATTTCAGGAGTAGAATGATTATTGATTATTGCTGAGACTGGAATAAAAGAGAAGGTTCTGCTGGAGTCAAAGAGACCTGAAGTTCCCAGAGGCTTCACAAGGTATACTAGTTAGAGGAAATACTCATTGTATCCCACAGTGTACACTGGGGGTCTACAGAGTATACTTCAATGTATACTTCAATGTATACTGTGATTCTATAATATATACTAAATAGAGGAAATACCCACTGAATCATTGTCATTGAGGTTTACAATATGGAAACAGGCCCTTCAGCTCTTTTTTTAAAACCCCTAAGCTAGTCCCAATTTCCTGCATCCTTTCTGCATGCTTTCTGGTTTAATAATATCATTTCTATAATAAAGTGACCAGATTTCCACACAATATTCCAAGTGTGGCCTTACTAATGTCTTGTATAACTTCAACAAGACATTCCAACTCCTGTATTCAATGTTCTGACCAATGAAACCAAGCATGCTAAATGCCTTCTTCACCACTCTGTCCACCTGTGACTCCACTTTCAAAGAGTTATGAACCTGTAACCCTAGATCTCTTTGTTCTGTAACTCTCCCCAGTGTCCTGCCATTAACTGATTAAGTCCTGCCCTGGTTCAATCAACCAAAATGCATCACCTTGCATTTGTCTAAATTAAACTCCATCTGCCATTCCTTAACCCATTGGCCCAATTGATCAAGATCCCGCTACAATTGGAGATAACTTTCTTCACTATTCACTACGCCACTAATCTTGGTATCATCTGCAAACTTACTAACCATGCCTCATATATTCTCAACCAAATCATTAATATAAATGACAAATAACAGTCATTGTGATTCTATAATATACACTAGATAGAGGAAGTAGTCACCGTATACCACAGTGTACACTGTGAATCTATAATATATACTAGATGAGGAAATACTGTATATTAAAATGTACACTGAAGTTCAATAGTATTTACTACTTTGAGAAAATGGCCATTTTTTTTAAAGGTCAGTGGGATGTCAATGATGTTAAAAGGAAACTGATACAGATACGCACAGTTACAAGGAGGAGATCAGATATCTCTTGCCACCATCATGAAGTATTTCTCTGACTGTGAGTCCTGCTTGTAATCTATCATCTCCTTCTCCACCTCCAAAGCAACAAGGGCCACTCGCTCAGGGATATCCACTTGCAGGTCATTTTATACACAGAAATTATGTTTCTCACAGATTGGTGAGACACACACACTGGGCATATCCATCAATACAGCAAGTTAACCTTTCATTCCTCTGTGCTCCAGTGGGAGGTCCTTTACTGCTGCTTACTCCAGCTATTGATTATCTAGAATAACAAGGTGTCGGCTTTGTCCAAAAAAGACAGAATAATTCAGGAGAAACACATCAAACACTTGAGTAAAAGGCTAATTCAAAATTCAGAATCAGTATCAATTGCACTCTGAATTAACCAATCATATTCTAGTCTGACCTGTTAAACTGGATGAATTCTCTGGTTTATCTCAGATTCAGTTATCTAATGACTAGGAGTCGTCCCCCTGCATTGTACCACAGACTTCCCGTGGACTGTTTGAAATAAAGCGGTAATATACAGGTTGAGTGCTGGAGTAACAACAGTTCAAGCAGCACTATCCAGCTGCAGACATTGGTACATGTTAGTGAAATTTATTCTACTCATACCCCATCTTCAGGGAAATTCCCATTCCAGTAATGCTTTGGGAGGTGGATAGAGATTTGTTCCTCAACGTTATCTTAATTTCCTTTCCTCCATTTTACACACGTCCTGCTCGATTACATCCAAGAACAGGATAACCTCTAACAATAAGTGGAACTCCCTTGCTACAGGTAGGGAGCGGGAAGACCAGTTCACAGGCATTCGGGTTAACATGGTGCATTGGGGAGTCTCTAGTTTCAGCCATTCCTACACAGCACGTCTACATTTATTATAATGTGCTTCCACACTCAAGCAATAAAGATTGTGTCCAATAAGCAACGCCCTAGGCCCAACCATCTTCAGCTGCTCCATCAATGACCTTCCCTCCAGCATAAGGTCAGACATGGGGATGTTCACTGATGATTACACAATGTTCAATGCCATTCAGGACTCCCCAAATACTGAAACAGTCCAGGTCCAAATGCAGCAAGACAGGGGCAATGTCCAAGCTTGGGATGGCAAGTTACTTTCATGCTACACAAGTGCCAGGCAATCTCCAACAAGAGCTAATCTAACTATAACTGATATTCAATGGCATTACCATCACTGAATCACCATTCTGAGGGCTTCTATTGACCAAAATAGACTGGACCCGCCACAAACACAGTGGCTACAAGAGCAGGTCAGAGGCTGGGAATACTGCAGCGAGTAACTCACCTCCTGAGTCGCCAAAGCCTGTCCACCCTTGACAAGGCACAAGTCAGGAGTGTGATGGAATACTCTCCACTGGCCTGGATGGGTGCAGCTCCAACAACACTCGAGAAACTTGACACCATCTAGGACCAAGCAGTTCCACTTGATTGGAACTCCATCTATCACCTTCAACATTCACTCCCTCAACATTGCCTGCAGTGATTCAGGACGGAAGCTCACCATGACTTTCTCAAGGACAATTAGGGGTGAGCAGTAAATACTGATCTAGCCAGCAGTGCCACATCCCGTAAATTAATTTGCAAGTATTATATTTTGCTGCTTTACTTACGAGACGTCCCGCAGAGAATTCCTCAGGTCTCTACCCAGATTCTGGATATAGTTCCACTGGTTTTCTGTGAGAGAGTGGCTCCCAAGTTGGATATTCTCCATTTTCAACTGTTCTTCATCAAACAGCCACTGCACCACAAACACTGGCGCTGAAACAGGAACACTGCATGTTACACTGACCCTCCAAGGCACACAGAAACACAGAAATCTAACATGTTCAAAGCTCCATTTACATTTTAGGGACGAATACATCCTGTAGCCAAAGAAACATTGCCATTCATCTCCGCGTCTGAACTGCTGTCGGCACCTTTCAGGAACGACTCCATTCCATAACCTGCACAGAGAGCTCTCATTAACTCATTGTAAAACTGCACAATAATGATCAACACAAAACAACAGGGAGCAGCTACTGAACCATATTTAAAATTCATAAAAAGACCACATTTCCCTACACACATCCTACTAACCATTCAAACGTATTTTTTATTTTCATTATAACAGAGGGGATTTTCATAGTAACTTCATCGCATTGTTAATGTAACCCTATTTGTGACATGGATACAATTCATAAACATTAAAGTTCCACAACATTTTCAGCCAATGTCATTTTGAAAACAATAAAGAGTTTTTGGGGGTTGAATTTCCTGTCATTCCATCACCATAGCAACGCAGGAGTGATAAGCTAACTCCAATTTATACATGTCAGAGAGCTGGAGGTGATATCAGAGCAGAGGAGATGGGCCGAATGGTCTACTGCTACTTGTACTTCTAATGATCATGTTATGGGATTGGAGAAGTTAAATTCCCTAGGCTCAATTTCTTTGGGAAACTTTGGAAACTGTTGGTGATGATGAGGTTCTGTAGGGAGTGGGGGTGGGGGGCACATCCTCCCCCCCCCAGTCTGGGAGGGGAGAGGAGTGAGGGGGCAGGGGGCAGGGAGGTGCCAGCCTGACCCACACCTCTCTGGGTCCCCAATCAACTCCTTCAGGACACACAACATTACACAGCACCAACAGGAGGTCCTTGGCCATCAGTGGGGTGGCTGACAGGCCCCAAATCACACACCCCATCCCACACACATCCCACACCCTTTCCCTCTCTCACATTGCCCACTTCCCCCTCCTGCAAACACCCCACTCCCCCCTCCCTCACACACCAACCTTCTCCCAAACACACCACCCTCCTCCCCCCACACACCTCACCCACTTCCCACCCCACTCACCACTCTTCCCCCACACATCCCACTCTTCCTCCCCACATGCCCCAATCTCCCCTCCCTCACACGTCCCAATCCCGCCTTCCTCACATCCCCCCCCCCCTCCCCTACCACAATTTTCAGTTCCTGGGTGGTTGATTTGGGGCCCTGGGCTGTTTATTTTGTCTTCTGAGAAAGGGAAGTGGTAGTAATTGTCCGGATAATATCCAGCCCAGAAATAGCCTGATACGTGTGTGGGTCTGGGATGTAATATTCACAGTTTGCAACTCCACATTGTGGATGTGTGGGCTTCTCTCTTTTCAGTTCCTTCTCTTTCTGAAACTATTGTCATGCAGGAAATGACACAGTGAACTGGGAAGTTAAAAATAACAAACACTGCTAAGTATTCTGCTGCACTCACAGAAATAAACTGAATCCATACCTTGAGACTTTACAGGTTCTGTAAGACAATGAATATATCGGTAATTAGTTGGCCTACCTGAGTCCCTTTTTAATGACATGGTTTGGGCTGCAGGAAGTTGCATCTGGACATTCTGTCTGTCGTGGTTGTTTATTGTCCAGGAACCAGCCGGAATCCACCAAACCCCGGACCTGTACATCGGCACCCAGCTGTGCCAGCAGATTAGCTACCCGTTCGATATTCAGCAACACTCCCGTTCCACCAGCACTGCGCACATTACAAACCAAAACATTAGAAAAACTTCCAGGGACATTTCTTACAAGTGTCATCATTTATTCAATCTTAATTTTTTAATGTATTTTTACTGCTGTTGCTGCAAATACTTATTTTATTAAAATACTCAACTCTCCATCTCATGGAGAATCCGATACATCATTATATCAAATAACAGGTTAAATTTTTAATTACATAATTATATCAAACTGGAATCACATGCTCAATCTCAGTTAGTGAAATGTTTCATTTCATTTAAAACACAAAAATTGCAAAGAGAATTTCACTAATCACAGGTTGATGCCACAGAGGCAAAGAATTGATGGCTCACATGTCAGTGAAGTTGTGTATTAAAGCTAAACCAGACAGCCTGTGAAATACAGCTCACACTGAGTACCACCCCGCCTCCTACAGAATCTCATCATTACCAACAGTTTCCAAAGTTTCCCAAAGAAATTGAGCCTAAGGAATTTAACTTCTCCAATCCCATAACATGATCATTAGAAGTAGAAATAGCAGTAGACCATTCGGCCCATCTCCTCTGCCTGTGAAATACAGCTCACACTGAAGTAGTACAGCTACTTCACACTGAGAGGGAAAGGAATAGTTAATAAATCGCAGGTTGGTTATCCATGCTGGTGCCTACTTGTTTTGAGAATGGTGAGGAATAATCTCTCAGAGGAATGGTGAAGAATAATCTCATGGAAGTCAAACCTCAAGGAGAGAGGAAAGGTAGAAAGTCTTCTGGCAAAGTGGCATGGTGGAATAAAGGTTAGCACTGCTGTTTCATAGTGCCATGGACCCAGGTTTGATTCCTGGCTTGGGTCACTGTCTATGTGGAGTTTCCATGCTTTCTATGTCTGTGTGAGTTTCATGGAACATAGAACACTACAGCACAAACAGGCCCTTCGGCCCATGAGTTGCACCGATCACATCTATGCCTACCAATCCACAGACCTATCTATAACCCCCTATCCCATTTGTTCCCATATACTCATCCAGAAGTCTTTTAAAAGACCCCAGCAAGTTTGCCTCTACCACCACCGACGGCAGCCGATTCCATTCACTCACCACCCTCTGAGTGAAAAACTTATCCTTAACATTCCCTCTGTATTTGCTTCCCTGCACCTTAAATCTGTGTCCTCTCGTAGCGACCATTTCAGCTCGGGGAAATAGTCTCAGAGAGTCCACCCTATCTATTCCTCTCAGTATTTTATAAACCTCTATCAGGTCGCCTCTCAACCTACGTTTCTCCAGTGAGAAGAGTCCCAGCTCCCTCAACCTATCTTCATACGGCCTGCCTCCCAATCCAGGCAGCATCCTTGTAAACAACATCCTTGTTCCTCTGGGTGCTCTGGTTTCCTCCCACAGTCTGAAAGATGTGCTGGTTAGGATGTATTGACCTGAACAGGCGTCGGAATGTGATGGCTAGGGGAATTTCACAGTAACTTAATTGCAGTGTTAATGTAAGTCTTACTTGTGACTAATAAACTTTAAAAAGAAGCGGAAATAGGTCGAGGAAATGTGTTCTTTCTCAACAGAGACAAGAGGAGAATTGAGAAATCAGAACAGTTTAATAGTGGAAAAGGAAACTGCGAGATATGGAACTGATTCAGAAGCTGGAAACTGGACTGCAGAAGATCATGTTTCACAGTTTCGATTTGTTTGAAAAGGAACTTAAAGCTTGATTTTATCATTTTGATTCTAATTGCTGAATCTGGGAATGTTTCAGATCTGACTTGGAAACCTGTTCTCAGGCGCCCCCATACGCATTCTGCCTGAGAAAATGAAATGGCAGGTCTGAATCGCGTAGAGGGCAGGGCTGAGCATGCCCGAAATGATCGGAGTACTGAACTGTGCACGTGCACGAGGAATAAACATTTGAAAATCGCGCCCCTGTCACACTGCCCCCGGGCCGCAGAAAGCAGAGAAAGCTGCCCAGGAGCAAAAAGCGAGAGCGATGGACCCTACAGACATCACCTCCCCCCCCGCCAAAAAAAACAACATAACTGTTCCCTTTATCCACCCACCTCCCCACCCCGCTACCCAGACCGATCACGACTCTTGCCCCCTTCTCCAGCCCCAATCACCCGCAGAGTGACTGCAATGCCCCCTGCTCTTCCCCATCTTCCCCCCTCCCCCAGACAACAATCTGTCCTCCCTTCCCTCCCTCCCACAAGAAAATGATCGAGCCTCCTTTCTCCCTACCTCGCTCACAGAGAATGATCTGGATCACCTCCCCCTGCCCCACCACCACCAATCTGAGTCAGAGAGCCACTGGAAGCTCTGAACTTCCCTCTCCAGAAGCTGGAGCAACCAAAACAGACCATTACCGAGCATGCCTATTTCACACTGAATCTGTTCGGGCGAACACGGTGATAAGGGGGAAATGTTGGTAAATGCGGGCAGGCAGTTCATTAATACAATTTAAATGCATGCAAATACATTTAAATCGCCATTGTGCCCATTTTGGGTGCGATTCAGATCGCAGCCATTTTCAGACCTCGGTAAAGTGGGCATTTTTGTGGACGTGGGCACGGATCGCGTTAATGGCCTTGTGCCTGACTTTCCCCAGTTTTCCTGCCCATTTTTCCTGCAATGGTAAAATTGGGCCTTTAATGTCAAAATCAAAGTAATTCAATGATAAGAGGACATTGTTAATGAATCTCTTTCTCATTCATTTCTCACTTTTGAAGAAAGAAAGTGAAATTGAAGGTGAGATTTCTCTATACTCATTACTCTTGTGATGGCTCCATGGTGTAATGGTCAGCACTCTGGACTTTGAATCCACCGATCTGAGCTCAAATCTTGGTGGGACTTCAACATGTTCTGGCACAGTGGATTAGCACTGCTACCTCACAGTGCCAGGGACCTGGCTTCAATTCCTGGTTTGGGTCACTGGCTATGGGAAGTCTGCATGTTTTTCCTTGTGTCTCTGTGGGTTTCCTCCGGATGCTCCAGTTTCCTCCTACACTCCAAAAATGTGTGGGTTAGGTGTATTTGCTGTGATAAATTCTCCCTCAGTATACCCGAACAGGCGCTGGATTGAGGTGACTAGGGAATTTTCACAGTAACTTCATTGCAGTGTGAATGTGGCTAATAAATCAACTTTACTTTTACTCTGTTTGCTACTTGCCGTTTGCACAATAATTCAATTTAACAATGTGTAACTATTCCCATTTCACTGAAGTGAATGGGAAGACAAGTGCATAGAAACAGAGAAGACAGGAGCAGGAGGAGGCCATTCAGCCCTTCGAGCCTGTCCCACCATTCATCACAATCACAGCTGATCATCCAATTCAATAGTCTAATCCCGCTTTCTCCCCATAATCTTTGATCTCATTCACCCCAACTGCTATATCCAGCCACCTCTTGAATACATTCAATATTTTGGCATCATCTGCTTCCTGTGGGAATGAATTCCAAAGGCTCACCAGGTAAGAAATGTCTCCTCATCTCTGTTCTAAATGGTCCATCCGGAATCCTCAGACTGTGACCCCTGCTTCTGGCCATCCCCCACCATCAGGAATATCCTCCCTGTATCTACCCTGTCAGAATTTTATAAATCTCTATGAGACCCCCCCCTGCCCCCCCACTCCATTCACCTGGACTCAGGGAACACATGGGATACAGGGAATTAAATGTAATTTCACTGACAGTGTAGGAAGGATGATCAGAGTTTCACGGACAAACCTCACCACAAATTTTACATTTTATTCAATTCCTCTTGGAAGCTGGAAATGTGACCATTCTCAACCCTGTCAAAATGTTATTTTACCTCCAATATATCCAGCCCAGATCACAAGAGGCCCTGTCAGTATACCCAGTGAGCATTAGGTAATTAAATGGTGGGAAGTTCCGATATATCCCTGAATATAAGATGGTTGCACTGCCTGTAGGAATGATTGATATAGTTGTACCCAAGTCAAATTTGTGATGGTCCAAGTGACTAATTTGCTAAAATTTGTATTTTGTTAATGATATATATTTTTCTATAAATGTAGCTTGATTCAATTTTTCCTACAACACTGTTCAGAGTGTCATACAGGAGCTTCCAGGAAGATGTAATTAAAGTGTATTGGATAAGTTTAGCCTGGCAGGTTAGAACACAATCCTTTTATCTCAGAGATATGAGGGTGACAACACATCAGGGTCCAGCTGCTGTGCTGTAAAGTATGAGGACACGGGGTGATTCCATGTGGAGAGTTCCTGATTTAACTGCAATGTCCTGGGGATGGAACAAACAGAAACAAGGATTCTCCACAGGAGGGAAGGGAATGAAGAACATGATTCCTCTCACAATAAACAGCATTGACTGAAGAAGAAAAAATAAAAGCAAATTACTGCAAATACCAAAACAGAAAATGCTGGAAAGTCTCCGCAGGTCGGGGAGCATCTGTAAAGAGCGAAAAGAGCAGACGTTTTGAGTCCAGTGACCCTTTGTCACAGCCCCAGCTCGAAACATCAGCTCTTTACTCTCCTTTCATTGACTGAAGATTTGGAGTTAGCCTGGCCTTTCATTCTGACATGGGCATTTCATAATCTGCTCACCGCAGTGTTATCAACTTCCACAGGAAACATTCTTCCCAATATAATCACATCAGATAGTTTTCACTGTCACTCAACTGCATCAGAACAAGGTGCTGAATTAGAAACAGTTCCTTTCTAATGTCATTTTATATGCACCAAATAGTCAAAAGATTTCAAAGTAATTCTGTTTGCTATCTTCTAGACATTGGGTATCACAAATCTTCTTTCATTTCATTTTTGTGTTTAATTATTATTTGTTTTTATTCATTCATTGGACACGGATGTTGCTGGTTGGTCAGTATTTATTGCCCATCCCTGGTTGCCTGAGGGCAGTTGAGAGTCAACTACATTGCTGGGGACTTTGGAATCACATGTAGACCAGACCAGGTAAGGACGGCAGATTTCCTTCCCTAAAGGACATTAATGAACCGGATGGGTTTCTCTGACAATCGACAATGGTTTCATGGTGATCAGTAGATTCTTAATTCCAGAAATTTTTTATTGAATTCAAATTCCACCCTCTGCCATGGTGGGATTCAAACCCGGGTTCCCAGAACATTAGCCGAGTTTGGGGTTAATAGTCAAGGAATAATCGGCCATTGCCTCCCTATAATGCATAATTAATTAGGAGTTAATGTCTCTCTTTGTATCTGCAGTCCAATCTCTCCACCAACCTCGCCAACATCTCTCATTGTCAGGGTCTGTCCCCACATTACTGATCGTTGTTGCTGTAGCTCACGTTTCCCTGTCCAGCACTCTGCCAGGCAGTCGAATGTACAAATAATGCAGTGGGATCTCTGCATGTCTGGATAGTTAAGTCTCCTGTCTGTAAACCTACTCCGCAACCTATAATCATTAGGGTCAATGATTTTGGAACAACATGGGAACTAAGAGTTGTGAATGTCCAGCCCTGCCACCAGTGCGGGTGCAGTGGGATAGAAAAAAGATCATTGACTTTCAGTGAGACTGGACAATACCAGCAGCAAGCGGGATTGGTCAATTCCAGCAATGAGTGGGATTGGTCAATACTGGCGGTGGACGGGATTGGCTGATCCCAGTGTGGGCAGAACTGGATGATCCTGGCAGTGGACAGGACTGGATGATTCCAGCACGGATGGGATTGGATGATCTCGCCGGTGGATGGGACTGGATGATCCCAGCAGTGGAATGGACTGGATGTTCCTAGCAGTGGACGGGACTGGACGATCCCAGCGACAAGTGGAACAGGATGATCTCAGCCAAAATCAGCATCAGGTAAATACATATGTATAATATAGACCAGAGGTAGGCCATTGGGCCCCTCTAGCCTGTGATTCCAGTTCCACATTACAGCATTAGCAGGGAAAATATTAGAATCTATTGTAAAGGGCGTGATAAATAGACACTTGGATAATCAAATTGAACAGAGTCACAGGAATTTATGAGTGAGACATCAGGTTTGATGAAATTGTTGAAGTTTTTTGAGGATGTTACTCACAGAATTGATAAAGTCGATGGACATTTAATTTTCAGAAGATTTTCGATAATGTCCCAGAGGAAATTGAAAAGTTTCAAGTTTTTCGGTGTCCAGATCACCAACAACCTGTCCTGGTCCCCCTCATGCCGATACTATAGTTAAGAAAGCCCACCAATGCTTCTACTTTCTCAGAAGACTAAGGAAATTTGGCACGTCTGCTATGACTCTCACCAACTTTTACACCATAGAAAGCATTCTTTCTGGGTGTATCATAGTTTGGTACAGGCTCCTGCTCCACTATACTCTGCATCCTTTCCTTTCCTTCTCCCCTATGTACACTATGAACGGTATGCTTCTCTCTACAGTGCACAATAAACAATGCTTTTCACTATATACCAATATGTGTGACAATAATAAATAAATTAAATCAAATCAAATTAGCAAAATTAAAGCTGATGGGATAGGGGGCAATATCTTGGCACAGATTGAGGACTGGCTAACAGGTAGAAATCAGAGAGTAGGAATAAATGGATCATTCTGACATTATCAGGCTGTGGTTAGTGGGGTATCACAAGGATCAGTATTTGGGCCTCAGCCATTCACAACACAGTTCAATGATTCGGGTGTGGGAACCAGGCGTAATATTCCCAAGTTCATGGATGATACAAAGCTGGGCGGGAATGTGTGTTGTGAGGAGAATGTAAAGCGGCTAGAGGAGGATTTGGACAGATTCAGTGAGTGGCCAAGAACTCAGCAGATAAAATATAAAAAGTGTGAGGTGAACCATTTTAACAGGAGGAACAGAAATGCAGAATATTTCCTAAATAGTAAGAGATTAGAAAGTGTGAATGTACAGAGGGACCTGGGTGTTCTTGTCTATGAGTGACTGAAGGCTAACATGCAGGTGCAACAGCGATTAGGAAGGCTAATGGAATGTTAGTCTTTAACACAAGGATATTTGAGTCCAGGAATAGTGGTTTGACCGCACCTGTGTGCAGTTATAGTCCTCTTATCCCAGAACGGATATTACTGTCACTGAGGGAGAGTAACAAAGGTTTCAAAATAAAGGGGAACCACTTAGGACCCAGATAAGGAGAAATTTTTTTCTACACAGGATGGTGAGTCTTTGGAATTCTCTGCCCCACAGGGATGGGGAAGATCAGTCATTGAGTGTGTTTAATATAGGGATTGATAGATTCTGATTAACAATAATGTAAAGGGTTCTGGGGATAGTGTGGGTAAAAGGCATTGAAGTGGCCAATCAGCAATAATTATATTGAATGGTGGATCACGCTTGATGGGCTGAATGGTCTACTCCTGTTCCCACACTCCTACATAGCTTTGTCAAAAGACTTTTCTTTGCAAAAGTACCAAAACTCAGGCTGCCAATCACATAATGAAACAAAATCTGTTCCAGTCAAGTCTGAGCAGATGATTGGAATCTATAGAGAACCAGAAATAACAAATTAAAATTTCAAATCAAACACCTTAATGTGCAAATCATAACTTCCTCCTCACCCAATACAAGAGCAGTGATATGAAAATTAATTTGTTCGATATTTCTTCTGTAGTTAAATAAAGAGCAGCAGGTGATAACTCTCTCTAACTCACTCTCAGCACTGTTGGTTTAATAATGAATAAAACTTGCTTACCTGGTTCCAGTTAACATGACAACTTTTGCCAGTTTAATCCCTTTGGGAACCAAATCTTTGATCACTTCCTTGAGGATCAATGAGCCCATAAAAGCATAATCAACTGGAAAGAAAACATCTACATTAAAGAACAGAACCACCTTTACATCTGTTTCCCACAATAATACGTCAAAGAATAGTATTAAAATGTACCTTGGCGAGTTTTGGGTGCAGTTCCACTCCACACATCACTTGAACAGTACGGCACAAAGCTGTTCCATAAAAAATACAAATGAATGAACAGTTCATCAAGCTGCTTTCAGATCAAATATGAAATCCACATGGAGAAGCTCTTACAAACACCTGTTTAATATTCCACACTGTGTACATTAACCACCAATCTCACGTCATGTTTAAATGGATTGAATGGATCAAAAGCCTCCAAACACCATGGGGTGTTCATATAAATAAAAGATTATTCCTAAATATCCCCAATGTGGATATTTACATTTGTGTGTAATATAACACAGGCAATCCCAAAGTACTTTACTTTGTAAATGAATCATTGATGTAATATAGGAAATGTCTGACTCAATCTTCACACAGCAAGATCCCACAAAGAGCAATATAGAGTCATAGAGGTTTACAGCACAGAAACAGGCCCTTCGGCCTAACTTATGCATGCTGCCCTTTTATTTAAACCCCTAAGCTGGTCCCAATTGCCCGCATTTGGCCTATACCCCTCTATACTCATCGTACCCATGTAACTATCTAAACGCTTTTTAAAAGACAAAATTGTACTTGCCTCTACTACCACCTCTGGCAGCTTGTTCCAGACACTCACCACTCTCTGTGTGAAAAAATTGCCTCTCTGGACATTTTTGTATCTCTCTCCTCTCACCATAAACCAATGCCTTCTAGTTTTAGATTCCCCTACCTTTGGAAAAGATATTGATTATCTATGATCACCTATTTCTGTGACATTGATTTTGGGATAAATATTGTCTGCTGCTCTCTTTGATAATCGTGTGCTAGAATATTTTATATCTATCAGAGAGTGCAGACAAGGCCCTGATTTACTGTCTCAGCAGAAAGATGCACCTCCAACAGTTCAGCACCACCTCCGTATCCCAGGGTGTCAGTTTTGGTGTTAAGCTTCCATCTGTGTTCAAGTTCTGGGAGCTGAATTTGAATCTGGAATCTTCTGCCTTTAAAGTTTAGTTTATTTATTTATTAGTCACAAGTTGGCTTACATTAACACTTCAATGAAGTTACTGTAAAATTCTCCTAGTTGCCATACTCCAGCGCCCATTTGAGTCAACAGGCATTTCCTGTAGGGGAAACCGGAGTATCCAGAGGAAACCCACACAGACATGGGGAGAATGTGCAAATCCCACACAGACAGTGACCCAAGCCAGGAATGGAACCCGGGTCCCTGACACTGAGAGACAGCAGAGTTAATCACTGTGCCACTGTGTCTTGGAGCTAAAGCCAAGGCGGTGATGCAGAGGATCTGGTTCAGCATCAGAAACCCACCTCCAGTGAAATACTAAACCAAAGGCAAAATACAAGAGCTCTGACAAAGAGACATCCTAACTCGAAACCTTGGCTCGATTCTCTCTCCACAGATGCTGTCAGGCCTCCTGAGATCTTCCAGCATTTTCTGTTTTTGTTCCAATGGGTAACTGATTGGAATTTTAATGTTTGTGGGGATTAGTTCTTCACTCATACGGAGAGGTGTTTCTTGTTCAATTGGAATGGAGGTGAAATGTGAGACAATGCCGGCCCTGAGGAGGCTGACATTGCCTGGGGGAAGAGAGGCCACGGCAGCAAGTGATGATGGGGGGTGTTAGAGGGGAGACAAAAGCCTGGGACAGATTGTAGGACAGATCTCACTTCACTGATACCAACCTGGATCTTTGGAAACAAGGGCACAGATATCGGTGACCATCTCCCTGGAATCAGTCTCCTGGTTCTTGATTATTATCGGTATTTCTGTTTTCAGTAATATATCCTGGGCTGTGGATTTGTTCTCCATTATATTTCTGCCCCTCTCTGTACCTTCCTGATGCCCCTGTGTTCTGTCCTCTGAAGGATATTGCCCCTCGTTGTCTAGAATCTGTCCCCAGTGAGAGCTCCTCCTGAGCAAGATGTTGACTATCTATGATCACCTATTTCTGTGACATTGATTTTGGGATAAAGATTGTCAAGGACACCAGGGGTAAATCTGCTTCTCTCTTAGATAATCGTGTGCTAGAATATTTCATATCTGTCAGAGAGTGCAGATAAGGCCCTGATTTACTATCTCAGCAGAAAGATGCACCTCCAACAGTTCAGTACCCCCTCAGTATCCCAGACTGAATTAGAAAGGTAATTTGAAGAAGTGATAAGTGATTGATCTGAAACTGTCAGCTCACTCCTCCTTCCAAACTCAGAAATTCCTCAGACATTCATTATCAAAATAAATCTCTGAAAACTGGCTGATTATTGACAAGTTCAGGTTGGGGTTAAAAATATGAAGCTAATTTTCCTTCTTTTCTCACTGAAGTACAAATGGATCTGATTGGTTCTGAGATAATTCCTTCCGCTGGCCTGTGAGATCAGCTGGTGTAGGGTACACATTGCCCACAGTGCCATCACCAAGGGCAATGCCTACACCCACCCCCTGCCAGCGTGATGCCATGCTCCTCGATGGGAACGATGCTCAGGATGTCGGACATCCCATAACCTCTCCCTGTCCCTGCGTGCGACCCGGTGCTATCTAAAGACAGCTGGACAGAGTGTGAACAAAGGCTGATGGGAAGGATGGCCTTTATGTGTGGGTGGGAGTGAGGTTATGGGCAGGATGAGGAGATGAGGTACACAGGGTAGATTGTACCTACCCCGAGGGAAGCCACTGGATCAGACCGAGGGTCTCTATTATCAAGTGAAGAAAACCTTGAAATTCTGCATGAGATCTGAGCCCTCTGCAGATCCCCAGGAAGAGCCATGATGGTGACTGCCATTGTTCGAGAGGGTGTGTTGTAATCTGTGGCAGTAATATTTACACACTCATCTTCAAGAGATTCTCACCCATGGAAAGGTGAGGATGAACGCAGGCCAGGATCCCAGAAATCAATATCTTTGAGAACAAGGAGACCAGGAGGATTCTGACAGGTCTGAATAGTTCCCTGGGAATCTACATGCTTTGGTCCTCTTGGCCTGAGTGCTCAGGTTCCTGGGTGTGAGACAGAGAATGTTGGACAGTTTTGCTATTGGACGATTTGAAGAGCAGGATGATTTTGGACATATACGGTGATGGGTGGGTCCAATGAGAATTGTAGAGTAGCCATTACCTCATGCTGGTTTCCATTCCAACTGGGATGTGTGAGAGACACTGGAAAAGGCAGGATCTGTCTCCAGGACAACCTGCCCCAACTGGCACACAGTTCAGGAAGGACATCTTCTCCCAAAGTCTCATCATTCCTCAGATGGGCAATTCACCTAACCTGCATATCGTTGAGGTGTAGAAGAAAACTGGAGCATCCGGACATCACAGACATTACAGACACAGGGAGGATGTACAGACTCCACACAGATAATGACCCAGGCTGGGAATTGAATCCAGGCACTGTGAGGCAGCAGCGTTAACCACTGTGCCACTGTGCCACCGTGCCACCCTTTAGATAGATTGCAGTGAGACTATTTGGCATGAGCTCGGTGTTCCCTGTACCAATCACCATTGTTAGTGCGATATTCTAAGGATTCTCTTACCCTGGCAGTTTGGCTGAGGAGGTTCACCCAGTTCTGGGATTGAAGGACTGGGGCCTGTGCTGGAGGCTCTGGGCACTGATTGTGGTAGCAACTGCCTCTCTTGCCTCTCTCTGCCCAGCCCACTCCTCCCAGCAGCTAGGTACATCATGTCCCTCCTGAACTCCACATGATGGAGGAGGATGGCCAGGGGTTTAGCCACTAAACTTTGGCACCAGAAGTTCCAGTCCCCTTCCAGCCACCTCTATCACCCTTGTTAAAGTTACTGGCCAGGCACCAAGCGATACCTCAGAAAGCCCCCAACAACCCCCAGGCCACACAATACCCACTCAAATTCCCAGTGCCCTCCCTGTCCCCACCCCCACTGGACTCAATCGCAGACAGGGAATCCCACACAGAGTACTGGGAAAACCCAGCTGGTTAGAGCATCTGTCTATTTCGGCAGAAATAGAGAGAATGTTCGGAGCACAATATGAATCTTCTTCAGAACTGAAGAGAGGCAGAAACATGACAGATTTGACGTATTGACAAAGCTGGGAGGTCAGGAATAGGTTAGAGGGTGGGGAAGATCCAACCACAGGATGTCTTTCTGACTGAAATCTGCTGCTTAAATTTATTTTAGTGAAGAAATATCAAAGCCATTGCAATCTCGTTCAGAATGTTCATTCCAATGTCTGGTCTCACAAATTCACTAAATTCACTGGATGCCTGTAATTTAGAAATTGAAATGCTTTTTAATGATTTGAGAATGGCTTTGTGAAGTCACATTGAAAACATGGTAATTAGATGTGAATGTTACAGCACTCGGGAGAATGAAAGGAGGTTGCTTTTAGAAAAATAAACAAAACACTCGGTGAAAATCTGATGAATGATGGGCAATTATCTTCAGCAGCTGAATCTGAGCCAGTAATTTGCCATGCGTTCAAGGGAAACCTGTATAAGGATCAAAAACGACTAATTGACCAATTCACTCATATTGTACTCAGCGCCCAGTTACCATGTTATGTTTTTACTCAGCTGTGTAATTACCCGATGAATATTCAGGAATCCAGTATTGAAATTATTATTTTTCTGATGTATAATCTCCTGTTTGGGTCTCAATATTTCATTTAAGAAAATTGGTTTATTGTTACAAAGGTAACCAGCCCCCTGTTCAATTTAACAGCTGGAATTATTGTACTCGTCATTCACTTTGTGAAGTTTATTTGACTAAGTTACTCCTCTCTTTTCACCCTCTTGGTGAAACCTCTTGTGCCGCCCATGTTACTCCGTTAAGAAAGGCTGGAACTCTTCTCTATAACTTGTGACCTGGAGTTTTCAAGACTAAACGAGGGGAAAGTGTTCAGCCTCGCTCCCATGCTGCTATCATCTCTCAATGAACTGAGGCAAAGTTTGATTACTCCATGGTTCTCATGATAGCTCATTATGATTTTTCGGTTATCTGTGTTTTTAAAGAACTGGGTACAAACTGTGTCTGGCTGCATTAACAATCGGTGCCGAAACTCGGGATCTGTTTATGGGTCCGGTTGAATGGCCACAATCGGAGCTCCGGAATAGATTACCGAATTTAAGGGAGTGGGTCAAAGTACAGCAGGTGCAGTAAATGCTCATCTGTGATGGAAAATTGAGAGAGATCTGAACACATACAGACAAGGAGGCATCTGTCTTTACACCCAGCCTTAGACTGGTTGTTAAGAGGGGTAGCCCCCACCCCGTGCGAAGGTCAGAAGTTTGAAGTGGGTGTAAAGGCTGGAGAAGGATGCCTGGGATGTGATGTTCAGATGTGAGTGGAGAGAATCTGTCTGAGCGATCGCCGGAGTAGAGGAAAAGCCGGCTTAATAGTGTGAACTTAAGGGTGTAAGCTCACAAGTGTAAGCGGTGGTACAGAGGGCACTGATCACCCCTGATAACCGGACTCTGATAAGAGCGACCTCGGAGTGAGAGAGCGAGAAAGGAGAGAATAGAGAACTCCAGGTGATGAGTATAAACTTATCGATGTTATAGCGGGACAAGGACAATGGGGACCCCGGGATCCCTGATAAACGAGTATACGATGGAAAGGGACAAATTCATTAAACAGGGGTGGAATTCATTTCACCCGCTAGACCAACAATGGAAATGATTGAAAAAAAAGGACAGAACTAAGAAAATTGGAATTCTCTTAGTTTGAATTAATTAAACAGGTTTAAACCAAATTAATTGAACAAGTCTCAGTCTTGGGTTAAAAAAATGGGCTGATGACAAAGAGAGAATTAAAACATTGGAATCATAGATTAGAGAGTTAGAAAAGAGAAACCAAACAAAGAAGATAGCAGTACTGTTAATACATCAGTTAGCTGGACTAATTGAACAAGTAGTACTTACACTAAGTGGAGTGAGGATAAAAAAAGATTAGGGAATTAGAATTCAGAACGAGGGAACTGGAGAAACAAAACCAAGTATTAGACAATTACTTCAAGGGGACATTATCTCCCTACCCCGGCAGTATGACCGTGAAACTCACAGCGCCTGGGGATAACTTCCCCCAGTATCACAATTGTACGAGAAAAGAGAGAGGTGAAGGAAGACCACATACATGTGGGAATGTAGATGAGGGAGCAGAGGAAAGCAGAATAAGGGAGGTGCCCCGAGAGGCACTGGAGTTTGAGGATGGGTCACAAAGTATATAAATGGATCATCATGAATGGGATGGACCTACAGGTGGTCCGAGCAGGAAGAGTAGAGGGAGGTACGTCAGCACAAGTGGCAAAACTGGTAATCCTGACATAGGCTTTTACTGAGGTGCAGAGAGAACATTTACACTAATAGCGGATATGTATTTGG
Organism: Sphyrna mokarran; assembly: GCA_024679065.1. Classification (NCBI taxonomy): domain Eukaryota; kingdom Metazoa; phylum Chordata; class Chondrichthyes; order Carcharhiniformes; family Carcharhinidae; genus Sphyrna; species Sphyrna mokarran. The sequence goes on from JAGIQG010000018.1 coordinate 54,999,213, forward strand.
AATTATGCATAACTACATGACTGTCTGAGAGAGAAAGGGATTTGTCACAACAGAAGGCACCCGAATCAAACATGATCAAATTTATTAGAGACCAGAGAACGCCCATCAGTAAAGGGTTAATAAAAAACAAGCAGGCTGACTCTGTATGGTACAGAGAGAGAGAGAGAGAGACAGATAGACACAGAGAGAGAGAGAGGGCGTAATTGTGCAATCGAGAGCCTCATGTGATGTAATAGGGTAAAGCCAATCAAATGAATTGCTTCACATTTAATAAATTAAGGAGGGATCGGACAGAGATTTGAGTTCCGCCATGTGGGAAAGGTGGCATTGCATTACATCTGAAAGTTATAAGGAGAGATAATCATTTAGGCACAGTAGGTTTTGTATTTGTCTGTTGGCTACAAAGGCAGAGCTGTAGAAATAATTAATCATGTAGATTGCACGTTAGAATGCTTTCAGTATTTCTTTGTGCATTTGTGCTCCAAGTGATAAGATCCAGTTGTGTGCTCTTGTGAAATGTTTTGGTTTACTGTGCCAGAATTGTAAGAATGTGCAAGGGTCTTAATTTAATGGGGATATTTAAAGGTGATAAAAATAAATTTTATTTTGGATTTTCTGAATCAGGCTTTTGTTAAATTTAATAACGTGTTCTTGACAGAACTGACAGAGAAAGAATTATTCCTAAGTGTTTAAAGAGTCCATCTGAGTGAACTTATTCCCTCTGCCCTTCTTTTGAAACAAGCAAAGAATTAACCGATTCTGTCCCAGACAGGATGGATCTTAGTGTTATAAGACTTGCAGTAATTTTAGGACATAGTCAAAAATAAATTAACAGAAAAGGGAGTTACATAAGGTAGAATAGAAGCGTGTGTTCAAAATGGTGCAAGTAGTGAATCAACTACAAACCTGGAGTAGAGCTGATCCCAAAGCTCATCCTGTTATAATCTTAGTTACTGTATTTCAGTGTGTTTGTGTAGTCTGGTCTCTTGTCTTTTTGTGAAGTATTTTTTGCAAACATTAAATGCAATGCTTTCCATTTCAATTTAACTTTAAAGAGGCTGAGAAATTGTTAAAACTGTTAAAGTATAAGATTTCTTGAATTTATTTCTGTTTTGAGTTTAATTAAGTTTGGAAGAAAGATGAATGAAGATGACTTTATCCATTTTGAAATGCATGTTGGAAGCTTCCATGAGGCAGTTGCAGCAATGCCATCATTGTGGGGGATGCTAGTGTAGAGTGCCGAGACATCCATTGTGATGATTAGAGGTAAGAAGATGATATAAGATGATTAGAGGTTTAGGTAGGGTGGACAGTGATAGCCTTTTTCCTAGGATGGAGTAAGCTAGCACAAGGGGACACAGCTTTAAATTAAGGGGTGATAGTTATAGGACGGATATCAGAGGTAGATTCTTTACCCAAAGGGTGGTTCGGGAGTGGAATGCCCTGCCTGCAGCAGTTGTAGATGCGCCAAGTTTGGTGGCGTTTAAGAGGTTAGTTGATAAGTATATGGAAGAGAAGGGAATGGTTTAGTTTGGAGGGGCATTGCTTTTTATATTGGTCAGCGCAACATCGAAGGCCGAAGGGCCTGTTCTGTGCTGTAATGTTCTATGTTCTATGTGTGTCTGTATGTGTGTTTAATAAATTGGTTGCTTGCTTATTTCCTAATTATTTGCTTTAATGTTCTTCCCCTAATTATGTGAGAGTTAATTGAGAAGTTAAGAGAATAACTAACTTTGTGGAAAGATAGAAAAGTAGGAACAAAAGAATAATAATAATGAAATAATAAATATACTGTCTATGAGTCAGTTTAAAATGTATCAAGTCAGTGAAGCCCACAGCATATCACGATTTATAAATGTCTGACAATTATGTACTGCCAGCGGAATTTCATCTGCCATCTAGGTTTGCCTTGAACTGCAAAACTTAATTCAGTTTAAAATCAGAGACAAATTAAAAGGATTTGGATATAATGGTTTTGATCTGTAAAGTGGTGTGATACAACTGTCACGTGATTATTTTTATTATACAGAATCACACAGCCATATAGACCCAAGAATACATTCAAATCCTGAAAATGAATTTCATTAACATGACAGGAAGTGAAATAAGATTAATTATGAGAGAGAGAAAAAGAATTGGAGACTAACTATGCAGGCAGCTTAAAAATCTTGCAGCATTCGGCTGAACACAACAGATAGCTCATTACAACTTTTTTGTTATCTGTGTTTTTAAAGAACTGGGTACAAACTGTGTCTGGCTGCATAAACAATTGGCATCTGTGACCACAAAACATTGCTATTTACCTCATGAAAAAATCTTCTCTGGTAGGATCATTTCTGTTTAAACATCATACTTTCAAATGTGGTCAAACAAATGATCAAATTAGATGTAATGTAAGAATATATCATATAAAGATTGGAGCTGTATGGCATGTGATTTTAATGGGGAAAGTGATGTCTTTTGATGGGATTACATACAAATGAATGGATGTCCAGTTGCAGCCAGTGTAAAGTGTTATTCAATTCACATTAAGCTTTCTATAGAAGGGGGATATGTAATCAAATGTATAATGCATTGACATGGGAAAAAATGTGAACAGAGATATTGCCCCCTATACTAGTGAGGTTAAGAGCTATCACAAACCGGAGTAACCCTCAAGAGTTAATGACCAGAAGGGCTATGCAACTGCACGAATCCATTATTACCAGGGGGACAGATGCAGGCCCTCTACAAGATAGAATTAAACAATATGTTTTAGAGTTAAGCGCCCAACTGAAGGGTATGTGAAAAACGGTAAGGGAAAACCAATTAACCAGTGATGAGCAAATTGAACTAGAACAAATCCCTGAGCTGCCCCCAGCGGGCAGCAAAGTTATGGTTAAAATATTGCCCAGAAAACCTGGGTTTACCCCCACTGGAATGGCCCCTACGAGGTTATTATTAGTGGTGACATTTCTGCCTGCATAGATATGCAAGGCTTGGGTATCTGGAAACACTGGACTCAATTGAAAGAGTTTGCCAGCCCAATTGAAAATATGTAGTTGCACGAGAGTGCGGGCGATCAGGTTCACGAGAAACTGAGCGTGGACTTTTGGGTTATTGTATAAATAATATGATGATTTTCCTACTGCTTCTCACAACTTTGGCCCTGCCAGCATCAGAGGGAGAGTATGGGTAGGATGAACAGTCCTCTGAAATTGGACCTCTTCATACAAACACATTTGTGTATATGTCCTACTTATATACAGTACAGTGAAATTTGAGCAAGTGCTGGGTCTGTTCACACATCCCCACGCACGGAGGTAAAGGAGGGAGTCCTTTGTTCCCGATCCCTTTATCAACCCCAGAAATGATAGAATGGATGTTGAACCAGAATCGAACTCAGGACAGGATAGTTAACTCCCCATTTGGAACCAGTGACAGGGATGCTGTTCTGTGGTTGAAAGGTAGAGGATACACCCTATCAGTCTTTAGAAATTATTACCAGCCTAGCTATAATAGATCGGACCACCCACCCCACTTTGTTGTAAAAAATCAGTCAGATTCTATCTGCCTGTATAGGAACGGTTCCATACCTGTCGGTCACAGCTACTGTCTTCAGGAGATTAATGTTACTAATAACGCCTGGACTCGGGTACAACAGGTTATGATCCACTGCCCCACAGCCAATGTCTCTGTTAGTCTCTACTCTGCCTAGATGAGCAGCATGACTGCCTATAATGGCACCTATTTTGTCTGTGGAAACAATGCCTATCCTTGGCTTCTGTGGGACTGGTTGGGGTCATGTTATTTAGCATGTGATACTCTATATTAACCATTACGCTGACACGGATACATTCGCTCAAGATCAAACGGGCTATTAGTGGGCCAGAAGAATTCCTCATGCTAGCATACCCATTGTACGGGACAGCAAAGGCAGCACAGGAACTTATACTTATGGCCTCGACCCTGGAGAGGATTGCAAATGGAAGTAAAGAAGGGTTTGAAAGTAAGCACAACAATCTCTGAGATATCAGCAGAGGTTGGAGCTCTCCAAAGCATTGTCTTACAGAATCGATTGGCCCTTGATTATATGTTAGTCTCCCGAGGAGGAACATGTGCTATAGTTGGCTCTGAATGCTGTATATATATTCCCAATGCCTCGGAGAATATAACTCGTTGACAGATCATATCAAACAGATAGCCAAGACAATATGAAATGAAGGGTACCAATATCATGACTATAACCCGCTGGGCTGGCTGGGTCAGTGGTTTGGGTCATGGGGTTCATACTTGATGCATGGAATAATTGTATTAATTGTAATTATTATCACTTGCTGTGTTTGTATAACATTATTGAACACCTGTTATAAAACAGTAACATGCCAAGTTGTACCGAGCGCAAATGTACAAGCTGAGGGATTAGACCTCCTGACAAAGCAGTTAGGCTCTTATACCAGGCACAATTGGTTCTGATTTGGTCTTGGGGCCATATTCAAATGGCCCCTTGACAAAAAAAAGTAGTGAATGAGTTAATGAACTTTGTAACACTTAAGAGGATGAGAAAAATATCAAGATGAATATCCTGAAGCCTTGTTTCCATATATTTCAGGTAAATGTACTTTGTTTTTATGTGCCCAGATTGCAGTTGTCCCTGTTGTTGCACACAAGTTTCAGTGACCTAGAGTAGGAGGCAACAACTGCCCTTCCCATTATACACGAGATTATGATAAGCCCGCTCAGGAATGTAGCTAACCCAGCTTGTAGTTTAAGTAACTTTTGCCTAATATAGTGTAGCCTGCATTTCTAACTATATTTTACATATATATATATATTCATTATACACTGTTTATGTGTCATGTACAAACATATTATACATACATGTATATTATACAACTTGTGAGCATAGATTTGTTATACTGGCCCATTAATTTTAACTTGTCTTGTCAGCTTGTACGTTAACTAAGGACTAATCACACACGTCAACTGCAGCCTTGAGATGCCTGGGGAACCGCTGTTAGGTGCCAGGTGTATCTCCCAAAAGCTTTTGAATAAACTTGCTGTACTTTGCCTCACAATTTGTCTCAGAGGTATCTTTACCTTCAACACATTGGGTGCTAAATAGAGGGAGGTTAGGTCAGAGGGTGAGCAATGTGTGTACCTCCTAACAGCTGCCTCCATTGACACTGGCTAGAACAAGGTGATGATGTGGAGATGCTGGCATTGGACTGGGGTAAACACAGTAAGAACTCTCTGTTGTGAGATTCTTACTAGAACAAGATGAACTAGACTTCTTTGCTTTTAGCTTAAGAATTTTACATGTCAAGGTGGAAGCAAACTGCAAAGATAACTAAACATGGAAAGGACAGGGAATATTTTGTCTTAGATATATAAAATAGAAGCACTTTTTAGTCACGGTTTTATTTCAAAGTAAAGTTTAAAGTTTATTTATTAGGGTCACAAGTAGGTTTATATTAATAGTGCAATGAAGTTAATGTGAAAATCCTCTAGTTGCCACACTCTGGCACCTGTTCAGGTACACAGGGAGAATTTAGCACGGCCAATGCACCCTAACTATCACGTCTTTCAGATTGTGGGAGGAAACCCACACAGACATGGGGAGAACGTGCAAACTCTACACAGACAGTGACCCAAAACAGGAATCGAACCCAGGTCCCTGGTGCTGTGAGGCAGCAACGCTAACCACTGTGCCACCATGTCGCCCCAACCATTCAACTGTTTGAGCAAAATAATTCCTGACTGGTTAGATTTGAAGTTTTGCCAGGTTCACCTCACTTAGTGTGAAATAAATTCTTGACAAACAGAAATTAAAGGAGGAACTTACACAGTGTTTGCATTCCACCAGTGTGGGTTTTCTTCTGGTTGTGCTGAGAGGATGCCAGAACCTGCCGTGTGAATAAACAGTAGAAGTAAGCTCATTCCTCAGAGCTAATATTTTCTCAACAACGATAATACCGCTTTCTTAATTTCAAAAATAAATTACTTCTAGAAGTTGTTTTAGACAAATCAGCATCAAAGGAAATAATGAATTGGGATTTGTTGCCGATGTAACAGTCAGGTTAATGGGACTCCACGTTATTTCTGTGTAAATTTTGCAGCTCTTTAGATGAAGAGAGAATCACAGTTAAACGTGGAAATCCAAGTAATGTTCTCTGAGATGACATTAGCTTTCTGGAAATCACATCTCCTGGTCTGACCTGGTATTAAATGCTAATTTAGTTAAATGGTGTGACACTCCAGTATATCATAGAATCCTTACACTGCAGAAGGAACCATTCAGCCTATCTAGTCTGAATCAACTCTGCAATAGAGCATCTTACCTACACCCTCTCTCCCACCCTATCCCTGTAACCCTGCATACTTAGCATGGCCAATCCCCTAACCTGCACACCTTTGGTGTGTGGGAGGAAACCAGAGCACTCAGAGGAAACTCACACAGACACAGGGAGAATGTGCAAACTCCACACAGACAGTGAACCAAGACCGGAATTGAACCTGGGTCCCTGGTGCTGTGAGGCAGCAGTGTTAATCACTGTGCAGCCATACGCATGATTAATATGAATTAAAATTACCACAGATAGTTTCAGTTGTCTATTTCAGTCTTAATATCCTTTTTCTAAGTATGATAAGTCTCAACTATTGACAAAGAAACCTCTCAGGTACTGAGAATCAATTTTACTGAGTGTGGAGCCTCATTGCCCCAAATTCTAATTGTTGTTAAACATCATAAAAGCAGATAATAAAGCAAGTGAATGGAATGTTGGCATTTTCAGCTAAATAAAAAGAATATAAAGATAAGGAAGTGTTGTTGCAACTCTACAAAGCATTGGTGAGGCCGCACCTGGATATTGTACACAGATTTGGTCCCCTTATCTGAGGAAAGGTGTTGTGACATTGGAGGCAGTTCACAGGAGGTTCATTAGATTGATTCCAGAGATGAGGGGTTTGTCGTATGAAGAGAGATTGAACAGTTTAGACTGATACTGTCTGGAATTTAGAAGAATGAGGGGAGATCAAATTGAGGTTTACAAGATGATAAAAGATCTGGATAAAGTAGATGTGGAGCGGATCCTTCCTCTTGTGGGACATTCTAGGATGAGAGGTCTTAGAATAAAACAGAACTGAGGAGAAACTACTTCTCCCAAAGGATTGTGAATCTGTGGAATTCACTCCCCCAAAGTGCGGTGGATGCTGGGACAGTGAAAAAATTTAAGGAGGAGTTGGACAGAATTTTTATTGGGAATGGGTTGAAGGGTTGCGGAGATAAGGCAGGAAAATAGGGATGAGGAGCATATCAGCCACGATCGAATGGCAGAGCAGACTCGATGGGCCAGATGGCTTAATTCAGCTCCTATATCTTGTGAACTTATAATGAAGGAATTTACTTTTAAAACTTTCTCTTTCCTTTTCTTTCTCTCTTAATCCAGACTTTCCTTCCTTCCATTGACTTGTCTTTCGGTTCAATGTCCAACTATTGTGAATTCACTCTGTGCTTGTTCAGATTGGTTAAGGAATGCTCCAGTTGCTTACCCTATTCACACAGGCTGTGCAGAGAGTGCTAGGCTAGAGAAACCTCAGCTCGCAGCAACACACAGCACCAAGTGCTCAGAACTTTCCGAAGACCATTCCGAATGAGTGGCATGTTCCTGGGCTACAGTTAAATTTGGGCCCCACACAATATCTTTACCTTTGTGAACTTGTGGCCATTCAGAGGAACTCATGAGCCGTGGAATGGTTCTGTACCTCGCATCACAACTTTCCTTGTTATAACAACACCAGCCACCTGTGTTCATTCACAAAAGAAATAGAAAATAAATAAGGCTGGACTCCTCCTTTGACCAACAATATTTATCCAAGACTGGACCTTATTTATTTATTTGTCATAAGTAGACTTACATTAACACTGCAAGGAGTTACTATGAAAATCCCCTCATTGCCACACTCCAGCACCTATTCGGGTTACATTGAGGGAGAATTTAGCATGGCCAATGCATCCTAACCAGCACATCTTTCAGGCTATGGGAAGAAACTGGAGCACCCAGAGGAAACCCATGCAGACACGAGGAGAATGTGCAAACTTCGCACAGACTGCGACCCAAACCGGGAATTGAACCCGGGTCCCCGACACTGTGAGGCAGCAGTGATAACCATTGTGCCACCGTGCTACCCCCTACATCATTTATCTAACACAAATGGAGCTTCATGGAAGGTTTTTTTATTCATTTATGGGACTACCACTAGTTGCACAAGGGCAGACAAGGACAGCAGATTTCCTTCCCTAAAGGGACATTAATGAACTAGATGGGTTTCTCTGACAATCAACAATGGTTTCATGGTCAAGAGAAGATTCTTAATTCCAGATATTTTTATTGAATTCCAATTCCACCATCTACCATGGTGGGATTCAAACCCAGGTCCTCAGAACATTAGCTGTGTTTCTGGATTAATAGTAATCTTGGAGTGTAGAAGGCTGAAGGGTGATTTTGCAGAGGTCTATAAAATAATGAGGGGCACAGATCAGCGAGATAGTCAATATCTTTCCCTAAAGGAGGGAAGTCTAAAACTAGAGGGCATAGGTTTAAGGTGAGAGGGAAGAGAGGAACAAGCTGTCAGATGTAGTAGTAGAGGTGGGTACAATTTTGTTTTTTAAAAAACATTTAGACAGGTACATGGGTACGATGGGTATAGAGGGATATGGGCCAAATGGGGCAACTGGGACTAGCTTAGTGGCAAAAACTAGGCAGCATGGACAAGCTGTAAACCTCGATGAACTCTAACAATAATACCACTTGACATTGCTTCCATTTAAATAATGAAAATTAAAGTAATGAAATTGAGTGGGATTTTCATTTGGTTAAAGAGTTTACCATTAATGTCAGCACATAAATCAACCTTTGAAGCCTCGAAATAACAGTGAGACTAAGATCGATCTGTTCGGCGAGTATAAATCTGAAACACTAGCGTCGATGTGAGAGGCCACTATTTTGAATTGGCTTTCATTCCCGATACAAAGAGGGGTCATGACTCAAGCACACAAACATTTTCACACCACAGCTGCTTGCTTGTTCCCAGTTATAAGGTGCGGGAAGTAAGGAATGCATTTGCAAAGCGCAACACTGAAGTTGGCAGCTAACATGAGCATGGCACCTTGCAGCTGGAAGTAGGAATTAATTTATACACTCGTGTAGGAATTCACCTCACTACACACGGGGCAATTTAGCATGGCTAATACACCACCTAATCTGCACACCTTTGGACTGTGGGAGGAAACGGGAGCATCCGGAGGAAACCCATGCAGACACGGGGAGAACAGGTAAACTCCACACAGACAGTGACCTAAGCCAGGAATCAAACCTGAGTCCCTGGCACAGTGAGGCAGCAGTGTTAACCCACAGTGCCACCCTAAAGTATTTTTTTGGGCCAGAAATATTAAGTTACCTTGTACACTGCGTTGTCTTATATGTGCAGTTTACAGTATATAGAAATGAGAAGCAGGAGGAGGCCATTTGGCCCTTTCGGCCTGCTCCACCATTCATTTTGATCATGGCTGATTATTGAATTCAATAACCTGTTAACCCCCCCCCCCCATATCCCTTGATTCCTTTATCCCCAAGAGCGAAATCTAATTCCTTCTTGAAATCAGACAATGTTTTCTCCTCAGCTACTTTCTGTGGGAGTGAATTCCACACATTCACCACCCCCTGGGTGAAGAAATTTCTCCTCACCTCAGTCCTAAAAGGTTTATCCATTATCCTCAAACTATGACCCTTGTTCTGGACTCCCCCCACCATCGGGAACATTCTTTCTGAATGTACCCCGTCTAACCCTGTTAGAATTTTATAATGTCCTTATTCTATTAAAATGGAAATGTCTTATTCAATTTTAATAAAATTGACGCTTATTTATCACTTACCTTGCTGCTTTCTTATATAATTGAGTTTATCAGAGTAAAGTCCAGATAAATCGTGAAATAACTGGAGCGAGAGGAAATGGGCAAAGTATTAAATGAATACTTTGTGTCAGCATTCACCAAAGAGAAAGACTTGGTGGATGATGAGTCTGGGAAAGGATGTGTAGATAGTTTGAATCATGTTGAGATCAAAGAGGAGGAGATATTGGGGTTCTTGAGAAACAAGTCACCAGGGCCTGATGGGGTAGACCTCAGAATACTGAGAGGCAAGGGAGGAAATTGGCCTTGAGAGAAATCTTTGTATCTTCATGGGTTACAGGGGAGGTCCCAGAGGATTGGAGAATAGGCAATGTTGTTCCTTTGTTTAAGAAAGATAGCAAGAATAATCCAGACAATTACAGACTGGTGAGCCTTACATCAGTGGTAAGGAAATTACTGAAGAGGATTCTTCAAGACAGAATTTATTCCCACTTGGAAATAAGTAACAATATTAGCAAAAGGCAACACGGTTTTGTGAAGGGAAGGTCATGTCTTACGAACTTGTTCGCATTTTTTGAGGAAGTGATGAAGATGATCGATGAGGGGAGGGCAGTGGATGTTGTCTACGTGGATTTCATTAAGACCTTTGACAAGGTCCCTCATGGTAGACTGGTGCAGAAGGTGAAGTCGCCTGGGATCAGGGATGAGCTGGTGAGGTGGATATAGAACTGGCTCGGTCAAAGAAGACAGAGAGAAGCAGGGGAAGGGTGCGTTTCTGAATGGAGGGCTGTGACCAGTTCCTCAGGGATCAGTGCTGGGACCTTTGCTGTCTGTAATATATATAAATGATTTGGAGGAAAATGTAACTGGATTGATTAGTAAGTTTGTGGACAACACAAAGACTGGTGGATTTGCGGATATCGATGAGGACCATCAGAGGGTACAGCAGAATATAGATTAGTTGGAGACTTGGGCGGAGAGATGACAGATGGAGTTTAATCTGGACAAATGTGAGGTAATGAATTTTGGAAGTCTAATACAGCTAGGGAATATACAGTAAAGGGCAGAACCCTTAAGAGTATTGATAGGCAAAGGAATCTGGGTGTACAGGTACACAGGTCACTGAAAGTGGCAATGCAGGTGGAGAAGGTAGTCAAGAAGGTATACGTCATGCTTATCTTCATTGGCCGGGGCATTGAGTTTAAAAATTGGCAAGTCATGTTGCAGTTTATAGAATCTTAGTGAGGCCACACTTTGAATATAGTCTTCAATTCTGGTCGCCACACTACCAGAAGGATGTGGAGGCTTTGGAGAGAGTACAGAAAAGATTTACCAGGATGTTGCCTGGTATGGAGGACATCAGCTATGAGGAAAGATTGGGAAAACTTGATTTGTTCTCACTGGAGCAACAGAGCTTGAGGGGAGACCTGATAGAAGTCTAGAACATAGAACATAGAACACTACAGCACAAACAGGCCCTTCGGCCCACAAGTTGTGCCGAACACATCAAAAACCTACCCAGCCATAGACCTATCTATAACCCCCAATCCCATTGGATCCCATGTCCTCATCCAGAAGTCTTTTAAAAGACCTCAGCGAGTTCGCCTCGACCACCACCGACGGCAGCCGATTCCATTCACTCACCACCCTCTGAGTGAAAAACTTTCCCTAGTATCCCCTCTGTACTTGCTTCCCTGCACCTTAAATCTGTGCCCTCTCGTCACGACCATTTCAGCCCTGGGAAATAGTCTCTGAGAGTCCACCCTATCTAATCCTCTCAATATCTTGTAAACCTCTATCAGGTCGCCTCTCAACCTTCGTCTCTCCAGGGAGAACAGTCCCAGCTCCCTCAACCTGTCTTCATAAGGCATGCCTCCCAATCCAGGCAACATCCTTGTAAATCTCCTCTGCACCCATAATCTAAAAGATTATGAGAGGCATGGACAGAGTGGATAGTCAGAAGTTTTCTCCCAGGGTGGAAGAATCAATTACTAGGTGGGGCACAGGTTTAAGGTGCGAAGGGCAAGGTTTAAAGGAGATGTACGAGACAGATCTTTTACACAGAGGGTGGTGGGTGCCTGGAACTCATTGTCGGAGGAGGGAATGGAAACAGATACGATAGTGAGTTTTAAGGGGCATCTTAACAAGTCCATAAATAGGTTGGGAATAGAGAGATATGATCCCAGAAGGGCAGAGGGTTTTAATTCAGTTGGGCAGCATGTTCAGTGCAGGCTTGGAGGGCCGAAGGACCTGTTCCTGTGCTGGAATTTTCTTTGTTTTTTTGTTCAAAGATTTTCTATCACCAGCTTGTCAATAAAATGCAATAATTTTAATCCACAATCATTTCTACACCTTTCACTCTGGTAACTTCCTCACTTGACCAAGTTATTTTTTTTCTGATTTTATTTCTATTGGTTTTACTCTGATGTGTTTGACCTCACAGTGTCTCTGAGTGAGTCATAGCTAATTTCACAGAGTAGTCATTCCTGTAACATCAGGAATGCGACAGAGAGTAATGAGGTCATGATCGGATTTGATGGAGTTGTTTGAAGGATTAGAGGAATCACACTCGGGAGAATTCTTCCTCAAATAGCCTCCTGAGATTTAATTCCACACTGACCTGAGGGAGTCAACCTGAGCTTCACATCTCATACAAGAGACAATGAGCTTTGAGAGGACAGGGAAATCTCAGTATACAATATCCGCTCAGGTCAATGGAGTGAGAACATTAACGTGAAACTTTCTGACTTGGGGATGTGCTGATACCCATTGAACCATTATTGAAACATGTCAACCTATCCTGATGCCTGATATTTTAACCAGAAATGAGAATTTAAATATACTGCAGACATTAATAATGTTTCAGTACCAGCACACTGAAACTCTGACTGGCTAATAAACAGATTGAAGCTAGGGTCTACACTGAGACCACTACAACCTATTTGTAACTAATTCCAGAGCACAAGTAATAGCCCTCTGAAACGGCTAGCCAAGGGGCAACTAAAGATGGGCAATAAATACTGGCCAATCAGCAATGCCCATGACCAATGTACAAATAAAAAAAAATTTATCCAGTTCCACAATGCCAGTCACAAAGCAGGAATTGTACAACAATATAAGGTCAAAATCCTGAACTGAAAACTTCACAAAAACAAAGGGGCAGTTTTAACCTAACTGTTAGACTATAAAACCAGTAAATGTAGGAGTTAAAATAGGCCATTTGGCCCATTGATCCCACTCTGCCATTCAATGAGATCATGACTGGTCTGATGTGACAATCCTCAACTCGGGTTTCCCCCCCCCCCTCCCCCATCCCCTCAATTCCCTTACTGATTAAAAATCTATCTTCTCAGCCTCAAACATACTGACCCAGCCTTTACAGCATCTACGGTAAAGAATTCCACTGTTCCATTATCTCCTGAGAAAAGAAAGTCCTCCACATCTCTGTCTCAAACCCAAACCCCCCTAACCAACCAGATGGAAAGCCCGTAGGATGGGGTGAGATGCCGATATTACACCCTGTCCAATATCAGTCAATGGGCACGAAAATCAGGCACTGTATGAACCCAACACTGTACCCAATTGCTCTAGTTTCTCAACAGGTGACTTAGGTTAAAATTATCCTTTTTCAGTGAATTCACTGCATTTCTGCGGACATTATCAATTGATTATTGTATTATAATAGCACGCGAGGTATAGCATTGCACTAACTGCTTTTACATAGAGTTCAAAAGTTGAAATTTCCAATGTTCATTCAATAAAATATCGACATAATAATTAACTATCTAAAAATCTCATAAGTTCATGAAATGCATTATCTATGAACTCAGTTCAAATCATTTTCCAGTTAATGTGGTGATTTTAATAATTCCATTCACGTATAAAGAGTCTATATCCATTATTTTGCTGTATTTCACATACCTTCTAAAAATATTAACCAACGCTTGCTCCCTTTGGATTCCCTTATGTAATATCTGTGAATTGACAAGTCATAAATGCAACAAAAGTCAATATAAAATCCGTAATACACAATTATAACAGCCATATGTTGTGTAAATTTGATTCTATTTAAAAATGTCAGTTTGAATATTTTAATCTTTAAGTAGACACAATCAACCTGGAACATGTGTACTTTTTCTACATTTAACATATTGAAAATGTATTTTATACCCTGCTGGAGTTCCATCATTGCATGTTACTGTTGTACTCTTCAGAAAGTTAAGTTTCATCTCATCAGTAGTGGCTGATTTGGAGCATTGATACAGGGTCTGAGCGAGACTCCTGACATGAGACACCAGGCTGTTGCTGTTATCTTCTGATGCAGTGAGATTGCCATGTGGTGGATCTTCATTATTGACTGTTTGTGCTGCTTCACCAGCTGGATTTGGAGCCCTTCTACTTGGGTTAGAATTTCTGGATATACCCTTTGAATTTGATCTGTTCTGGGACATTGCTGCCCCCAGCAAGGTGATGAACAAGACAAAGCTGAAGAGGTTCATGGTACAACGTGAGCTGCAAAGAATGACACACTTGTTAAGCCGTGAACTTTGTAAACTTAAAAAACAAAGTTTCAAATAATGCATACCTTTGTAAGTGTGCGGAAGGAAGTCGTTGCAATGGTGATCTTAGATTATATTCGAAAGCCTTTTGGTCTCAATACTCTTTGAAAGACATGAATGAGTGAGGATTAGTCTTGATGCCAACCTAGTGCAAAGCAAGAAATATTGGATCTACTCAAATCTCGGATGTGAATTTGATTTTATATTGTTGCCATCTGGACCAGATTTCTCTCTCTTAAAGCTTGCTTTGAGCTGGTGCCAAGAAGATGAAGATGACATGGACTGGACACAAAGGCATGAATGTGAAGCCATAAATCTCGCCTTTGTTCTGACATCTACAATCCTGCTGCTTCTAACTTCCTTCTTTTACTCTTCCAGCTCAATTGTGGGGCTGGTTAAATCAGATTCCATTCTTAGATGGAATTCACTTTGCAGAATCCACAAGAACAAATTAGCAAATAGAGAGATCACAGAAAACATTCTCAACACAAAAATTTCTACAAAATCTGTTTTGTCACTTTTTGCTTCTACTCAAACTCATCAATTCATTAGAGCGCTCAGCTGTAATTAAAATTTAAAAAATAAAATCAACCATCTGCTTGTCATCATACTAAATGACACAAGTTGAAGAAAGCATTGTGTGTTTTACAATTTTTCACAGTATTTCAGACCAATGCTTTGGAAGCGACGCAACCCACTTTCAAAATAAATTCACCAGGACAACTTCACAAAGATTCTTTCTACTTCTTGTCAGAAGCAAACTAAGAAATATCTTAAAGTAAGTTGAAATAATCGCAACACTTGGACGATGTGGTAAGGCTACATTAGAACAATTGATTCAATAAATAAGGCAAAACTCTACTTGAAACCCTGGCTGGGAATAGCTCATTCTGTTAAAAAGCTCAGAAGTTATTAATAAACACAATATCAATTGGCAATATTAGGTGTGGCAGAACATAGATTACTGAAGCAGCTTCCGTGGCTTTACCTTTGAATTCAGATACAGAGTTTCTCTCCAGAGAGCCTGCAGTAAATAGCCATCAGCACCAAGTTTCTGTTGAACACTTTGAAGGAAAACAGTGGCTATTTGAACCTGTCCTGCATATCATTCAGATAGCAGGAGGATGACGTATTGATCATTAAAGGAGATCACGAGTGCAGTGCTCTAACCAAACACTCATCAATGAAATGCTGGACATTCACATTCGTCAGCCCTATTAGTTGAGCCAATGCCAGGATCCATCATTAGAACCAGTCCCCCATTACATCAAAGATTGACAGAACCTGTCATTGCAGGGAAGCAGGTCTTTTAAGTGTTTATGGAGGGGGGGGGGAGCGGGGGTGACACCAGACTCTCGTATCTTTCAAGCAATCATTTAATGTTGACAGATTGTTTTTTGATGCCAAAATGTGGCACAATTTCTCACTGAGCGCTAACCAGTTACTAACAACCTTGAAATGAGCTTGGCTTTAAAGTTACTGAGATCTTCCCGTCAATCATTGTGCAGCTCAGGCACTTATCTGACTTTTATCATTGCAAGTCAGGAAACAAATGAATTTCAAACATCTTTGGGAATTGTCTCTTTGCATTTTATTTACGCTGCCGTATTGTCATTGCTGAAGGAATGTTGCTGAATTAAGATTTTTCACAAGGTCCTGGGAAGGCTGAGAATAGCTCAGTCTGAAAGCTGAATGGAAAATTGCAATTCCATTGATCAGGGAAACACATTCCCTGGAGCAGACGCTGGATCACCCACATCTCCAGTGTTTTATGTGAGGTCTTTTTGGGGAGGGTAGTATATTAATGTATTGAGGCTGATGCAATCCAATTATTGACTGGATTATGTAACTGCATTACCAATTGTATCCTCACGCATAATGTTTCTGTCCCAAATGAGAACGTTCCTTAATACAGTGAATTGTTTATAAATAAAATAAATCTGAATATTGGAAGCTGTTATTGACAATTATCAAGGCTTAGCTAATTCACAGAATTATGACCCCTCATATATTGTGAATAACATTTTATTCTTTGAGTACTGGATTCCTGAGTCTGAGGAACTGACAGATAACTCTCCCTGTCTAATATCTGTTCAGGAATTGAGCTCAGGTCAATTTACTGGAAAATGTTACCAACACCAATTAGAAGCATATCAAACGAGTTTAATTTCAGCTGGATTAACTGTCCCAGTGGAATATCTCGCAACAGGGAACAAACATTAATGTTTTATTATCTTCTTGGTTTTATAAGATGAAAGAAGTGCATTTACTTTATAATTTTCTTACTCCCTTATCATCTGTAACACAAAACAAGAGCTAGATTTGTGGACGTGTGAAATACTACCTGGTATCTGTTGCATTTGGTCCACAGATGTTTAATGGAATTAATCTTGATTTTTGCTTTACCCATGTAAAAATCTCTTTGATTTTACAAGGCAAGGGACTAGATTTCCAACATTCCAGGCATTCTAGATCTCAAAGCTCATCACAGGGACCACCCCAGGGGAATGGAGATACAAAACTGGACAATTTTTCAACCAGGCAAGGTCCACTTGTTGGTTAGCTATCTGGATAGAATATGAAAATCAACACAAAGATTTCTAAACACATCAATGTTAATGGGGTAACTAAGGGAAGAAAGTCAGTCTTTTATTTAACAACTTGGCCTGGCATTTCCGTTGGATGTTTTAGTTATTTCAATACAATTCACTGAAATCTGCCTAACTAGGGCAAAAGATGGAGGAATTTCATGAGTAAATGAGGTCCACTGCAAACTGGATTTCCATGGTCATTTATTTGTGAAACACTAAAAGCTGCCCGAACCCACATGATTGAGAAAAGCCCCTCATTGGTTCATTAATGTAACTGATTCCCATCAATTGTCTCTCTTTGTGGGTCTGAGAAAGGAACTTTATTCTCGGTTTAGGCATTAATAATCATGTGTTTACTTTGCTGTTGCACTCTAATGTGACATGAAGTGTTTTTGTGTTGTTCTTCTGGAGTTTTTTATTTAAAACTGAGTTACTCGTGTGAGTGGGGGACTAGAACCTGCAATTGAACATGCTTTATTTTCAGGCTGATAAACCCAACTCACTGGGTGAATAAAGCTGCACTGCATTACTCATCTCCCACGTACAAAAGGGAAAATGTACCTTTGGAAAAAGGCTACATTCTGAAATCCTGCCCGCTTACACTCTTTCTGAGTTTGGTGAAATACAAACGACAATTACTTCACCAAAATGGACACTTGCTGAAGATGGTGAAAGTTTCACCTCAACTGAAAATCTCAGCCCTTAAGCACCAATCCATCACTCAAACCAGCCTCCCATCCATTGACTCTGTCTACACTTCCCGCTGCCTCAGCAAAGCAGCCAACATAAATAAGGACGTCACACACCCTGAACATTCTCTCTTCCACCTTCTTCTGTCGGGAAAAAGATACAAAAGTTTGAGGACAAAGAATAAAGAAAATTACAGCACACGAACAGGCCCTTCAGCCCTCCAAACCTGCACCGACCGTGCTGCCCAACTTAACTAAAATCCCCTACCCTTCTAGGGACATATCCTTCTTTTTCCATCCTATTCACGGACTTGTCAAGACCCCTTTAAAAGTTACTGCTGTATCCGTTTCCACTATCTTCCCCAGCAACGAGTTCCAGACACCCATTACTCCCTGCGTAAAAAAATCTGCCTCGTACATCTCCTTTAAATCTTGCCCCTCGCATCTTAAACCTGTGCCCCCTAGTAATTGACTCTTCTACCCTGGGAAAAAGCTTCTGACTATCCACTCTGTCCATGCCTCTCATAATCTTGTAGACTTCTATCAGATCTCCCTTCAACCTCTGTTGCTCCAGTGAGAACAAACCAAGTTTCTCCAACCTCTCCTTATAGCTAATGCCCTCCATACCAGGCAACGTCCTAGTAAATCTTTTCTGTACCCTCTCCAAAGCCTCCACATCCTTCTGGTAGTGTGGAGGCTTTGGAGATTAAATTACACTTTGCAATTTCTATGGGATAACTTTGTAATTAAGTTACATGTACCAACCAACTCAAGAACAGCTTCTTTATTAGTCAAGTAAGGGCTTACATTAACCCTGCAATTAAGTTACTATGAAACTCCCCCAGTCATCGCAGTCAGGTTAATGCACCAGTACGTCTTTCAGAATGTGGCACGAAACTGGAGTATCCTGAGGAAACCCATGCAAACACAGGGAGAATGTACAGATTCTGCACAAACAGTGACCCAAGCTGGGAATTGAACCTGAGTCCCTGGCGCTGTGAGGCAGCAGTGCTAACCACTGTGCTACTGTGCCACCCCTGCTGCTATCATATCTTTGAATGGACCTACATCGCATTAAGTTGATCTTTCTCTACACCCTGGCTAGGATTGTAACACTACATTCTGCACTCTCTCCTTTCCTTCTCTATGAATGGTATGCCCTGTCTGTATAGTACACGAGAAACAATACTTTTCACTGGATCCCAATACGTGTGACAATAATAAAATAAATCAAACCACATCAAACCATCACTTCAATTGTTTCCAGCAATTAGGGGCAAGGGCTTTGATTGAAGAATAAATATTGAACTGAAATTATAAAGCCATGTGAATGGATAGTACTTGGACAGCTGGAGATTTATTTTGTGATAATTCATGGAAATATTAATTGACGTTGCTGAACATAAACTTTAAAGGGAAATTTCTGTAATAGCAATTTGCAACCTGACCACATGAGGGCAGACATCAGCAGTGTGGTCTCATGTCCAGGTCAGAAGAACCATCTCCACAATAAGGTGATCTCTACCAGCAGTGCTGCAGTGGCAATGGGTTCTGATGTTTTTCGAGGATATTTGATTAGAAAGTCGTTGCTTATCTCAATATTTTGAAACAGGAAATCTCATATTGCCACTTTAAAATATTACAATTTCTGTGGGACAACTTCATAGAATCATAGAACATAGAACAATACAGCACAAATAGGCCCTTCGGCCCACGAGTTGCGCCGATCACATCTACCAATCCCTATCTATAACCCCCTATCCTATTCTTTTCCATATACTCATCCAGAAGTCTCTTAAAAGACCCCAGTGAGTTTGCCTCAACAACCTCCGACAGAGTTGGTTCCATTCACTCACCACCCTCTGAGTGAAAAACCTACCCCTGACATCTCCTTTGTATTTGCTTCCCTGCACCTTAAATCTGTGTCCTCTCGTAGTGACCATTTCAGCTCAAGGAAATAGTCTCTGAGAGTCCACCCTATCTATCCCTCTCAACAAATAATAAAAATTGTTGAGACTCTATAAGATTATGCAAAAAAGTAATTTATTTCCCCTTAACTTGCTTAGTTTGACATTCACTTTGCAGTCTTGAAGAATTGTACCATAATTACTTAATCAATGTTACCATTTTTGGCACACTTAACCATGTCAGAGGGAGCACCTGGAATCCTGCTTACATTAACGTGTGAAATTATTAGGATTTAAAAGATAGAATCCAACTAGAGGTGAGGCTACATTGGATTTGGTGCTGGGCAATGAGCCAGACCAGGTGTTAGGCTTGGAAGTTAGTGAACATTTTGGTGATAGTGACCACAATTCGGTTACGTTCACCTTAGTGATGGACAGGGATAGGCATGAAGCTGGGGGCAGTAGTTATAGCTGGGGGAAGGGTAATTATGAGGCCATCAGGAGAGAATTAGGGTGCATAGATTGGACTAGGAAACTACAGGGACTGGGAACATCTGGAATGTGGTGCTTATTCAAGGAGCAGCTGCTGCGAGTCCTTGATAAGTATGTCCCTGTCAGGCAGGGAGGAAATGGTCGAGTAAGAGAGCCTTGGTGTACGAAAAAAGTTGATTTGCTGGTTAAGAAGAAAAAGGAGGCTTATGTCAGGATGAGGCTTGAAGGCTCAGTTAGTGCAATGGATAGCTATAGATTAGCCAGGAAGGAGGTAAAAAGTGAATTGAGGAGAGCTAAGAGGGGACACGAGAAGATGTTGGCTGATAGGATTAAGGAGAATCCTAAAGCTTTCTTTCGATATGTTAAGAATAGAAGATTGGTTAGGGCAAGATTAGGGCCAGTCATAGACAGCAGTGGGAAGTTGTGCGTGGAGCCTGAAGAGATTGGTGAGGCACTGAATAAATATTTCTCTTCGGTATTCACGCAGAGTGCTGGAAATGTAGCTATGGAGAACACTGAGGTACAGGGTTGCAAATTGGGAAGTATTGTAGTAGATAGGGAGGATGTGCTAGAAATTCTCGAGGGTTTGAAGTTGGATAAGTCCCCTGGGCCGGACGGGATTTACCCTAGGATTCTCTGGGAGGCAAGAGAGGAGATTGCAGAGCCTCTGGCTCTGATCTTCAGGTCCTCGTTGGTTACGGGTGTGGTTCCGGAGGACTGGAGGATAGCGAATGTGGTCCCATTGTTTAAGAAGGGGAAGAGAGACCTTCCAGGAATTATAGGCCAGTGAGTCTTACTTCTGTTGTGGGCAAGTATTGGAGAGAATTATTAGGGATAGGATTTATAGTTATTTAGAGAGAAATGAATTGATTGGGGATAGTCAGCATGGTTTCGTGAGGGTAGGTCATGCCTTACTAACCTCATTGAGTTTTTTGAGAAAGTGACCAGAGAGGTGGATGGGGGTAAGGCGGTTGATGTAGTATATATGGACTTTAGTAAGGCTTTTGATAAGGTGGCCCATGGAAGACTTCTACAGAAAATGCAGATGTGTGGAATAGAGGGTGATTTAGCTAATTGGATTAGGAATTGGCTGGCATATAGAAGACAGAGGGTGGTGGTTGATGGGAGATATTCATCGTGGAGTTCGGTGACAAGTGGTGTGCCTCAGGGGTCTGTTTTGGGGCCCCTGCTGTTTGTAATTTTTATAAATGATCTGGATGAGGGTATTGAG